>OX375870.1:23483865-23568884 GCA_947359475.1 Heligmosomoides polygyrus bakeri
TTACATCTTTGAATCTTTGAATTTTGAACTGAACCGAAATATGAGTAATGTGATTTTTTCAAAGACTCCAAAAATAGCGGAGTTACGGCAGTTTACGTACGACAACCGCGTTCTCTGATTTCGTCGATCGCATGCGAAGAACGGACTTTTCGCAGAAGTAATTTTCTCCTATCAGAATGAAACAAAAATTCAAGCCTTTGTATCATACAGCAAAAAAAAAGCCGACCTTCTCAGCTGCGATGCTCGATATGATTAGGGGGATCGTATTCAAATTTTTCATTTTTCATGAAAACAAGATAAGATCTACCTGAAGCAGAACGCAGCTATACAGTTAAAATTCTGCCAAACATTTTAAGCCTTGTTCACCACGCAGTGAAAAAATCATGATTTTCTACGTCGAGCAGGTTGAATCGAACTCTGGTCAACCTTTCATCCGCAGCATTTACCAAATTGGAAGTTCGCAAAACTGACCATAATTCGATCAGTTTTTCGAAATTCGAAAAAGCCAAAAAGGTTCTGAAAAACAGGGGAAAAATGCTTTCTTAGAATGCAAGAACTATTTTTCAAAATAGAGTTCCTCATGCGGGGCTCGATTTTGGGGGATTGATTTTTGACAGGAAAAATTGAACTGACTTTTGCGTACGGTCTAATGCATGCGTTACGATCGCTATATGCATCGTTATATACAGTTCTCACAATATACCCAAGGATTCTCTAGTAAAGCGATTTCAAAAAGCGACCGCCCATAGCCGACCGTGTATGTAGTAGCTCCAATCTCAAAATTAAAGGCTTATCACGGGGAAAAGCTGGCCTATCGTTGGTTTTCGCTTGGAAAACATAACCCAACAAACCTACCAATTTTGTATTTTAAAAAGATGACTGTTTACATGGACTTTTAATTACCTTCACTTAACGAAGAGCTACTTCAAATTGCACCCATTGTATGGACAAACATAATTAGACTGTCGCATAAAAAGTAAAACACTCACCCTCATAGGCTGGAGGAGGCTCGCTCATTTTCTGACCTAAAAATAATCAGAAGTAATGACTGGGAGAAACGTGGAATTCCATAATTGCATGGTAGTCGATAACACGCACGCACACACATTAACGGTGAAGGATGAAAGAACGATGGCTCCATTATCAACGAGTGAAAAGAACCTCGAACAAATGTGGGCAGCAATATGTAGATAGAAAAGAACAGCAAAGGTATGGCTGTTTGATACGGAGCAGACAGATAACCTCTATCAAATCGCTGATTCCCTCGCCAAAAAACTGAGCAGCTATGAATCTGGATAAATTTGGGAAGGAGTTATCGCTTGCGGAAGACTGTCCCATTTCCAGAAACTGTATGCAAGGAAGGCTAAAGTGAACGTTGCACAACTGTGTGGGTACAGGGGGACAAAGAGTGGCGTGCCGAGAAACTATAACACTTCAACCAGTGCAAGCACATTCCAGACAGCAGAACAGCGTGTTACCTCTACCAACTGCTATACAAATTGATGTAAAACAAGCAAAGAAAACCAAAATTGAATGAAGCAGCTGAGAATGGGTCCCAAAAGATCGAACAGAAGGAAGGGCTCAGTCCAGGAGCGGTAAAGCGATGGTGTTTCTCAGTTCCATCGACGTGCGTCAAGCAATCTACCTCTCTCACAAGGGCGGGGATTCTCACGCGCTGCAAGAAACCCTACAAACGCTCATGATATTAAGTATCTTATTGCCTTCATGGCCATAATGGCACAAAAGCGGTAATGTTCGTGTGACTTCTAAACGACATTTGCAAATGACGAATTACTCGCATCAATTTATCGCAAATCTTTCACATAATAATATTCGGGAATGGCAAAATTTGATGCAGCAGTGAAATTACTAGTTCACTCCATGATAGCCTTGTTCTGGACATCCTAACATGTTTTCAAAGTACTCCAACGACATTCCGTCAAAGTAGAATGCATGGCGAATGCCAAGAATAGGTTGCTCAACGTCGGTCTTTACCCTATCCTTGGCATTTTAACAATTAGGCTTCCAGCTCAACGAATGTGAAAGAATTCTTCTTTGACAAGAGGCGTGAAAAGATCCTAGAACGAGATAGGAGTTGGATTAAAACAGACAAAAACTATCCAGCAGCCACAAACTTATTCTGAGTGGACGTCGGACCATGTTGCCCCCTGGCACACGTAGTGAAAGCATTTCATCTACTGATCTCGTAGATCTGATGGGTTGTGTTTCAGAGTAAATGATGAACTAGAAAGACCTATCAAACTTATGAAAGGATAAAGGATTGAGGTCTGTGTTAAATGTCCCTCTTTTGAAGTACCCCACACGTTCCGCATTCATTAAAGAAAGTCCTAACGACACTTAGGACGCAGATCTGGGCTATATCATGTTTGTCACTAACTGACCGATTCTTCATAGAGTGGACGATGGTTGCAGGAGGGGGACGTTCTGCCTGAGAGCGGCGCGGGCAAAGACGCGGGACAGTGCCTGCGGAGCCAATTGGCGTCCACTCGCGCCGTGACACCCGCCGCTTCGCACTCAGCCAGCCAGCCCTCGCTGCGGAGGCGATGCTGACCCAGCCAACCACGGGAGCCTGTGGGTCGACCAGATTTGGTGTGATTACAATCGATATAGGGATAGGAGGCTCAGACGGCTTGCATTGGCAGTCCAGAAACTCGGATTGATCTGAACCCTATCATCTTCTATATTAGAATTTCGAGCTTTATCGAATGAGCCAGGAAAGAATCTTGCCTTAATAACCCTTACAACATTTTTTTCAGGCGCTGCTTAACATTCGTTCAATATCAGTTCTTATTTATATCAGAATTAATTGCGAGGGATGCTTCCAGGCTACTGATGTGATGTATTAGAATTTCGATCTCTATCGAATGAGCCAGAAATTATCCTGCCTAAATAACCATGAGGCGACATTCTAGGAGTTGTTTATTTTCTTTAAATATCAGTTTTATCTATATCAGAATTAATAGCGAGACGTGCTTCCAGGCGGGAATTGCGCGAGGAATATTATCAGATATTACATATTATCAGATGTAGAGTATGATAGACGAAGACCTTTAAGAGCACCCCAAGTGCTCAACTTTTGAAAATGACATTATGATCCTTCAATGCGTAGAGCATATTCATAGTCTGAAACTGCCCGATTTGATAGTCGGTAGACCTCCTAAGAACACCTAAGTACTCTAGTTTTCTCAAAGCATTTCGTGAGTGTTTCCTTTCTCTTTATTTGGTGGAGGTGACATTGGCTATGCAGGTACGTTGCCTGTGGGACGCGGGTTCAAAAAACTGCTAGGAGCCACAAACGACTGCACGAGCAATTTGAAGCATTGTGTGATGAACTTTATTCTCCTTGAACATTAGATTTCATGAACCACCTATCCAGTCTTAGTCTCGATATATATGGTGTGTGCATTAAAAAACTCAATAGTAAAATCAGTTACGAAATGCTAAAGTGATGCCATGTTGAAACTAACACTTCAAACTTCTGTTAAAAGATCTCTCGTCTATCTAATTAGAATCCTCGTGCAATTTTAGCCTGGAAGCATACCTCGCATATAATCCTGATATATGTGAATAAAAGCCGATATTTAGCGAAATGTAAACACCGCCTGAAAAAAATCGTTTTATCGGTTATTGAGGCAGGATTCTTTTCTGAAAAATTCAATAGAGCTCGAAATTCTAGTACAGGAGATGGCAGGTTTACATCAGTGTGCCTCGCAAGCAATTAATTCTGATATCAATATAACTGATATTTAACGAAAATAAACAACGCCTAAAAAGACGCCTCATTGGGTTATTTAGACAGGATAATTTTTGGCTCATTTGATAGAGATCGAAATTCCAATAAGGAGAGGTAGAGCTCACACCAGTAGCCTGGAAGCATGCCTCGTAGTTAATTCTGATATAAATAAAAACTGACATTTAACGAAAGTTAAACAGCGCCTGAAAATTTGTTATAAGGGTTATTGAGGCAAAATTCTTTCCTGGCTCATTCGATAGAGCTCGAAAATGTAATATAGTAGATGGTAGGGTTCAGATCCATCCCAATTTCTGGACTGCCAATGCAAGCCGTCTGAGCGTCCTCTCCCTCTATCGACTGTAATCACACCAAATCTGGTCGACCTACAGACTCCAGTGGTTGCCTGGGTCAGCATCGCCTCCGCGGCGAGTGCTGTCTGGCTGAGTGCGAAGCGGCGGATGTCACAGCGCGAGTCGACGCTAATTGGCTCCGCAGGCACTGTCCCGCGTCTTTGCCCGCGCCGCTTTCAGGCAGAACGTCCCTCACCCACTGGTTGGGCTGGGAAAGAGCCGAACTTTGAATCAACTTGGGGCTGAGGACCCTATCGGCAACAACTACAACCACTTAACAGCCTTAGTAGTAGTAATGCTAGTACATAGTTCAGTAGAGAATTTCAACACCTGTTGTACCTGAGCACAAGTTCGTACTTCCTTCCTTTCCGTTATAGAAGTCAGTTGAATACATGAAAATCTTGGAGCTTTTTTCTGATCATCTCTTAAATCGCAATATATTGTTTTCTTCACATAGTTTTACCACAAGACGTGAAGTAGCAGAGGTAAAGAAGAGCAAATGTTAATATGCAGTTACAAACCACACAAAACTAATCAGGTTAAGAACAGCTTTCAGTGAAAAGAAAAGCAGCGTCATCCACTGCTACGATGAATTTCGCCATTAATAAAATCGAGAGGGAAACATGCAATAGGAATATACAATATACAACCCGTGGTAAAAAGCTGACGTTAGTTCAGTTTCCGGAAGGAATAGTAGTAACTTTGTCACCGTTAAGATGGTTACTATGGTGAATTTGATTAGGCTTGTAAAGGCATTCATTTCGCGCAAGAAATGTAGCTTAATCGACTGCCAAAGAAATTACTATCGGTGAGGTGGAATGGAAAATGATGGCATTAATACATAATGTTCTGCAGTTACTTATGAGCAGAAGTCGGAGCAAACACGACAGCGCCGATAGAAATCAAATCAACCGGCGCATTTCCTCGACCGTGTGATATACTCTCCTACCGAGCGACAATTTCCAGCGGAGGTGTTGGTGACTTAGGCATAAAACTAGGCAGCGGATTCTTTGTTCTTGTCTGAATTGGTTGTCAACTATATATCCCATTGCAGAGGTAAGCAAAACGGGAATGTGCTTTCAGATGTGCACAGCTGAGGGCAGCGAAGGAAAACAAATAAAGTCTGGTAAAGATAAGAGTGACAACCTGAGGTGTAGAGGTTCTTCACCTACAATACAGCCGTAGTAGCACCGCAAAAGATAAAAACTTTTACAGGTCGGAATCCTACCGATGCTTTGTAAAAAGGGTGTAAGGTAATTCGAAACTTCAGGCTAAACAGGAAAATGAACTAGAACGCAGTATTGCCATAGTCAGACACCTTTCTTCAACACCGACTACTTAAATTTTTACAATAATCAATTTGTGCTAGAGCACGTTGTGACGAGGTGACAATCAATTATCATTCAACATAGACCTGCTAGCAAATGTTAGCGAATACGCATTATAGTGATCAGCAAATATCAGAAGAAGCCGCGAACTTTCTCAGAAAGCGTATGATAAGGATATAGATAAAGGACGACGTTAATCGATCGCTTTTGGGATGCGCCACGCATTCGACTTCCTCGGGGTGTCATGGATGGAATTTGAACGCGTATTTGGCCTATACTATGGCTTGCAGTGTCCATTTATAAGTAGAGGGGGATAAAATAATGGGAGAGTAGTTCACAACAGCCACTTATGCCTCATACAAGCTTTCACTGCTATAGTCAATGTATTCAAAAACTAAAGGAATAATTTCCGCTAATAATTGAGCTCCATAAGAGTGGGAAAAACTATAGGATAACATTGGTTTTGACTTCGCTAAAACAACAAGAAAATTGAATAGACACCTAGCTGTAGGACAGGGAGCCGTTTTCGGTGAATTTCCTCCGGTCTGCTAACATAACTCGTCAGAGCGCAAGACATCGCATCTATCAGTCCGTGCGAATGGAACGCGAAACGAATGGAAAAACGGCGTTGTCCAGAAACCCAAGCAGTGCGATACGCCCTCGGATCGATGGTCGATTCAACGCAGAGTCGGTACTGATTCATGCGATCATATAGGCTTAGCACCACTGTGACAAATCTACGCCAACCAACGACTCCGAGGTCGCCAACACTAGCAGCGTGACGACTAAGGCGTGTTTGCCGAAAGGAAAAGTCGCGCTCCAAACAGATCAGATTTGGGCGATTCAGACAGCAGTTTCTCCTGCGATTCGCAGGTATTACAGATCCTCTGAATAAAATATCTATTGATGACACCGTTCTTGAAAGTGCGTCTCGATTTACTTCTTATAACTACATATTTATGTCCACAAGCCTTTCGTGAACGTGAAGATACCATTCAGTTCTGCCGTAATTCAAAAATCGCTGCGATTTACGCTTCGAACTGCGGGAGCACTTGGCCTTGGAGTTAGCTAATGCCTTGTTGCTTACCTCTGAACTACTCCATGGATAATTTAGTATTTTAACCCTTCCCACACAGCCGGCAGGGAACGACGACCGAGCTGACCCGAACGTCAAGCGAATTAAAATCGTCTCGGAGTGCACGTGGGAATAAAACTAAACTGAAAAAAGAAAAACACCTCTGCTACATAGCCGCGCAGCAAACACTGCATGTTGGAAATGGAATAGGAGAACGGCAAAAGGAGTTGGAGCCATGCTGTGGACAACGCTTGACGTTTAAAACCATTTCACAGCAATTCGCAAAACACGCCTTGCAAAAGTATGATGAGACAACCTCCAATGTATTATATTCAATCGCTACTCTCTTAGATATTTCGGCTTTTCCAATTCTCTCAGAGGATTTGGAAGGCTGTTCCGGATCAGCTTCCTCTAAAACTTCTACCACACTTCCTTCCACACTTTGCTTATTTTCCGCTACTCCGTGGCAGTTTCGCGTCTGCAAATCAGATGCAATCAGGCAAAATGACGTGATAAAGCCTAGTAATCAGCTTGTAATCCATTATCCCTCAACATGTTAGCGCAGATAATGAGCCTTTGCAGGGCGAAAGTAAGGGCCTATTTCAAAGCTTATAATCCATTATCCTTCAAAAAATTAGCAGAAATGACGAGATCTTGCAGTGTGAAAATAAGCGCCGCTTTCGAAATCAAGCGACCGTAAATCCATACGAACGCTACCAAATGGACTAGCTGTTATTACAAGATGTCAATCATGTTTTTCAAAATCTATAAGTTGTATTCTTACAAAACCACACAGAAAGAATCTAAAAATCTAAGAGCTTGGTATTGCTTGTAAAAATTCCTGTTGTTAATTATCTCAGAATCCTAATAATAATTAGTGATCTCTTTGGAAGGATCCGAAGCAATGGAAGCCAAGGAACAAGATGAACAAAAAGAACAGGTAGAGTTTAGAGCCAAATGAGCGCATCTGTGTAAGAAGGCCGAAAGAAATGACGTTACAAAGGGCAGATATGTATTATGAAAGCGTGCAGGTCAGTAAGGCAGTACTCCGATGTGGATCACGTAGTGTGAAACCCTGTGGGCAAGTTTCCTTGACTTCTTTTAGTAAACCTCCTTTGAATGGTAAACACGTTTTCACAAGCATAGTGTGGAAGAAAACTGCGTTAAAAATGTGCCAAAGAGGACTTCAGTCCACTATTAAAAACGCATTATTAAGACGATGTCGAGTAAGCGACCTGAGTAAACAGGCAGAACAAACAATTGAGACCTGCTAAATTAGGGTGTGATTGGTAATAATGATCGGTTAGCTTGAAAAGGCATGGGACTTGAGCAAACAGCGAGTTGCTATGTAATTAGAGCTACGCAGCACTAATAGTTAAATGCATGACAAGGGAAAGACCACATCAGTGATTTACCAGATACCGACAGAGACGAATCGAATCCTGCTCTCGGAATCGCGTGTTGGAATCTTATTCTCGGACCGACTGACGCATTTGTATCGCTGCCTCTAGCGACCTAGTTTTTCCATGAGACAGTAAACCAAGAGTGGATTACACGTGTGACGGTCGAAAGAAGACAAATTGTGACAAATCCCTAAGAACTCCGGTTTCAAACAGCAAGCTGCACGACAGAACAGGAATGGTTGAAATCTCCCTGACATCAAGGAGAACGACATCGCAGGAAATGCGCCGAAAGAATGATGGCAGCTTCACGCCGCGCTCAACAGCAGGGGGCTCTCCATTGTACGTCATTACCTGCTATTCTGATGCACAGAAGTAAAACGAGAAATGAAAAAATAAATAAATAAATATAATTGTGAATGCTTCGCTTTGCCTCCTATCTCTAGGCGTAGCTTCCGTTACACTATTTCTTTCATGTCCTGTGCTAAGCTGCATGATAAAGGAATTTGAATGGAAAATCTTAACCTCAATCAATCAACTTTCAGGATGCGCCACGCATTCTTTATCCACAGGATATCGAGCATATAATTTGAATGAGAACGCCCACTGGCTTGTCCAAAGAAATCCGATAGCCAGCCAACAAAGTTAGGGTTATGCCCTTGATAAAAAGTTCCTTTGCAATTCAACGGCTCTTTGATAGGTGGCTGAGCAAAATACAAGCTAGCACGAGCAGAGGATCAGCAGAAATTTTTTAGCACAGTAACGAATTTCAGACCTAGTTCTCACGCCAGAAAGAGCTGCACGAATAACTACAAATTGGAAAGGTGAAGTCTGCTAAATTGTCCTGTCGCTTAGGATCTAATCATTCTGGTTAAACACAAAATGTACACAACGCTCCAGACAGAACACAGCGCATTAGCTCGAATTACGATGTAGGAGGAGCTCTGACTCAATGTTTTCGTTTTGGAAGCTTAGGGAAGCGAGGTGTCGTGTTATTTCACAAAAACATTTCCAGACGTTCGCGAGTGTTTCAAAGTGCAGCGGAAAGGACAAAGGAAGACCTAGAAGGCTGAACCGAAACGTATGTAGCGCTACAGTTCTCGAAGGGCACGGTTACATAAGAGTAAAAGTTAATTAATTAATTGATTAATATTGATTAATAACAGTACAATAAAGCTCAACGCTGGCTCATTCACAGTCAAAACGAAGGAGCGATGTGCTACTAGTGTGAGGACGCTCAAGCATTGGGGGGAGGGGGGGGGGGGGGGTAATCCAAATCCGACTAACTAAACTACATCTACTTAAGCAGAATCTAGGCGGAGACTAGTGTGCTGAGTAGGACTCTCAGTGCACGGTTAGCGATCAGTTAGTTCGCAGCAGTAAAATACTGGCCGGATGTGCCACATGTGTTGCCTCAACGACGACGGCAGGATGACACGGATAAGGGAGCTCCACATTCCGTATTTTGCACTGCTGACCGGATAACATGAGCACACGATGGAAGCTGGGCGTAAAACTGCTCCATCACACGGAGCTGTCTGCTGGTCACGAGGAGAGCTGAGAACACATGAAACCTAGCGCTTCAGGAACATCGTGTCGTTATGCGAATTACTCCAGAGTGGAGATACGGTGAATGCGCACGGTGAGCAACACTACAAACTGGCGATTCCTTTTCGATAAAATGCCCGAAAGGTCTCGAATCGCGATCCTTCGCAAAGGCGCTCGAACCTTCATCACAAGCCTCACCTAGTGTAAGCAAGGCGAACTGGAAGGGCAAGCGGTCATATCCCTGTTCGAGGAATGCTAAATCGCTCTTCAAACGTTATGAGCCACACGGTGCACTTTCCTTGAATGTAAATGTCTTCGCTACTGCCACTAGTGCGAGCAGCTTAAGATGCATCCCTTTAGTGTCAGGAATAGAGCTTCTTCTTCTTCTTCAAACAAACACAGAGCAAACACGGAAATCCCACAACCATTGACGTCAGTCAGTGATACGCGCCTCAGGGCTTCCACGGTAGCGGCAAAAAGATGATTGTGATCGACGCTACCGTGAGTAGCAAACTCAGCACCTACAGCGTATAGTACTTGACGACAATAGGAAGGTTTGCCACGATGTACTATCGCTGTTAAACCGATAATTTCAGCTTAGTTCCCCAAAACAGTGGTGATTTGCCTTCACTATTGGAGTGACGTTCGAGCAAAGAATGACGATAGCTTGAACAATTGAAAATGGATGAGCCCATGTGGTGCAGTTTGTATCATGGCATGGCCGGTCGCGGGTACACCGGGCATTAAATTTAAATTCGAATCGTTTATAGGTGAAAGAACCTCTCGTTGTCTTCGTAGCAGACTAGTATGTGAGTCAGATGACGTATAGGAGGAGGAATAATACATCGACCGGTCCATCAGATGACCACAAGTGAGAGCAAACTTCTGGTCGAGAAGCCTCGACAATATGGGCGCGCAAAAGTTGATTTCGTGGCGCACATTCCGAAATGAAGCGGTTAGCGATGTCATGCATCTTCACTTAAAAATACTAAAGGTCTGTTAAGCATTGTTAAGCATATGTGATATAATCTCTGAGCAAAGAGGCACAAATTGTGTTCGCTGTTATACTCGCCTCGATAGGCATGTTACTCTGTCAGAAGCACTCACAAAATGTTCAAACAAATTCAGCTCCTTTAGATAACACTTTCATAAAGCAATCACTGGTAATGAGTCATTCTAGTGCAAGTGAAAAACATCCTTATCCATAATGAGATCTGTCAGATAGCAAATTTGTCGTGTCCAAGTGTGCAAGCGGCTGGTAGATGATCGCATTACCACTGAATCTGAATAGTATTACTACAAGGGCAGCCACTGTTTTAGCTGCAGGTAACAGTCAGCTAGATATAATGATGAATTTCACTACTAATGTGTTGTTGCTGCACAAGAAAATAATTAGTTATCTGCCCATTTCTAGATGAATGCATTTGTCTACAGCAGCGCTGCTCTAAATACAGTCATGTAGCCTACTCGAGAAAAAAAGAATAAAGAACGGTATTTGCCTCAACTTATATCTTAAAGTAGGGCTGTCCTAGGCTCCTAAAGCTAAGCAGCGGCCCAGGCTTGAAAAAAATCGAAAAACACTATAAGGAGATCAGCGCTTTCTCGGCCTCTTCCATGAGTCAGAAGACAGCTCCTCTTTGAGATTTGTGTCTGTGCATCTTAGCTACGCATTTACAAGCTATGATGGTCAAAAAATCTAGAACAGAATCTCGACGACTCTATAGAGAAAATTAATAGGTTCGTTCCAGCAGTCAGAGATCGAGAATTAAGCTTTCGAAATAAAGCATAATAAATGTCCTCACATTCCCCAGTTTAGGAGTTCAGGAGTTTTTGGTCAGGAAGACGTAAGATATCGCCTACTTAATATTTTTGCACATTCATCTTCACTATTTGTAAGCAATTACTGTTCAGGCAAAGCAAACACCAAGGCTCACCCCTTTTTCGACCCTTAGAAGACCCCCCCCCCCCCCCCGGTGGGGGGGGGGTCTTCTAAGGGTCGAAAAAGTTGCAGGCGTGGCGAAATCCAACTGAACTAGGGAAAAACACCCAAGTAGCGAGATTAATAATAATAATAATAATAATAATAATAATAATAATATACATGGCGATTATATTGACTATATATAATATATCTTCATCTTCACAAAAAATGGCATCAGTCTATCTATCATAAATCCAAATTGCTAAAGAGAACGGTCATTAAGATTAAAAAAAAAGACAGTAACAACAGGACTTCTAAAATAACAAGTTTCTTGCTATGCCTAGTTAGTTCAACATGTGGAAAGGCCAGCTTCTGGGATGAAATTTCTCGAATGAGCTAGACCTGCACCTTTATAGATATACCTTTTGTGTAGAACCTTAAAAAAAATCTTGTTTTTGAGCTATTGTTTATTGTAAGATCTTTTATGATAGGCTGCATGTGAAGCTCCTGTTTCTGGAGTAGCCTCATCATCTAATAGCTGACGAAGTGTGGTCATCAACTTCTCTTTTTTATTTAATTTTATTGCTTTCATGTACATATGCTCACTGTTTTCATGTGTATACTGACTGTACCTCTCCCAAAGAAAACCGCCAATAGAGCCATCGAAGAAGACGAGAAGATGAAGCAAACTCGTTGACATGCATGACATGAAATCAATAAAAGCGAAGCAATGACAGTACCAGTAGCCATGCTCTATCAATTAGGCGGAGCTCAACGTTGCCTCAACCTAGTGCTACAATCGTCATCAGATGCTGCATGATGAACCCGTCCTACATTTCTAAATACCCGCGGAGAAGAGTGGGGAGCCTTTTCCTTCCCTTACTTCGCTTCTTGTCGTTGTTCTCTCGCATTATTTTGGTGCTGTAGCGTTTCCTCCGCATTTTCTGCGCCTTTTCGACCCAACTTATAAAACAAATATCATGAAAAACTGTGAAAAACTGAACGGTAAGTATAAAGAACTAATATGCAGCAATAAAATGCGAGAAACGTCCTAGGAAGTCCAAAAACTCAAAACTACAGCAGAGAAGACCAGACACGCACGCAAATAATTTGGTCAAGGAGCACGAAAAATGTAAACAGTTTCGAGATACGAGGACGATATCGATTGCCTAATTCCACTTATTCAAATAAGTAGAGGGTTTCCTCGGTATCGCAACGATACTGCGAAAGCTCATCCAAAAAAATCGTCCAAATTCCTTCACATCAAGGAGAAGTAAAACTTCGAGACTGCTGTGTAAAATGTCGTTAATGCAGTCTAACGGGCATTTTTGTCGTTAAATTTCGTTAAAACTTTAAACGAAAAATGCCGGTAAATCCGGCAAATCGGTAATTCGTTAATCGTTAAACGCACACCCCTGATATGAACTCTGGAGGTAGTCTACGAGATATGGAAATCCGTGAGAAAGATTAGATTCTCGGATGATTTGTCTGGGGAATTTTGAAAAACACTGCGACTTCAAGTATCATTCGATCTGTCTACTCGCAAACTAATCTATTCAGGATCTAGGAGGTGAAGTGCAAACGTCATAAAAAGAAAATCATGATCATCAATTTGTAGTTGAACATAGGATTTTGCACCCCACTCGAAAACTCAAATGTCTTCCTCTAAGAATGCTACTACGTCACCCATCTCCACCTCTGCACATTCGCTCAACCGACATAGATGACGCTGAAGCAAAACCCTGCCGGCAAGCGTTTTTCGCACCTCCTCAGCAACAAGAGAAGCGATCAATGACGAGTAGACGTGTAGAAGTCACAGCATTGCACGCGCAAAACGCTACCGACCTAATCACGTGCGACGGAATCGGATCGGTTCTTAATCTCAGAAACGGATGAGTCATGGCGCAGCCGTGCGTGTTCTCCACGCTAAAATCGATGGCGCTCTACGTTTATTTCAGCAGTGACATGGCTCCGGACTCCGGATAACGTGCGGAACGCCGACCGCAGGCAGGGCGCCGCTCTCACGTGGGAGTGCTCGAGCCGGACGAGTATCGAACGAGATCGCGTTCGAGGACCAGAAGGGCGACGTGGGCCACGGGGGACAACTAGTGACGTCACGTGTCACGGACGAAAACCAACGACCGCCCGCCCCGCCCCCCCCCCCCCCCCAACACACACCACAAACGAGTACACACAGCGCGGCGTTGAAGGTTGCTGCTGGGCGCTCGGCCGCTTCCCGGACACGCCCATTGTCCTCGAACTCCGTCGATCAGATGCCCGCTCACTGCGTTGGGATGGCCGTCTGTCAGACCCCTTTCATGACCAATGAAAAATGGCGGCTTCAGTATCCACTTCACCTCTCATTTGGCACATACTCCTCTTTGCCGTGTTATGCCTTATCAACGTCAGCACGAGTGCGCAGAATAATCAGTTCTTCAAAAATCAGGGCAGAATTTCAGTTTTCTGCTTCCTTGTACCACGGAGAATTTGTGGTTGCGATAGAGCGTTGTGGTCGTGGTGAATCTTATTTTATGTAGTTCACAATGCTCTATTTCGTTTTCAGCATACCTTGAACGTTTCATAAATTTCACGGCCTAAAAGGGTGTTAAACGCAATCTTCCAAAGTTCATTACACTGAAACAGCAATTTTCCAGAGCTATTTACACTGTATATCATAGTTGCAAGCCCCCCCCCCCCCCCTAAAATTATAAGGTACCGAACGTCTCTTAAACTTTCCAAATCCTTCATTGGAGCCACCACATTGCTCGTACTGAAAAACTCCTACATACATATAATTAAAAAAATCTGGTCTCATAGTTAGTTTTCATCTCTTCTGGCAACGTATGTATTTTCATCGTTCGTAATTATAGATGCAAACATAAAATCTGTTTGAAATGGAAGGCATCGTACATATGTACCTATCCACGTGCATTACACAAGGCGGAGTGGAGCAGAATGGCAACTATCGAGGGTTTTATTCCAGTTGGCAACGTTCATGCTAATCGTCCATTTTACACGTTTAAACAGGTCTAGGGCAGGAATTGGTGTGACACATCTATTCACCGTTATTTGCGTTGTTTTCTCAGAAAGCTTTCCAGAGGAGACATCTAGCCGTGTTTAGAGAGCAGGTCCCTACATTTCATATGCTCCTACATCCACATTGTCGTTAACTGGGAACTTCTCATCAGTTGGCTTGTTTCTACCCATGGCATGCTAACACGGACTGAAACTACTACTTTAAACGAAGTTATGGTTGTTTAAATTTGGAGGTTGAGAATAGTGGGAGGTTTCAATCTCAAAAAAAAACTATTAGGTTGTAACGAATTAAATAGCACTGGCTCGCGCCATTTTTGGCGCGTCTTTACGCGTTTGATCAAGAACAAACCGTAACATGTGGCATATCGTTTAGAACCGCAAACTTTGCTCTACCGGTGAGTACCAAATTTTCTATGTAAAAGTGGGAAAACTTTAGAGTTTTATTGACTTTTTTGCAGATGGACAAAAGGGTAATCCGAGGCATTTACTTGTATGAATTCAAGCTGGGCACTACAGCTAAGGAGGCGGGCGAGAAGATCAACGCCGCATTCGGTCAAGGATGTTCCACAATTCGGACGGCGTATCGTTGGTATCAGAAGTTCCGGAATGGAGATGAGAGCTTGGAAGAACATGAAGGTCGTGGGAGGCATAGTGATGTTGATGAGGACAAGCTGAGAGATGTGGTAGAGGAGGATCCACACAAAGGTACCAGGGAGATAGCGAAGGTTCTTGGCGTCAGTCACAACACAGCTGCCCGGCATCTGAAGGAAATTGGAAAGACCAAAAAGCTGTAAAGGTGGGTGCCTCACGAGCTGTCTGAGGAGCAAAGAAACCGACGATATGAGATCTCGTCCGCACTGCTTCTACGGAACGAAACGGACCCATTCCTTGATCGCATCGTAACCTGTGACGAGAAATGGACAATGTACGACAACAGGCAACGATCGGCACAGTGGGTGGACAGCGATGAGAGCCCCAAGGTTCTTGCGAAGCCGGAATTGCACCAAAAGAAAGTAATGGTGACAGTATGGTGGTGTTCGCTGGGAATTATTCACCACAGCTTCCTCCCTCCCGGTGAATCCATCACGGCAGAGAAGTACTGCATTGAAATTGAAGAAATGATGAAAAAGTTGAAGGATATCCGGCCGGCCTTGGTAAACCGAAGGCGAGTTCTCCTTCTGCACGACAATGCTCGCCCCCATGTAGCACGAATGACGTTGCAGAAATTGAATGAGCTGAGCATTGAAACTCTACCACATCCTCCGTTTTCTCCCGACCTCCCTCCAACAGACTACCATTTCTTCAAGCATCTTGGCGACTTCTTGGTAGGGAAAATATTCAAATACCAACAGGATGCCGAAAGTGCCTTCGAAGATTTCGTCAATTCCAGAACTTGATTTTTATGCTACTGGGATAAAAAAGCTTGTGTCACGTTGGCAAAGATGTGTAGAATCAGAAGGTTTTTCTTTCGATTAATAAACTTGCCTACAAGCCGAGATATTAACTGTTTAAATTTACAGTGGTTCAGAGCCATTTATTTCGTTACAACCTAATACAAAAAACTAAAAAAGTGCTGTAGACGAGACGTCAGGAGAAATAAAATGCATTCGCTGTCGATCACATAAGCAGATCTACTGAAAACATTAGGCCCCATTTATACTTCGACGCCGAGCGATGCGACGCCACGTATAGTGGCGATCGATCAATTTGGTCACTTTACATGTTGTCGCGTCGCTCGGCGTGGGAAGTATAAACGGGGCCTTAGGTCCAGATAGCGCACAGTGCTATTTCGTGAGCAACACTATGCGCCATCTTGACCCCCACAGTTCATCAACATCGATGAAATAAGGAGACATAGAATGCTTAGAGCTGCCTGTTGGATAGCGAAGAGATCACTTGACCAATGCTCTAAAAGGAGCTGCTCACCATCCACCAAATTTTCCACTATTTCTCACTAGAACCTAGCAGTCATCTTCGACCATTGCACCATCGAAGATACCGAAATTGTGAAGGAACGTTCTCGGTAATTGGCACGCTATCTCACACAACATTGACGTTGGCAATTCATCGAACCTGATTCTCCTCAGTGAGTCAGAATGCTGCCGCGTGATATCTTACAAACTTTGCACCAAAAACGTCCCCGACAGGTTCTGGCAAGAAGCTTCCCACGATGTCTATTATTTCAATGGCATTTCTTATTCGACCATGTAATTATGACACGTTCTAGAAATCGTGTCAGCTTGTTTCAAATTTTTGGAAATATGGAAACGATAAGTTCAGTTGCCGGAGCATAATGGTCATATCATATACTATACCAGACGTTCAGCGGCCTAACGGCCGCCAAATGTCTGGTTGGGGGCTTCACCCCCGAACCCCGAGAATGGAACACCCCGTCTAGGCCTTCTTACTCGCGTTACACTGGAAAACTTGTCCTAAAGGAAAGCGGGACAGTAGGGCACAATCTTGAAAACTGCTCCTATGAAGCTTATCCATCCTCTATCGCACTTACGCCGACTTATTCTTCGAACTACACATCCTCTACGTGGTGAGAAACAGATTGTGATAATCTTGTGAAAGCTCTATACCGCTAAATATCCGACGACAATAATATTCCTCCGATTCCCGAAGTCATTCTCCCTACCCCCACCCCACCCACCCCCCTCCCCGACAATACACAATACCCCCTTACCCATGTGCAGCCAGAGACAGGAAGAAAAATGTAGTGAGCACCAGTCAGTAGTGAGAGTGAGAGGCATGTACACGCACACGCTCGCTGCCTTTCAAGGGTCAATTGAAAATCCAACCCATGCTTCGCAATATTTGATCTGTGGCACATCTCTTGATCTAGACAGCGTTGTACGACGTTCCTGTCACATACACGTTGGACGATAGTGAGAAGAAGTACTGGTCCGCCCTTACAGGTTCCTTCCACTGATCCCTTTCCTATCACTGGTCCACCTTCACTGGTTCTCCCTTTACCGGTCCCCCCCCCCCTTCACAGGACTCTCCCACTTCACTGGTTCCCATTTGTCCCCTCTTTTTGCCACCTCTTACTGCCTCCCCTCACCTAAGTGGTCACCTTCCCTGGTCCCCATTAATGGTCCCTCCTTTACTGCCCCAACCCCCTTCATAGCTCCCCCATTACTGGTCACCTTCACTGATCCCTTTTACTGGTCCCCTCCCCTTCACTGACCGCGATTACTGGTCCTACCTTCACTGGTCCCTCTTCACTGGTTCTCCTTTAATGGTTCCCCTTTACCCGTTCCTTCTTCACAGAACTTTCTCACTTCACTGGTTCCCGTTCGCTCCCCCCCCCCCTTACTACCGCCCCCAACCCTTATCTTAGAGGTACTCTTTATTGGTCTCCCTTCACTGGCTCCCATTAAAGCTTCTACTCATACTGGTACCCCACCCCCACCTCCTCCCTTCGCTGGTCCTCCCACCCGTCACTGGGCCCCCGCTTACTGGTCTCCTCTTTAGTGGTCTCCCATTATACGTGTTCGGAATCCGGACACCCCTTGCGCGACATGGGTGACACCTCTTCTGAACCCAGACACCACTTGCATGGCATCGGTGACACCTCTTCTAAACCGAGATACCCCTTGCATGAAATCCGTAGTACCTCTTCTGAGCCCAGACACCCCTTGCATAACATAGATGACATGTCTTCTCACCCCAGAGATCCATTACGCGACATCCTTGACACCTCTTCTGAACCCAAACACCCAATGCGCGACATCGCTGACATGCCTTTTGAATCCGAGCGCTTGTTGCACGACGCCGGTGACACATCTTCTAAATCCGAACGCCTGTTGAGCAACGTCGGAGGTATGTCTTTTGCACTCGAATGCCCTTTGCGCGACATCGGTGACACTTCTTCTGACGGTCTCGACACGGCGTGGGCGGCACCTCGTCTGAACACGGACTCCTGCTATTCGACTTCTAGGAAAGGCCAGACAGATGAGCAGACGGACGGACGGACAGACGGACGGACGGACAACCGCTAACTCCTTTGTATATCATATACTACAAGTGCTACGACACGCCTAACGGCGTGTCTCGCACTTGCCCGCTTCGCGGGGTTATAGGTTTGCGCTTTTTTCTCAGAAAATACTCTCACACAAAAAGTACGTGTGGTCTTCAAAACAATTTTGTTAACAGAACAGCAAAAAGACAACATTTACTGAAGCTCTCGGTGAATACTATGTTTGGTATCGACTTGAGTCCAGGGGCCGGATTCATCAACGACTTTCGTAACTTTTACGGAGAATTGTAAGCATATCAAGCAATATGGTGAGCGATAGGCCGCGATAAAAGCTCAGATAAGGCCCCGTTTATACTTCGACGCCGAGCGACGCGACGGCATGTAAAGTGGCCAAATTGATCGATCGCGCCGCTCAATCAATATGGCCACTATACGTGGCGTCGCGTCGCTCGGCGTCGAAGTATAAACGGGGCTTATCGCTCGCCATATCGCTTGATAAGCTTACAATTCTGCGTTAAAGTTACGTAAGTCGCTGATGGATCCGGCCCCTGGTGTTAACCAAATTTTCAGAGGGGACTTCTGTCGAACTCGCGAGCACGCCACGTACAGTTGACCATGAGAAAATACTGGACTGGGGAGATATACGCAGAGGCGTACCTGGCGCGGGTAAAGTTTTCCGTTCAACATGGGATAATGCTGAGTTCTGCATGCGGCCGGTCGTCGTACGACGACGATGTGACCTCTGCTTCCTTTCTTTTCGATCTTCTGTCTCCAGAAGGTTGTGGTGCGACGAAGGGAACCCGTCTTCTGGATCCAGGCGCTCAGAAACGCGCGCAGACGCCGTTGTGTCAAGCAGGAGGAGGCCGCGCTTCCTCTGCTGCAACAATATCCCATGTTGAACGGCAGACGTTGCCCTCGTGAGGTACGCAGAGGCGTCGCAAGGGGTCCCATGAGATTGTGCGTGGTTCCACGAGGCGTATCTCAGCCAGGTTTCCAACCTGAGTGAGATACGCCTCATCATCCACAGGGCAAAGCTAACTCAATTATATAGTGGTAGATATAATGACGCGTTAAGCGCTGAGTCGTACTATCGCTCGGCGCCGCCACAGAAATTAGCCATAAAGTGGGGGGAAAATCGGTGGGAAAGTTATGGCACGAAAATAGCGGAAAATACCCAGACGTCTTCTATGTGCCAGGAGATTCAGAAGACGTGCCGAAGACGTCGCTCAATGTGCTTGGGGATTCAAGTAGGCGAGCCAAAGACGTCGTCCAATGTGCCTGGAGATTCAAAAGGCGTGCCGAAGACGTTGCCCGCTAAGGGTGGATCATTGAGGACCAGTAATAGGGGACCGTTTCACTAAGGGAGGACCAGTAATGGGGGACCGTTTCACTAAGGGAGGACCAGTAATGAGGAGGCAATAGACCGTCCTATCATACTATATACTGTACGTACTGCGAGCCTTTCGTACTCCTAGGTAGGGAAAAAGCTGTACAAGTAGGGCAGCTAGCTTGATGTGATTGTCCTTAGCTGAGTGATACTGCAACATCGCGCGAAACGCGCAAGTGCGAGGCATGCCGCTAGGCGTGACGGAGCACTTGTTTCTGAGAAAATCCGAAGGAAATTTGCCACTGAGAAATTCTAGAAGGACAATCACAATTCTAGAAGGACAAGTTATAATTGCAGTAACGCTACGTTTGAAGCTTCAAAAGAAATCAAAGAATTAAGAATCAAAAAATGAGAAGATCTAGGCGATTTATTGAATAAAGCGTGAGGTTATAAGTGTTTGTGGAATGAAAAAAGTGCGTAGAAGGGTGAATTTTATTTCGAAATTATGATTAAAATAAAATAAAGGGGAAAGTCGTGGGACTCATCACTTACGTTCCCATTAGTTCATTTCAAGCGGCTCGCTCATTCTGCTTGAAAGTGGGTGTTTGGTTGAATTAGTCCACATCCAAAGATAAAAGCTATGTGTTGCCTTTTTTCCACTTTGGAGTGAATCTTTTTTGCATGACACGAAAAATAACGGAGCTGATCTGGAAAGATTCGAGTCTAATACGGATTCTAACTCAATGTACCCATCCTACGAGGAAGGGAGTGTGTTTCTCCTGTGTATTAGGGCAGATGTTGAGGAAATTTTCACGAAAAGGTGGAGCTTTGTGAAGAAAACCATCTAGTCTCTACGACTGCTTGCTGACTGAATAAGGCATAGGAAAGCGAATAATAAGTGAATATCTGTGATATTACAACATACGCTAGAAATCCGGAATCGTAGTACTGCGGTTTGTTGGTGCTTTACAATAGACCGAGAAGGTAATGAATGAAGGACGAGAATTGGCTCACGCAAGAAGGAAGTTCACTTCGATTTTCTTTCAGGGAAAGTTAAGAACGATACTTCTTAATAAATTCTATTCAATCAAGAGTGAAATTTTCATCACCGAAGCTTTCATCATCATTTTCATCCCTTAACTATAACACTGTCTGGGTGACATAAACGTGGTTACAGCTATCTAGATTCAGGCAGACAATACTTATATGGAAGAACTGCGAGCAGGTTGTAGAGGTACTATGCACGATGAGAGCAACAAAAAAAAACAAGAAAAAAATTAAGGAACGCATACTCATTCTGCCTTGGGCACTAAGCAACTACGGGATAAATAAAGGATGAAGGATAAGGAGCGGCATTACTTAATCCGCTTTTGGGATGCGCCGCGCACTCTACTCCTACGGGTTGTAGTGGAGGCAATTTGAATGCGCATTTGGCCAAACAATGACTTGCGATGGCCGGTCGATAAACGACTCAACGCTTTATGCTTCCCAGACAAGTCTGGTACCAATTCACTGACCCTGGAGGGATGGAAGGCCTGGTTGGCTCGGACAGCAAATCCGAACCAGGAACCTAGTATCGGGTGCACGCGACAGCCGACACCTCCAACTGCGCTACACGTGCCCAAGTGATAAATAAAGCACAAAAATCGCCCTTAACTACAACACTGTCTGGGTGATAGGTCAGTGCCATCCCAGTGAGTTCCAATGTCAAACAATCTACACCAAAGTGATGGCGGATTTAAATGAGCTAAATAGGAATTGAAGCTAAAATCGATTCGTCGTCCGTACGAGAACAGCACCTTCTGCCCACCGCGACGCTGCACCTGCGGAGCTGCAGTATAGTAAAGTTTGATGGGAAAGAACTGAGGCAGCAGCGAAACAGTACAGCACCGCAGCGCTATAGACGGACGATAGAAGCTTCAAAACGTTGTACTTTCAGAATGCCAACTTTTGTTCTTATAGCGGACTCTCGCTGTAGGACAACATCTTAGCAGATTGTATGAAACTGCGATAAGCCAGGCAACGCGACAGACCCTGCACGATTAGAGTATTCATGCCAGGAGCACTAAATCGTTTAGAAACAAAAGCTTCACTCCGAACAGGCAAAGAACGAAGCCGCTGACGGAAATAATTCTGGATGCGTATTTCGACACGCACGACAATGTTTACACACCTGTACGCTCATGATGAAAACGGTATCTTGTATCAACACTACTCAGTGTAGAACAAAACTATGACTGTCTTGCTAGAAGCGCCATTGATGACACCGCTCACGCCCATTGTTGTCGGCTTCGAAACTGGTTCCCTTTTTGTGTTACACGCAGCCTTATGTGGTGTGATTGTGTCGCTACATCGGCTTTAATTGAAGCACTTCGCATAATTATTATGTGCGAACCTAACTCTGCTTCCGTATGTAAGGAGACACAACTGACTCAGCCTAAACCATATAACCATATAACAATTTGTCAGCTTCCAGCCTTGTTCTATTAGCTATTCGTACACTGCTTTTCAAATTTAATGGTTTGCAACACAGTCTTTTTTGGCTTGAAGAAGAAGAAAAAACGAGTTTGTAAAATCAGTCATGTTCACTCTGCTTCTTCTGCGTATCCGTCTGCAGTAAAAGGAGCTGTCGTTAAAAACCTATTCATGACGGCGGCGGGTGTACTTACCGATGAAGTTCCAAGGCTGGAACCCCTACGATTAGACTCTATTATAGCTGCGGAAAATGCTTACGGAACCCAAGTTTCACGCTATGTTAGACCTGCTGAGGACCGAGTTCTCTCACTTCGAAACGGAGTTCCGCTATGCCTCCCGTTTATTTCTGATATGCTTACTGCAGCAACTCTAACTTCCATTACTCGTGCACAGCTGCAAGATGAAGTTCGGAAGTCATTCCGTAACAAATTAATTAGAAAACGTTTCCCCAAGCAATTGAAAACTCAACAGAAAGAAGGGATAATCTCATCCTCCTCTTCAGCAACTGTTTATGCCAAAGCCACTGACAAGGGAACTGTCTGAACGGTACGCCGGAACGGGAAGAACGAGTACTATATGGAGAATCTTCGCAAAACGAACTGTTATGTTAGGTTGGTGCATAAGTTCTCGGACATTTGATCCCTCCTGAATTGAAATCGCATTTTCCCGCCAAATTTCTCACATGTATCAACGTGTAAATGATCGATCGATAGAGAAAGGAAAGGGCTACAAAACTGTTCTTAACAGTTACTTCTTACATTTACTTCTGCGTTGTTAACGTCAGCTATTATGGCTAAGCAATTCATCCCAACTGAGACGCATATTCGGCACGTCATGTTATTAATGCATCAATCTGGCCTCAATGCCGGTGAATCGTATCGTCGCCTGAAGGGTGTTTACAACGAGAGTGCTCCTTCCTGCTCGAAGTACTGTGTACCAGTGGCTCTCGAAGTTTGCAGTTGGTGAATTCTCCGTTGAAGATAATGAACGAGAAGGGCGCCCGATGACACTGGATTTGGATGGCCTCCGAAGTAGAGTGGAAGCGTACCCATACCAAACCACTCGCGAACTATCAAGCACTCTTGGTGTTAGTCACTCAACAGTCGTTCGAGGATTGAAGTCGATTGGCAAGGTGCAAAAATTGGGTCGCTGGGTATCTCACGACTTGACACAACATGACATGGATCGCAGAACCGATGCCGCTCTGTCTCTCCTTACCCTCAGACGTACCCGAAGAGGATGTCAAGGAGGCACTGCTCACATTTTTCGAATCACAACCGGCCACGTTTTGGAAAAAAGGCATCCATGACTTATCAGCACGTTGGCGAAAGACAATTGATGTAAAGGGTGGTTACTTCAAACGATTTGATTTTGTTGCTCGTATGTTGTGATAATAAATATTTCATGCCCCAAATGTCCGAGAACTTATGCACCAACCTAATACATGTATGCAAGTAATACGAAATAGAGTGCGCCTAGTATAGTGTACTAGTCGATTTATTGATTAATTTACAATTGCTTCTTCATCACATCATACAGACCATCACACCTTAATTATCGTCGTAGTGGCTAATTACCCAGTAACCATTATATAGATCAAGGATCAAGTTCAGCTTTATTTAATCCCTTGAAGGGAGGCCCTACGCATTCTTCCTCTACGGGATGAATCATATGTGGAGGCAAATGGGATGCTATATATATATCTTCTTCTTCTTCTTCTTCTTCAGCGTTTGTCCCGCATCGTAGCGGGGTCCGCTATTCTGGTGTTATGACGCCACCTTTCCCGATCCAGCGCTAGATCAGGGTAAACACCAGTAATCTTCAAGTCCGCATGTAACGTATCAGCCCAGCGCTGCTTCGGGCGCCCTCTAGGCCGCTTTCCAATTACCTCGAAGTTAAGGCCTATCTTGCGGACGCTGTCTTCCTTTCCACGCAGAACGTGGCCGTACCATCGCAAGCGAGCTTCGCGCATCTTGTCGGCTATCGGCGCGACACCGAACTTCTGCCGAATAGCATCGTTTCGAATGCGGTCCATGCGCGTGACTCCAGCCGTCCAGCGCAGCATCTTCGTCTCCATGACGCTGAGGCGCGTTTCAACTTCCCTGGTCGCAGGCCAACACTCAGCGCCGTACATCGCTACTGGCCGGACGACTGCTCTGTATATCTTCGACTTCAAGCGCTCTGGTATCTTCCTATCGCAGAGCACCCCAGTCAACGAGCGCCACTTGGACCAAGCTGCACTCACGCGTGAATTCACTTCAATCATCAGTTTGCCGTCAGACGTGACTGCTGATCCCAGGTACTTAAAGACCGAAGTGCGTGGGAGCTCGATGCCGTTAACCTTGATGGAGCTGGACTCATTAACGTCCGTCGTTAGATATTCGGTCTTCTTCACGTTCAATTTGAGTCCAAACCGCTCCAAGCGATCACACCAAGCTTGCACCTCTCGCTCGAGTTCATCTTTATCTTCGCTAGCGAGCATTACGTCATCAGCATAAAGCAACGTCCAAGGGACGGGGTTCTGAAGATCTCGAGTGATGGCATCCATGACGACAACAAAGAGGAGTGGGGAAAGCGCAGAACCCTGATGTACCCCGACAGAGATGGGAAACTCCATCGAGGTTCCAGCTGCAGCTTGAACTCGACTCTTTGGACAAGAGTAGAGAATTCGCACCCACTCTATGAGCTCTTCAGGAACTCCATGATGTCGCAAGGCGTACCATATCACTCCACGCGGTACGCGGTCAAAGGCCTTCTCTAAGTCGAGGAAGGCGATATGCACCGACTTCTGTTTCTCGCGATGCTTCTCTATCAGGAGGCGGGCGGCGTGAATGGCATCAATGGTGCCACAGCCAGCCACGAAGCCGCACTGATTGCTGGGCAGCTGGACGATGTCACGAATTCGTCCGTCGATAATTCGCTCAAAGATCTTCATGCTGTGCGAAAGCAAGCGAATCGGACGGTAATTGGAGCAGTCTGCAGGACTGCCCTTCTTCTTCCAAATCGGAATCGTCGTACTTTGGCGCCAACACTCAGGCACTTTTTTCTCCGCCACAACCTGGTTAAAGAACTTCGCCAACCACTCAGCAGGGTACCACAGCTTTGACTTCCACAGATCAGCTGCCACGTCGTCGGGCCCAGTCGCTTTGCCTGGCCTCATCTTCTTCAAAGCCGCTTCAATCTCCTCCACGGTGATCTTCTGAACGGGGCCGTGGGTTGGAGCCGTTGAGGGGATGGCTGGATGAGGAAATTCTACTGTAGAGATTTCCTCAAAGTAATCGCGCCATCGCTTCAATGCCTTCTTGCGGTCCATAAGAAGATGGCCGTTCTCATCATTGATGCCGAAGAACTTCTCGATGTCCTCGGTCTGGCGATGGCGATTCTTTGCGAGTCGGTACAGATACCGCTCACCATCGCGCGACTCGAGCTTCTCGTTGACATCTCCATAATGAGTGGCTTTTGCAACAGCCACTGCCTTCTTTGCAGCTTTCTTCGCTTCTTGGTACTTCCGCCAGTTATCGGCTGTCTTTTCGCGGAGAAACACGTGATATTGCGTCTTCTTCTCTCGAACTTTGGCTTTCACGTCATCTGTCCACAGCCAGGCCTGCTTGTCGACCTTCCGTCGTCCAGGCTTCGTGATGCCGAGCTCCGACCGTGCAGCGTGACGAATCGCGTCGGTGGCCTTCTCCCAAGTTTCGTTGACAGTTGTCACTGTCGGTAACCGCACGCGAGAAATCACAGCTGCTTCCTTCTCTTTCATTCGCCACCACTTGATTCTTGGTGCACCGCATCGCTCGACCTGCTTCAGCCTCGGAGGGGCGATCTTTAAAGTACAGATCAGCGGTCGATGCTGTGGGGCGACCGTCTCATACGGCACGACCTTCGCGTCTGTGACAAGACTTCGGTCTCGATCCTTCACAAGGACAAAGTCTATCTGAGTCCTGGTGTTCCCACTATAGAACGAGATGAGGTGGGAATCGCGTTTGCGAAATATGGTGTTCACTATGGTGAGGTTGTGCGATTCCGCATATTCAAGGATACGCTCACCATCTGCGTTACGCGACCCGTATCCGAACCCACCATGACAGCCGTACCCGTCTTTCGTCGCGCCGACATGCCCGTTGAGGTCACCAGCGACTATGATGGCATCTTTCGACGGTACCTCTGCTGTCTTCTCATCAAGCACGCTCCAAAACTCTTCCTTGGCTTGATCCGAGCAGCCAGTCTGCGGAGCATATGCAGAGAAGAAGTGATGGAGTCGCTCCTTCGCGGCGACAACGATCTTCATCAATCGATCGTCAAAGCGCTCGACGCTTACAATCGAGTCACGAAATCGTTCGGAGACGATTATTCCGACACCACTGGTGGTCCTGGGACTTCCACATAGAACGGCCTTGAAGCCTCGTCCTATGTCCCTTGACTTGCGGCAGGACCACCTCGTCTCCTGCACCGCACAGAAATCAACTCTTCTACGCTCCAGTGCTTCAACCAACTCGCACGAGCGGCCCGTCAACGTACCCACATTCAGCGTTGCCACGCGGGTCCTGCTTACGTTACGGGACTTTCGGACTAGCTCAGTTGCCCCCCGATGCCGTCCTCGCATCAGGGACCCTCGCATACTTTCCACACTCGCCGGGCTTTGCGAGTGCGCGTCGGCTCCCGCGGACGCCGTAGCACTATCTCGAAATCTCTTAAGCGTCATCAACCATGTGATGTGACATGGGTCTTCGTAGGCCGGCCTGTCACAAGGGCCTGTCGCCTGCAATCGAATGTCCGTGATCGGCTTAGCTCGCAGAGCGAACAGTTTCCAGTGGCACCACGTGGACGAACGGACATCGCCACCATATATATATATATATATATATATATATATATATATATATATATATATATATATATATATATATATATATATATACAGTAGCGGACGCATCTTTTGAATAGACGCCGAAAAAGCCGCACTTTTGCGGTTTTTGCGTCTTTTTTCTATAACTCGCTCAAAATTCATCCTTTTGAAAAACATATTTGAGCATATTTGAGCTCAGGAGATCGAGCTCTATCGTTTCGTATATGCATTTTATATGAAAGATCAAAAATGGCCAAAATTGAAAACTTGCGCTCCATTGAGAAGGCCGGCCGCGGACGAGTTGTCGGCCGCAAGGCGCCAAAAACCGTTGCATGCTCACAATTCCTCTAATTTAAGGTTTTTTGAGAAACGGTTGGTACCGTTCGATTCGTCTCCACGAGATCTACACAACCATATATACACCTTCGCCAAACCACCGCATTTTCGCAGTGGGTGGTCAAAAATGACGTGAGCAGAGTTTTTGCTATTGGAGAAGCTTATACTCTAGGACCTGCATGTTCTCGGAGCATCTCAAGCATGGCGTAAAGTGTTTTGTCATGTCAGGAATCCTGTGAGAGTGCGCTGTGCGCAATGCATTTAGCACCGAACCTGTCAATCGAGGGGGGGGGGGGACAGTTTGTAGGGTGAGCATTTAGGGAGTTTTATGAGAAATTCTCAGCCGCCCTACTCGGCAATTGCTGTACTCTGCTCCGGCGGAGACTTTGGAGTGCGCTGTGCACAATGTATATGGGATCGAACCCATCAATTGACTGGGCGCGACAGCTCGCAAATTGCACGCGCGGGCGTGTTCGGAGCGCGATAACTCTATCAGCTTCCAATCTTTCTGACTGGAGCGTGTGGGTTCCGCAGGCGGTAATATGCTTTAGTAAAGCGCCAAAGCATAGCAAATTATATTACGAATTGGTAAGGTTACGGCGGTGCGAAAATGCAGTTTGGGCAAGTGTGACACGATTTTTTCAGATTTCGGTCGACCGCTGCGGGTGCGCGAGGCGAACTAGCAGCATGCAAACTCGCGGATGAGCAAAGCACCGAAGGCACTTTACGATGATCTGCTCCTAACTCTACAGCTGCCTAAACTGCCTTAGCCCCAGCTGCCATTTTAGAGCTGCGGAGTGCAGCGGTAAAGATTCTTCCACCCTTACTCGCCCACGTTTGAGTTTTTGACACAACAGATGGTACCGTTTTGTTCAACTCGAAAAGCTCTCGTCCCTGTCGCGTGCCAGAGTGGTCCAATGGATCCTCTTCGCTCGAGGGACACGAAGAGCGTCATATCGGTCGTTCAGGGCTTTCACGAAGAAGTCCGACCAACGCGTTGGTGGGCGTTCCGGTGTTCTCCTGACATCTCGCGAAATCCAGTCGGTAACGGCTCGTCTGAGAAGCGCATTACGTGGCCGGCCCACCTGATTTTCGACGACTTAGCCCATGCGACAGCGGTTCTGATCTTCAAACGTCGACGATGCTTAGTACTCCGGAGGCCATCTCTTACTTGCGTGAGTCGTGTCACACCAACTATCGTCCTCTCGATTCCACGCTGCGCGACCGCGTGTTCTCCTGCTTTCATATGGCCCAAGTCTCTGAGGCGTATGTTAAGACAGGAAGAACAGTGTAGTCGCATAGGTGGGCCTGGAGTCGGACGTTATTCGTCTTCTTCGCGACTTCTTCGACGCTCTTGAAAGCTCCCCAAGCCGCTCGTTTCCTCCTGCTCAGCTCTGGTGCTAGGTCGTTGGCCATGTTGACTTCGCGACCCAGATACACATAGCTGGAGCATTCGGAGATGTTCGTTCCGTTGAGCGAGAATGGGGCATCAGAAACCCATCCGTTCTTCATGAACATCGTCTTCGTAAGATTCAGCTGCAGTCCAACGCTTCCACATACACGATCGAAGTCGGCCAGCATTCGTTCCGCCTGACTGATGCTCGGTGTTATGAGTACGATGTCGTCAGCGAAGCGAAGATGGTGCAGTTCTCGGCCGTCGACCTTCACTCCCATGTCATCCTATTCTAGTTCGCGCATGACGTTTTCGAGGGTGGCGCTGAAGAGCTTCGGGGATATGGTATCCCCTTGTCGAACCCCTCTCCTCACGTCGATGACAACGTCGTGGTAGAATGGAGAGATCTTGGTCGTGAATCCACTGTACAGCTCTCGAAGGACTCTGACGTACTGAGTAGGAACGCCCTGAGTGAGCAGGGCTTCGAGGACCGCTTCAGTCTCGACGAAGTCGAATGCCTTCTTCAGGTCGATGAACGTAAGGCACAGCGGCAGCTTATACTCTTGCGACACTTCGATGAGCTTCGTAATGGTGTGTATGTGGTCGATCGTGCTGAATCCTCTTCGAAATCCTGCTTGTTCACGTGGCTGTCCTTCGTCCAGCGTTCTGCTGATCCTATTCAGGATGACTCGAGTGAACAGCTTGTAGACTACGGACAGCAGGCAGATCGGGCGATAGTTGCCAATGTCGTGCACGTCTCCCTTCTTGTACAGCAAGATGGTCTTGCTGGTCTTCCACTGAGATGGAACCTTGCACTCCAACAGGTAGCGTGTGAAGAGCCGCGCCAGGGTGTTGATGAGCGCTGGCGGGAGGTTCTTCAGGTGTTCGGGTCTGATTCTGTCAGGGCCGGGTGCTGTACGTTTCTTCACCGACGAGATGGCGTGTCGGATCCTGGAAGGGAGAACAGAGGGAACGACGTATCCATCCTGCGGAAGATGGCGGGGGCAGGTTGACGTGGCTATCGAAGAGATCGGAGTAGAAGTCGTGGATGACCATTTCCATGGTCCTTCTGGAAGAGGTGACGGTTCCGTCAGGACGTCGGAGAGTGGTCATCTTGGTCTTGAAGTTGGCGAAGTTCCGGCGGGCATTGCGGATGCTCAACCCTGCCTCTGCTGCTTCAGCCAACACTTCCGCCCTTCTCTCCTTGAGATCTTCCTTTATCGCCGCTCTGCATAGCTTCGCAAGCTCGGACGTCAGCTGGTAGTTGCCTGACTCTCGTGCTGCTCCACGTTGGCATATAAGCTTTAGCATATAAGCTTGAGAATTTCCGGGGACAGGCGTCTCTTGGTGGTCTTCAAGCTCTCGGCTCCCTTAGGACTATCGTGGAGATGGTGCACGAAGCGGTCGTATTCCTCATCGACGTTGTCCATGACGGCATCTTCCCAAAGGCCGACAAGAGAGGTGTAGAGGTCCCAGTTGATGGTCGTTCTGGGATTCCTCTTCTTGAACTTCGCGGCCTTCTCTCCCTGACGCGAAAAGCGAAACCTCGCGCGAAGGAGGCGGTGGTCCGATCCCGTGTAGAACTTGGGGACAACGGAGACGTCGGTCAGGCAATACTTGCGATTGAAGATGATGTGGTCGATCTCGTTGTGGAACTGGCCACCGGGGGACTCCCAGGTCCATCGTAGAGAGGGAGGCTTCTGGAACTGTGAGTTTCCATTGATGGTCTTGGTCGACATGATAAACTCAGACAGCCTTTCACCTTGCTCGTTCCACTCCAAACCGTGGGTTCCGATGTGAAGTTCTTCCGGCGACCTTCGCGGTCCGATCTTGGCGTTGAAGTCGCCGACGATCATCTTGTAGAAGGTGTGATCTTCCTTATAGAACTTCTCCAGCTCCACGTAGAAGGCTTCGACCTCTTCGTCGTCGTAGTCGGATGTTGGTGCATACGCGACGAATACAGTCAAAGCTGGCACGGAACCACATCGCTTCAATCGTAGACGTCCGATTCGGGTTGTCAGAGACTCGTACGAATCGATGTTCATGGCCAAGTGCGTGTTGTCGAGGACACCAACGCCGCCTACTCCCCTGCTGTCACATGTTCCGAGGAACAGTTCTTCTCCGGAGTCGTAGGTGGTGTGTTCTCGTCTCGGTCAGTCCGATGACGTCGTACTTGATCTTCCTGGCTTGCATCATCAGGTCCTCGACGGATGCTTCCGATGCATGTGTGCGGGCGTTGTAAGTACAGATCGTCATCCTAGTCGTTCTCAATTTGCGCAGCCTGGTTAGGCCCTGAGATTTTAGCAGCCTCTCCGTACTCGCCCTTCCCATCGCTGCAGAAATGGGGGCTCTTTCGGGGTCAGGGGAATGAGGCCCTTTAGTGCTGCTGTGTTTGACTTCCATACAACACGGGTAGCTAGTCAGGCTCTGTCGTGCGGGCGAAGAACTCCGGGCAGCCAGCCAGACTGCCCGATGGGACGGGGCGAGACTTAAGGCGGCCTCGAATCGCCTTACGATGTACTCCCAGTCTACCGAGTGCAAGCTTTTGGCCTAGCCGACACAGTTACAATCCGCACAGTCGCAGACACATCCACGCACATTGTGCACGAACATGCCGCTCCCACGCACAAGGAACGCGTCGACCCGACACAGCAGGAGCAATGAGTCCATCCCCTGCATCCCACCTTCGTCTCTGGGCAGTACACGGTCGCATTTGGTTCGCGTTTAATTCCCCTGTCCACCACCAGTGGACGCGCCACGTGGCCCTGCGACAAACGGCCCTCTCTATCGAGGGAGATCCGTGGATATATATATATATATATATATATATATATCACTTGCGATGGGCAGCTAGCAGGCCATTCAGGGCTTTCAGGGCTATATCCTTCCCGTAAAGTTCTACACATAACTGATCCCATAATGGATTGGGATATTTGGCTAGATTGACCTGGACGGAACCAGAACCTCGATTCGGAGTGCAGCAAGTGCCGACGCCACCTCTCCACCGAATAAAAAAATTATTGGATGCAAAAACAATTACCTTAATAATATTCAGGGCTATCAAATTGCTCCAACATCCACTGAATCATAGAGTAAAAAGCTCGCAGATAAATTAGAAATGGACTGAAACTGATTCTGTGAAACACAAAATATTTCAGCTCTAACCGAAATATGAAATTAAATCATAATTTTAATTCTAAAAAAACTATTGGCTTCTATGAGACCAAGATATTTTCAAGTAAAGTTCTTTAGCAGAAAATCCTGCTTTCTCAATACCAAATAGAAGCAGGCAGTTGTGGCTAACAGTAGCAGCTGCTAAAATTTTAGGTGCAAATGCATTCCCTCAGCAATGTGCCTCACTGTGACGAAACTTTATGTATGAACACCTGAGCTCATGAAACTCATTATCAACGCAAAGCGATGTTTTGTTGTCGTCTCATAAGATCTGTTCGCTTGAACTGCCCCACAAAAAACAACATCACGGGAATAGTGGAGCTCCTAATTAGCCGAAGTTGTCAGTGTTCTGCTGGGCACTCTGCTTAGTGAACGGACGCCATGGCAAAAAATGTATCCTGACAAAGCCTATACAAAACTGGATGTTAATAGGATAGCGCCCACAAAAAATGGTGACTAAAAACCTCGAGGATGTACTCTAACGAGGATGGTTAATCGAGCGATCGTAGACTCCTTCAAAGCACGTTTGTCCATGAAGTTCCTGCTTGGACATCGACCTATAAAATTGCCTGGCCAACGTCTTTTTAGTCCCCTAGTTTGGCTCTATGGAATCGGACCACCACCTCCTTCACGCAGTGGTCTGCTTAGCGCGTTAAGGAGAAAAAACCGCAAAGTCGAGAAAACGAGTCCGACCATCAGCCGCGAACTCTAACAGTCGCTTTCTGGGCTTCGGCGATGAGCAGTGCATCAGGTGATGCAGCACGTACATTTATGTGTTAATCACAAGAAGAACAAAAGCAAACGCAAATGTACGAAGACATATTTTTGCAAAAGAAACACGTAATTCTAACTGTGCAGCTTCAAATGAAAAGCCTTTTCTCCAGCAGTGATAAATATAATAACGTACAGGACAACTACATCGTATGAATTCTTAGCGTAACAAAATAAAATTTTTTTGCTTTTCTTCATTTTACTAAGTGAAACTTAAAAACAGTTCTGCAGGTAAAAATGAAAATCTCATGAACATGTGAACTGTCCATTCTCCCTTACTGCGACGACATGTTAAGACGGCCAATATTTTTTTGCAGAAAGATTATGTAAAACGTAAAAGAAAAATCCAAACTCTAAGAGTATTCCCTATTACTCGTTCTATTCAGTCCTAAGCTCATAGTTTAATGAGCGCTGGAATTCAGACAGAAGGTTTGTTCCCCACTGAGGATGAGGAAAATCCAGAGGTACGGGGAGGTAAGGGAGGAAACCGCCGACTGAAACCGCGCATGAGACGAGTGCGGCCGGTTCGCGCCTCGGAGCGCAGCCCGAATTGCTCTGGTCTTGCGAGTTCCTAACTGGTCAAGGTCGTGCACCACCTAAACCCTTTCCCGAGTGAACTACGAAACTGCGGTCGCATCGATCAATAAATATGAGTTGAGCGTCATTTCTAGCACTCAGCTGTGTAAGCCTAAGCATTGCTGCTAGCATACACCGAGCCGTCTCGAACTCACTATCGATAGGCTCAAGAACAATATGTAGAAGTGCACTGATGCAAATACTCTGTTAGAGTGGTATGATATGATTGTTTATTCGACGGAAGTTGGGCGGCTATCGCCTCAATCAGTGTCTAGAAGCATTCAAGAGAATTTGAAACTCGCTCACCAAACTCGCTCTGTTTGCATAAAAAGAAGGGTTAGTGGATAAAGGAAAAAGGATGAAGGACGACATTAATCAGTTTCTGGGATGCGTCTCGCATTCTACTTCCACGGAATGTTGTGAACGCAACTTGAATGTGTATTTGGCCTATACAATGACTTGTTGTGACCAGCCGATGGACAATAGAATTAGTTGTAAATCTATGTATAAAATTGTTTAAATATTTATTAGAGAATAGAGTTAGGTGTAAATCTATGCATAAAATTATTTAAATAATTGCTACATCATTATTCACCAAAATTAAAATTACTACCTTCATAGCTCTTCAACAACATAGAAACGACTACACTACAATCTTGGACTATGGACAACAACATTCATAGTTAGATAGTTAACAACAACTTAAACATGTTTTGTTTCGCCTCTATCTTCATACAAAATATGTTTATAATTAGTCACCCCGAGGCTCATCAGTGAAGAAGGTGACTAATTAATTTAGTTGTTATTGTATTAGGAGATATATTTTTAAAAAAATGTGTCTTTAACTTGCACTAACAACTAAATTTTACAAATGAAACCACAGTTAACACTTATGTTCTATTACAATTGTACCATAATTCAACACCATTAACACATTGTTATTAACCACTAAACAAAATTTTATATAAATATGTATACATATACACACACATGCATATACACACATACGTATACATATATATATATACATGCATACACATTCTTGTACATACATACACACATACATATATATGCATATATACATACATATACAAATACATACCTACACAGATATATACATACAAACACATATATACATAAATCTATATACATTATTTAATTTTATAACTTAATTTTTACTTATAATTTATTTTTGTTTTATTGTTTTTCTATATTTTTTGAAATCAAACTCTTATGATTTTAATTGTTTAGTCATAACAATTTTTTTGAAATTAACACTTCATTAAAATGAAGTAAGATATTATTTAATTTATCTATTAAGTCAGAGCCTTATCCTTCCCAGATAAGTCTAGCACCAATTTGCCGACTCCAGAGAGATGGAAGGTTTGTTTGGGTTAGACGGGAAAACCAGGCCCTTGAATCGGCTGCAGGCCACAGTCGCTACTTCCACCGGCTGCGCTACCACGCTTCTTCTTCAGCGTCTGTCCCGCTTCGTAGCGGGGTCCGCTTTTCCTGTATCATGACGCCACCTTTCGACGATCCAGCGCTAGATCAGGGTGGACACCAGCAACCTTCAAGTCCATATGTAACGTGTCAGACCAGCGCTGCTTTGGGAGTCATCTAGGCCGCTTTCCTACCACCTCGAAGTTAAGGCCTATCTTGCAGACGCTATCTTCCTTTCCACGCAGAACGTGGCCGTACCATCGTAAGCGAGCTTCGCGCATCTTGTCCGCTATCGGCGCGACACCGAACTTCTGCCGAATGACATCGTTTCGGATGCGGTCCATGCGCGTGACTCCAGCCGTCCAGCGCAGCATCTTCGCCTCCATGACGCTGAGGTGCGTTTCAACTTCCATAATGGCAGGTCAACACTCAGCGCCGTACATCGCTACTGGCCGGACGACTGCTCTGTAGATCTTCGACTTGAAGCGCTCTGGTATCTTCTTGTCGCAGAGCACGCCAGTCAACGAGCGCCACTTTAACCAAGCGGCACTCACGCGTGAGTTCACTTAAACCATCAGATTGCCATCAGACGGTATTGCTGACCCCAGGCACTTGGTACAGTTACTGCGCTACCACGCTAAGGAGGTCATTCTGTTAGTAAATCTGCCACGAAATGCGTATCCATTATGTTCCGCTAGTGTGCATTATGATTATGTGATGCGATGCCCACTACTAGACTGAACGAATATTCGTTCTCTTTTCTTCTGTCGCGAGTAGAGATCCATTGAATGCGATGTAACTTCCCGACTTCGACCCACTCAGCGCTTTCCTGTGTTCATACCCCGTGTGGATTTCAAGATATGGCGCTGATTTTAAAGCCCAAAGAGGATCAAGTTTTTCACATGCCTCTAAGTTCTGAAGAAGGAGTAAACGCCGAAACGTCAGTCAAAACAACCACGTCTATCTCTTGCTAGCCGCGATGTACTCAAGCAAAAGGAACTAAGCTGTCATTTATTGAAAGTCGAGTGTTCAGTGTGCGCAGATAGTAATACAGATACCTGCTGCAATGAGCTAGCACTAGAGCAATTCGTTTCATGCATCAAGGTTATACAGGCATCATTTTTTTATCGCCATCATAGAGAGAAGGATTAGGTGAATAACTTAGTCGACCTTCCTTGCCAACCAAATTAGACCGACACCCATAACTAAGCCGATGTGTAACATTTCAGATAGATCATTCACATTTATGCCAATGGTCAGCATTTGATAACCCCTTTATATGCGTCAGGTGACTTCACCGAATGACTTTGTCTAGTTTTCTCATCTCGCAACCACTGTTTAGTGCAGGCGCTCATGTGAGAGCCTGCAAGCAGCTATATCAGGACACGTCTCGAAAACCCTGGAAAAAATAGTCGCAAGACCAGGCACAAGGCAGACACACTGTAGTTGTGCTCTCAAATTTTTTCGAATATTCGAATGGTTTGGAATACCTAAAAACTTTGAATGTTCGAAAACCACGATTTTTTGAACATTAGAATTCGAACATATTCAAAAAAGCGGTCTTTCTGAATACTCGAATTCGAACACATTTGATAAACGCGATTTTTTGGACATTGGTATTCGAATATTCAAATTCGACTGAAAATCATTTGAATGTTCAAATTCGAATGAAAATCATTTGAGTATTCAAAATATTCATTCGAATACTTATTTGAATAGGTCATTCGAGCACAAGTATAAGTCACACGTACTCATACACACACCCATATCGACTAGTCAAACAGTGTTATCCTCGATAACATTCCGGGCTCTCTCATTTTGTGAGAATGTCGGTGAGGCAGTGCTTTTTGCAAGTCTCTCTAAGGCCGACTTCAGACAACTACAAAAGGCTTGATCTTTTATATTTACTTATTAATTATATACGTGGGTAATCACGCCATAAATTATAACAGCACTCAACACCGCTACAGTCCAGCGTAAAAGAAAATGGGAAGGAAAAAGGGGAAGAACAGGTAACACTTAGATTGTTCATAACCTGCAGCAAACTATGTAGGAGGCTGACAAACTGACAAGCTTTCTGCGAATACCGGTCGACCGCTACCTCTAGTAGGCTTGTTAATTTGCCAGCCTCCGCGACAGCAGTCTTAGATGTATAATAATATTAGGAAAAGTTGCGCCTGACCTACAAAAGAAAAAACTACGAAGTAATGCCGTATCAACAAAAAAGGACGGACCGAATTTCCCTTAGTGCTGCCACACTTTTAATACGAAATTAACGACTGTACTGTACCTTTACAAATGAATGAATCGTACAAAGTGACTTTACTCATTCAGTGGTATTTGTTGATTAAGAGGAGGGGATGTCATCCAATTTATCGGGCGACATTTCTACCCTAACTAGGAAAGACCTTTTCACTTCGTGCTCTATAGGAATTGTTTTGGTATGGAGATTTGTTCTCTGGAGAAGATAGGACAATACGAAGAAGTCGTGTCTGTTCCAGGCTCACGAAGATAATTGCTCAACCGCAATGTTAACCACACGCAAAAGAGTCAGTGGTTCAGTCGCGGCGAAGCAGGAATTCACATGCCAAGACTGGAACTTCACCCAGAAAAGGTAGTGTCTAGTGGAATTGCAAAGGACTCATTCACTGGGAGTTGCAACCTGCAAACACTGCTGTCACTAGCGATGTCCACTGCAGGCAGTTGGATCGCGTTGAAGCAGCTCTTCATGGGTAACAAGACAAGATCTTCTTCCTCCACGACAATGCGCGTCCACACGTTGCAAGGGACGCTCAGAAAAACTCCAGTGTTTCGGTTGGCATGTTCTGGCCCACCCGCCGTATCGCACCTTGCTCCAACAGACTACCCTTAGTTTCCTTCCTTGCCGAACCATTTGCAGGAGAACCAGTTTGACGACAGGGAGCAACTTGAAAGTGCCTCGCTTAGTTTTCTTTCATCAAAGGCCCAGGAATTCTATAGAAGCGGGATCTACAAATTATCTGACAAATGGCAATATGTTGTAGATAATAATGGTGCATATGTTTGTTAGTTGTTGCGATAGATTGAAAAAAATCACAGTGTCGAGATAGAGATAGATTTGAAAAAAATCACAGTGTCGAGATACTTTCCTTAAAACTTAATAGAATTGTATAAGAAATGAAACTAAATCGAGCGTTATGTCTATGTGGCAGCAAGCTGCTAACCTCTTTCAGCTCTGAGTATCCAATAGTAGGCAATAACAAGACAATTATTCACAAACAATCGTCATGCTTTAGAAACAGTTTCATTAAAACCCAGTAAAGGTTGAGGAGAACGCTTACTTCTGGATGGTGTTTGGTGAATGCGTAAAAAGAAGGCAAAAGAGAAGAAGATGGTAAGGTGAGTGAGCAAAGGAAGGAACAGGAGCTGCACGACATCTGTGTTAAGGGATAACCAATCCTACCAATTCCAGCCGAAGCACCGATCGGATGAAGTTGCACTCTTTGCTTTCAGTTGCTGAATTGAAGTTCGTTACAGTTGCTATGACCACGAGCGGCCAATAATCTGTACAGGTGCATAGAAATTAACCGACACTCCTATTATAATCGAGCAGATCTGAATGGCTGCAAGTGTGAAAGGAGGAGCACAAGGTCTTGTCAGTTAGATAGCGACCCGTATGTAGACCGCGTTGCTCATGTTCAAAAGTGAACCCGATCGGTGGTCTGCTCTGCTACAAGAATAGACATCTTTGAGGTATCTTCTCTATTTTCATGAAAGCTTCTGAAGGTGCAGTCAAGAGCAGAAGTTCCACCATACATGTTCGTCATAGCTGGTAGCTTATTGCCTCTCTAAACGCATTTTAAAACATAGCCTGCCTTCTAAAAAGTTTCCAGAACGAGTATTTTATAAGGATGTAACAAGAAACGTTTACCAACTAAAAGGGAGAAATGTGCATTCCCCCCCCCCCCTAGCAATACTCCCAAGCTTCGTTTTTCCTTTCAATGAAGAGAGGAGAGAGAGTAAGGTGCAGGATCTCCCCAAGCAAAGTTGTTAAGCTCCAGAATTCACCATGACAATTTATTCACATGATGAGTACAATGACCGTAACCTAATTCATAGTGACCCTTTTAAAATTTGATTTAAACCAAACGATTCTTCGCTTCAGCGTAATCCTACTGGGACGTGTAAAAGATAATTATGCGAAAAAGTGACCGAGTCATTAACCATCGTTCTTAGAGATATCGGTAATTGTTTTGACCCCTCCAGGAGCCGCCCTTGGGTTTCCCTAGGATACCGCATAGATGGGGTGGTTCGAAGTTTAAAAATCGCATTTTTGTCATCAAATTCGTTTCCAGCATGCTGTAGCCGTCGCATGGAAAAAGCTCAGCCAAAATAACCGATCTTGCATCCGCCCCACAGAATATACAAAAACTATTCCTTACGACGGTTTGCGAAGGAAAAATCAGTCCGAAAGCGTCGATTGTACATACACGAATTAGGGATGGCATTGTATAATAGCTCTACAGCTAATTTTCATGGCTATGTTCAACACTAAATAGCAAGTTAAATTTTGACGAGAAAACTTCCGGGAGTCAAAAGGAAACTTCGTCAGAGTCAAGAACTTATTGACGGGAACGCTTCGAATCGGTCAATGAAGACCACAGACCACACTGCAACCCATCCCAATTATGTATGTGATCTTCTCCTTTTCAATGCACCGATATTGACAAAGTCGTTGGAAATAAATGAAAATGCAAGACGTTTCTCTCTGCAACCGTTATATAGCACACACAGGCTCACTGAGAGGAGCAGTGATTCTAAATGAAGATACTTAGGCGTTTCGTACCGTTAAAATATAATATGTACATATGGAGTCCTGAAGGTGCTTCATTATTAAGATGGTTCAAAGTAATGTAATCATTTCTAAACGTATTCCTTTGAATCCTTAGCCACGTGACGAAACTACCATTGTGTTTGAAAAGTAGGAGCGGATTTCCGCATTCCAGATCCTGCCCTCAGCATGTGCGATTCAGGCTCAAGCATGCGGTTCGATTTTTGCTGAAAATTTGCGACCCCCTCCCATTCCGACGCGGATTTCGTACGACCCCCCCCCCTTGTCTCAATCAATTTTGTTTCTTTTCTGTGTTGATTTTTTTATCGTTTTATGTGATTTTTGTACCACTTAATATGTTGTTCTTTCCAGTGGCTTCGACATTGAGCAGAATCGCGAGAGTTTACTGAATAAGGCGTGTTTTGAGAACTGCGTAAAATTCTTTATTTGTTTGATTGCTGATTGTTCTACAGTTGAAAATAAAGATTTTGTGGTAAAAGCCTCCCAACCATCACTCTTCGATTTCTGCAGAATTTTTTTCAGGACGTCATGGAGACAGCATACTTTTCTACTTGAAGGAGCGACATCTGCGTCTGAAATCGTACTTTGAAATAGTAATATATAAAATTTCGAGTGTTAATTACGAACTATCACTTAAGTGCTCTTCTTAGATTTTTTTTTGAAGCGCTCATCGAATCGGTGACAGAGCTGCATCCGAAAGATGGACCACGGACTTCCCTTGGAAATCATTTTCTCAAACTTGAAGCAAACGTCATCAAAAAATGAAACATTACAAAACCTTATAAAAACCTTGTACCTTATAAAATTTAAGCCCTTTATATCACACAAAAAAGCTCTGCAGCAATAACGATATGGATAGGAGAAATTGAACTTTTGTTTTTTTATTTTCATGAAAACGGAACTGTTTTCTACCCGAAACAGACCACCTATACGGATAAAACTTTGTAACAACAAAATCCAGGTTCTGAGCAATACGCACAAAAACCATGATTTTCTGAATCGAATAGGTGGATTTGACTTCTGGTCGAACTTGTACCAACGTCATTGTAGTGACAGAAAAGGAAATTCACAAAAATGATCATAACTCGTGAGTTGGTGAGTTTTTCGAAGTTTGAAAATCCCTCTACCTTATTCAGAAATGGAGAATGAAATGCTTTCTTACAATACAAGAATCAGTTTTCAATAAAGAGGTATTCATGCGCGGCGGAAGGGGGGCCTTCGGTTTCTGGCCGATTTCGCCAAAATACTTGCCGAAAATCGATCCACCCCGCTACGCATGAAGATGTCTTTATTGAAAACTAGTTCTTATGTTATAAAAAAATTTTACTCTGTTTTTCTAAAAGCTACCGAAATTTCTAAAATTCGGGAAATAACGAAGTTATGATAAATTTCGTCTATTCGCTGTCGCTCCCAGAATCTTTGGTCGGTCCTTCACCCGACGTCATTGAAGTGACTTCACGAAAATGTTCATAACTTGGTTGTTTTTCTGATCTTCGAAAATTTCTTTAGATTTTCGAAAAACAGAAGGAAATCGCTTCTTAATGGTTCCAAAAAACGTTATAAAAGGGGGCCTTCATTCGCGGCGGAGGGTTCGATTTCTGGTCGATTTTTGCCGAAAATCGACCAGAAATCGAACCGCCCCCGCCGCGCATGATGACTCCTTCTTTAGAAATTAACTCTTATACAGTAAGAAAGCGCTTTCCCTCTATTTGGAAGCATTCTTAAAACTCGAAGAATTAACAGAGTTATGGACATTTTTGTGAATTGATTCCAGTGACGCCGGTGAAGGATTGACCATGTCCTCTGAGAATGACTTCACAAAATCCTACTATATTTAGAAGAGATAGCGGCTGTCTGTCCTTCCGTCTGATCGTCCATATGTCCGGCATTCTGTCCATTTGGCCTTTCGTAGACGTCGAGTAAGGCCTCATACTCATACTTCGTTAGTTCTGCATGATATCGTCGAAAAATTGAAGTCCTGGTCTTTTCAGGAACCATATGATGATCATATTCACAACGGCCTTCCCTTTTTTGCCTTTCCTTTCAAACCTTACGATTAGTTCGTTCACACAACGAAGAAGTAGATATCGATGCGAAGAAATTTCTTTCCACGGAGCACGCCTTTATTCAAATATGTTTTACAAGTGCTCCGACATGCCTAAGGCCGGGGGCATACTTCCATCGCCGCGATGCCATCGCGGCGCTCAGTTCATGACCATTCCGCCGCACGCGGTCGAATAGTCAAAGGAAACCTCGCTGCGGCCGCCGCAACAGTAACGGTCGGCATGCGCGATGGCTTCCCGCGCCCATCGCGGGCATGGCATACTTTTTCGCGCCGCGCGCGGTATTTAGCGCTGGTCCTGGACGGATCGCCGTCGCGCTCCCTTGCAGAGCGATGGGCGATGCGACGAGCAAAGAGAAATTCAAATTCTTTCGCGTCGCTCTGCAAAACTCATCGCTGCGATTCAATCGCGGCGACGGGAAGTATGCACGAGGCCTAACGGCGTGTCTCGCACTTGCGGGCTTCGCGCGACTTTGAGGCATCACTGACCTACGGAAAGCAGTTTTTGTAAAACGTAAAATTCGCTGACATCTAGGACCTGCTGCATACTTTATTGGCATTAAGCCGTTCACCACTTCCATGCATTCACTATAGACATTCACTCCGGACCGCTCAGTAACGCCATTGGTTTGTGCTGCGCAGTACTTCTATCCCTCAGGTTGCTCCTCGGCTACCGTTCTCATGCTCAAGAGCTAGCGTTTCCAGGTATCGTTGACATGTCTTCTGAAGCCAGGTTTCACCTTATCATTCGTTTTTTCTCAGTGGATCTATTTGCTGTTCCGCCTCTACTGGTCTTCCCTCCCCCTCTTCAGCCCCCCACCTTCCTGGTTCCACCTCCTGGCCGACTTCTTTCTGTCCACTACTAGCCCCATACTGGTCTCTTCTTACTGGTTTCCCCATCCTGACCCCTCTTCCAGGTTGTTCCTTTCCTTCCTGGTTGCTCTCCTGGTCCATCCTAAAGGTACCCCTTACTCCCCTTCTCCATCACCCCCTTAGTGGTCCTCCTATGCTCACGGCAGATGTCGGTGACACGTATTCAGAATCAGGACGCTTGTTGCGCGACGTAGGGGACCCGTCTTCTGAATCCAGACGTGCAAGATGTCGCTGTGTCAAGCAGGAGGAGGCTTCCTCTGCTGCTGCAGCATCCATGCTGAACGGCAAACGTAGACAAGCAGCGGCGTATTTAGCGCGGGTAAAATTTTTCGTTCAACCTAGGATAATGCTGGATTTTGAGAGCGGCCGCTCGTCGCAGGACGTCGGGGACACCTCTTCTCACTTCAGGCCCTTGTTGCGGGACGTTGGGGTCCGTCTTCTGGATCCAGAAGCTCAGAATACCCGTCTTCCGAATCCAGAAGCTCAGAATCGCGCGCAGTTGCTGCTGTGTCGAGAGCCTGCGAAGATGGCAGATTTCTTGCTTCCCGTATGAATTCCCTTACGAATTGCTGGTTCTCCGTCCTGGTCCCGCTTCTAGTTTCCCTTCTTCCTGATCGCTTCCTCACTCCCCCCCCCCCCCCCCGTAGTCTTCCTTACTTCTCTAAGCCGATTAAGTTGCCCTCCCCTCCCTCTGCGTTTACTCACGGCGAGCGAACGTCCATTGCGCGACATCGGTGTCACATCTTCTAAATCCGGTCTCCCTCACTGGTCCCCTCGTAATGGATCCCCTTGCTGGTCCTCCTTACTCCCCCTTATTGGTGACTTCCTACCGGTCCCCCTTATTGCTTCCACCCTAGTTGGCGCCACCTCCAGACCTGCTTCATTATTCCCCCATTGACCCTCACCCAGTCCCTCCTCCAGGGGTCGGATTCATCAATGGTCTAGTACGACTAATGCGTACCTGTTATCTCTTTCCATGAGCCCATATTCTACTAGGTCTATTCCGATCAATTCGTAGGTAGTGAAGGGCTTTAAAGTAGGGGTTTGCATTTCATGATCTCTTGCTAGGAAACAACTAGTGCTTTCCTTGGACCACTTTATCAGGTCGCTCTCCATCCCCTCCACCATCTTTTTCACCATCTTTTTTAAACTACGTATACAACTTTCGCCAATTTAGGTGCCCGGCCATAGCACCAGCGTGCGCATCATCAAATAGTTCTCTCCTCTTAGATTTTGGCTCTACTCTTACGGAACAGTTTTCCAATATCAGCTTCAGGTCACCGTGATCAATGAAGAAGTCTGCCACTCGAAACTTTCGCGCACACCTTGGTAGTTTCACTTCTTTATGGTCTGGGTGGGCCTTCAAATCGATTACTAGCTGCCTATAGTCCTCGGCCTGCTGCAATTCTCGCAACCACTCACTATCTTCCGCCGCTACCTCGCAAATTATCAAATCTTCTTTATACTCCGACGAGTCTTTGTCTGGTAACGTTACAGCACTGCGGGATAAAGCACCTGCGACGGAATTTGCCTTTCCAGCGACGTACTCAATTTTTTACGATACTTTTGGACCTCTAGTGCCTAGCGAAGCACTCTAGCCAAAATATTTGTCTTCTTGAAAAGGCAGGTTAGCGGCTGATGATCGGTTCCTACGACTACGTTCTATCCGTAGATGAAGAAATGGAATTTCTTCAATGAGAACACTACCGCAAGTGCTTCCAAATCAGTTATGTGGTTGTTTTTCTCTGCCTTTGTTAATCCCTTAGAAGCAAAGAAGATAGGGTGCAAAAGCTTATCGTCTCTTTCTTGAGATAACACGGCCCCAAGCCCTTCCTTGGAAGCGTCCGTATAAATAATGAATGGCTTGGTTCCGTCCACGGCCGCTGTCACGCTAGGCTGAGCTAGCATCGGAGCAGTTGTCATAGCCTTCTTCAGAGCTTCAAAGCTCGTCCTTTCTTCATCACCCCATTGCCAGTTGTTGTTGGGACTAGTCAAGCGATAGAGGCATTTGGCTATATTGAAAAACCCTGCAATGAATTTCCTATAGTACGATGCTATTCCCAAGAATGTCCGTAATTCAGCCATGCTTCTGGGAGTCGGATAATCCACAATCCTCTGTATCTTGTCTGGGTCCGCCCCTACACCATCCTTGTGTATTCGGTGCCCCAAGAAAGATAGGCTCTCCTTCAGGAACCCACATTTTTGCTGTTTTAGCTGCAGATTAGCTTTTTGAAGCGCTTCAAATACCCAGGTCATCACTTGGAAGTGACGGTCTAATATTTCCGTTGCTATTAAGATGTCGTCGATGTACACGAAGACTTCGCCGTCTTCCACATCTAGCCCCTTTATTACCGTGTTCATTAGGCATTGGAAGATGGCAGGGCTTGTCGACAGCAAGGGTAGTACCGTAAACTGGGAGAGCCCTTTACTTGTTGTAAAGGCACTCTTACGCTTTGTCTCCTCAGTTAACCCAATTTGCCAATAACCGGATGCGAGGTCCATCGTCGAGAAAATCTTTTTCCCGCTAAGACTCTGTGGCACAGCATAAATAGTAGGGAGTGGGTATGAGTCCTGCCGGGTTACCTAACTCCCGATAGTCTATACAGAGCCTTAATGTGCCGTCCTCCTTTCTGAGTAGTACGACCGGCGAAGCCCAGTCTGATGAGCTCTTTTCCACGATTCCTCTCTCAATCAGGTCTTTGATAATTCCCTTAAACTCCTTCCTAGCTCCAATCGGGGTCGGTCTCGTTTTTTGTTTTATCGGGTTGTGATCGACCGTGTCTGTTTCATGGACAACCAGGTCTGTCTGGGTCAACTCAACATCTGTAACGGCAAGTACATCGCTATAGGATTCTATTATTGCTACCGCTTTTTCGTTCTTCCTTCGGTTCATTTCGTTGAACCATCTCCTTCAACATGCTAAGTCTTTCCGTGCCCGTAACCCATTTCTTAGGCTGCACCAAATCTAGCATGTCATTGCCTGGCTCAATGTGCTTGGGCTTTACCCATTCCTCCATTTACCTATTACGTCGCCTTCCTTGAACGCCATTCTTGCTTGGTGTTGTTTAGCACAGGGATGTGTACCACATTCTCATCCGATGCACTGCAGATCCCATCTGAGATAAGTGGGTTTGACGAGCACAACACAGAAACCTTTAGCGAGGTTACACATGAAACCGCCAAGGACTGGATTCAACCTGATGGTATAAACACCCGCCGTTTGACCCCCGCTTGTTCTTCGTCCCGCATAACGTCCATTTCGTTCACTTGGGAAGCTGTCTCCTTAACACTCTTTCCCAATTGCATATTAAACGCTTGCAACGCATTAGTTCCTAGAACAACTACTTCCTCTGGGCTTTCACCCACGTAGGCCGCTATGTACTGTTGGTCTTCGCCTAACTTTATAGCTACTCTTGTTGTATCCAGAAATGTCATCTCATTTTCCGATGCGTCACGAACACGCACGTCAGGATACTGTAGCCGTTCAGGACCTATCCTGGTCCGGGGGGGCACATAACTAAAAAATAGGTAACAAAATGAATTCCGACTTACCGAGCAGCTCCCAGAGAATGAGTTAGAGCCTAAAAGGAATCAAAAACGGACGAACAAACAAAAAAGAAATAAAAAAACGCCGCGGTTCACAACCATCCCGGCGGGCAGAGAGCGACGGAATGAACTCATGCCGCGCGCTGACCGCCGGCTGACATGTTATAACCAGGATCTAACATGGTGAGGGAAGCGCATGAAGCCGCATACCGCGTGCTGACCGCCGCCTGACATGTTATAACCAGGATCTAACATGGTAAGGAGGGCACACAACTTTGTCTGCTTACAACCGCAACAAATGTAATTTTTTCGTTTTTTTTTCTTTGTGACTTTTCTTGTTTAGGCCCCATGTTGTTCTGTAGGAGCCGCTCGGTAAGTCTTAAGTGAACTTGTTGCATATAGTACTTTTTAGTTATGTGGCCCCCCCCCCCGGACTAGGATAGATCCGCCGTTCAATATACTTATCTATATCTTCACCAGCCTCTATAGCCCGTTTCAACAACTTCACAGGGATTATTGTAGTTTGCCACCCAGTGTCCAAAAGGGCTGTTGCTACTATTCTACAAATAGTGATAGTGGCAGTCGTTTTCTCACCAAAAAGATCGGCTTCGATTATTTCCTGCGACGTTTCCGTTGTGTAGCTCCACTTTTCCACCAAGGACGCATATACTCCCGGCAATCGTCGCCGATCCTCGACGCCTGACTTCTGTGCCGGAGTCGCACCGATATGACATTCACGTGCAAAATGACCCGACTGGCCACTTAAAACATGGACGAAGTTCCTTTTCTTTCGCCCTACTGTCCAGCTGGGTATTTTCACTCGCTGTCCTCGGTCTAACCACCTCCTCACTTCTGCTGGGGTTATCCTGCCATTTCCCGTTAATCCCCTTCTGCGAGGTCTCACTAACACTCCTAACGAACCTCGGACCCCTCAGTTTTGCACATCTACCCGAGTATCTGCCAGTGGGTATCAGCTTTCCCTCATTCCTGCACTCCTGAGCCATTCTGATACTCCGTTCCAAGCGCAGCGCTACCTCCTTAACTTTCTTGTAAGCCTCGTCCGATGCGCTTGTCTCCAATGCCTCCGTCAAACAATAACCGCCGTCCCAGCCAGATAGCTGCCTACAACATCACTTCGCGACATCACTTCCTGAGGCGTGTCGGGGTTCGCTTTATTGAACAACCTTTCTACCACCAGGCAAAACTTGGTTACAGTCTGGCTGTCCCTAATAGCCAGCTTGCGAAGATCCGCTAACGCCTTGACTCTCTCACTGTTTGAATCAATAGACATGTGTTTTTCATAGCTTCCACTACCTCGTCAAATGTTCCTTTACGTATTTCCCGAGGCAATATCTCAAATATTGGTAAGGCGGGCCTACGCATAAATCCTTGCAACAGCTGTACACGGCTCGAGTTCTTCCAGTGATTTCTCGGATACTTAATTTCAAACGACCGTAAAAAACTCTTAAAGCACTCGTTCGGCCTGCCCTCAAATGGTTGGACTTCTGGGACAGCCATTGTTCGAATGTAGTCGACATTGAAAAGTCAGCATTCTCACCGATATCCGACAAAAGTCGTGCCCTCCGATTGTTCTCTGACTCTTCTGATTGCGTGCTCGAGCAGGAACCTCGGATCGATGGCGTCAAAATCGAGGCCCGAGAATCCTGAAATGGCACCGCACATTTCGACTGACACTTCACTCCATCTGTACCATGCACTGTACCTTTTCCCTTGCTGGCCGTGCTATCCTTTGACGCGCCATGCAAATTGTCTACTTCACGGCGGAGTTCTTCAACCTGCATCTCATTTTCGAGCTAAAGTTTTAATTTTCAACTACTTTCTTTCTCAGCACGAAACGCTAGTAGCGTTTCTTCCAACTTCCTGTACCGCGTCCTCTGAGCACTCCAGCTGAGAGCTTATCCATCTAATCGCTGTGCTCGCATCAAACACTCATCAATTTCATCAAACACTTCTATGTATCGTCTAAGCTGTTGCACTCCCCGAATTTGCGCCGCTTCTAATAACGCGCCTTTTTCAGGTTCTGTGCTACAGCTACGCAGCTTAGGCATTTCAGCTAATTTGCCCTTTACTAGTTCTTTCACCAGGACGGTTTGCTCATTCACTGCACCCATAATGCCGTCCCGCCTCGGATCGTCAGTGCGCATGGTTCTGGCCAGTTCAGTGTCGCACGTTATTGCTATTGTGCCAATTTGTCTCGCTATACTGCGCACATCTCTTTCAAATTCTGTAGAAAGCTCACCCCTGACTCCGTACGGGTCTCGTCGAGCTGCATAGCATCTAGCTCTTCCGGCGCAAGCGAGTCGTTTGACATCTCGATTGCCTATAAAAGAGAAAAGATGGCGTGCGCTTAGGCACAAAAGAAAACTCGCACGGATACACACTGTACACGATGGAGTTTTAAAGAAGTTGTACAATGACGAGTTCGTAGCGACAAGCACTACAAAATGACGAATACGTCGCAACAAGAGGCACCTAGCCCAACCAAGTCGAAATCGATAGCACTCGATACACTAGGCCTCTGGACACTCCTTTCGCGCGCCTCTGTCGCTTTTTTCGCGATAGGACAGATCTCCTTCCTGGCAACGTGCCCCAAAGCTATCGGCACTCCGGCGCTCAATCGATTAGTCGGGCGTGGGATAGTCTACCACGTTCGATCCTCTAGACGCCTTGCTCACCGACGTTCTGCTTGACGCGGGACAAAGGCGAAATCAATCGACTTCGACGTCCGATAGCTCACTCTCGCGTGGATGATAAACCACGTCCAGTCCAGTCGAGAAGACCTTCATTATTTTCTAAGTCTAAGATAACGAGATGAAGAATTGCGACTTTAAAATCGTGGCAACCAGAGACAATAGGGTAACAAAGAGGACCTCGCTTCTAAGATCCGTCCGTATTTATAGGAGACTTCGCGCGCTGTCTGGAGATCAGAGTTGGTGGGGATTAGCCCTACGACACAACGACAGTTGAATTATAGGGGTCACACACATCATACGCAACAGATCAAGGTTATGTGTTGAAAGATCAAGAAAACGGTAAAGAAATGGACAATCGAACGTAATATGAGCAATATGGGGTAAAAAAATGGGACCAGTAACAAGGGACCGGTAAGGGGAGACCAGTGAAGAGGGGACCAGTGAAAGAAGACCAGTAATGGGAGAATACTGAAGGGGAGGGGGAGGGGGACCATTTCAGAGGGAACCAGTGAAAAGGGACCGGTAAAGGGGAGACCAATGCAGGTGGAACCACGAATGGGGGACAGATGAAGGGGGAGGGGACCAGTAAGCACGGACTGCGAATATCTATGTCCTAAGGAATGAGTTAATCCAAAAGTAAGTCTACGCTAACCATACACAATGTAGAAACTCCATCTATCACATATCGAGAAGCCAGGTGATCAGATGGCAGAATTTCAACTGCTTGAGGTGAACACCTCTTTCAAAAGTGCGACTGAGTTTGTACAGCATTTCACGCTCAGTCTTCGCAGAATGGATGCTGGAAAGCCCAGTATTGTAATTATGCAATTTTTCGCTCAAAATCTTTAACCAGTTCGGACGCCAATATTTGGACACACCAGATCGAGCGCTGATGTAGAGGCCTTCTTCGATCATAATTGCGCTGACCTAACATGCCCTACAGAGACACTGCATTCGGCTGTATGACCAAAGAGTTCCTCTATTCTCTCTCTCGAATTGCGGTATCGACTTTATGCAGCCCATCACTATCGATTTATGCTACCAAATCTCGATGAGTTTTTGGGTATTCCGGTTTGCGTAGATCATATTAGGTTGTCCGAAAAGTTCTGAGCGCTTTGAGCGCTTCACTTTGAACTACCATAACTTTCTCAAATCTTATCGGATTTGATCGAAATAAGCACTGTTCGAATCAGAATACTTCTGCTAACGGGCCAAAAGTGGACTTATTCTATCAGCGAAGAAATTGGCTGGTCGAGATTCGACAAATTCCGCGAAAGCAGTTTTCGCTTGGATCTGATTGGTGAAGGTTTTACCAGTGAGAGAGCTCTGAAAATGTTTGAAAAGATGGTAGTGATTGGTGAGAGGTCTCTAGAATATGGCGGCCTAAGCCTTTGATTCATTCAATTTTCGACTAGTGATTGTGAAACGTGTGGGCGGGCGTTATCGTGCAAAAGAATCGGGCCTCTTCCATTGACCAATGCTGGCTGAAGTTGCAAATTTCGGTGCATTTCGTCGATTTCTTACAGCAGGACTCTGTTGTGATATTTTGGTCTGGTGCCAAAAAGTTGTAATGGATCTCACTAGCCGCCGAACACCACACCGTGACCAATACCTTTTTTCCGTGGAGGTTCGCCTTTGGAAAATGCCTGGTGGGTGTCCAACCACTGTTCGGAACCTTTCCTTTTTTCATACAGAACCCATTTTTCATCACAGGTGATGACTTGATCCAAAAACGGATCATTTTGGTTGCACAAAGTAGAGGAGGACAAATCTCGATACGCCACAATTTTCGCCGCTCACTCAACTCGTGGGCCACCCACTTTTCGAGCTTTTTCACCTTCCCAAGGCGTTTCAAAGCATCCGCAACAGCAGCTTCACTGACGTCTAGCTCATCCGCGATCCCGCTAACTGTTTGGGATGGTTCAGCCTCCACCAATTTCTTCAACTCGTCGTCCAGGGACCGGATTCATCAAAAAGATAAAATATTATCTTTTTTCGTGAAAAAATTCTTTACAGAAAGTAGTATTAGTGAGCGATGTGAGTTGAATTTTTGCTTAATAATAGACCAATAAAAAATAGTAACACTAAGCGCTAGAACTTTCCGGACAACCTAATAGCATGCATTTTCACCAGTGTTTAAGTTTCACACAAAAGAAATTTCAGCAGCTGTTGTTAAGCTCAATCGACTCTATTTTATTTCTCTATTTAAAAATTATTTGTAGTGAAACAGCTTTACTACGAGTGGTAAAGCTAATTGGCATAGAAGCTGACCTTAATAAACCATTTCACCCAGTTTCACTCGAATTTGAAAAGAGCACTTTTCAATTCAAATTGGACACTCTTCTAAGCTAGCTTAAGACTTTTGAAACCAGAGCAAACTCTTCCAAATCGAAAAGAGCTTCTTCTACACTAAACTAACACTAAACTTTCCGAAAAGATTAAAATAATTTTTCGTTAAAGGAAATTTCAGTATGGTTTCTTTCAAGTTTTAACTCACACACAAACTGAACACTTTGTTTAAAGTTTTATAAAATTTTCATTTTTTGTGGAAAATAATGGTTTATATACTGTTTTAAAAAGCAGAAAAGCGGCAGTTTTTTAGCACCAAAAGGGGATTGCGTCATGCCCTTTCCACGACGTCGCGATTTTCATGATTGATAGCAATTTTGCTGTTTGCATGGAGTTTTACACCTTTAAGCAATATAACAAAGAAAATTGTAAAAAACACACATATTCTCACTTTGATACTTTACGTAAGCAGCGTTCACACTATCAATCAAATTAAAATCGCGACAAGCTTTTCAGGTGTTTTGTTGCGCTTGAAGACAAAATTTAGTTTATTTTTTTTAAACTTGTATAAAATTATTACACTCGTTCGGCAGCTGAACTAAACAGAATTCAAAAATATTACAACAAGTTTTTCTTGAACAAAAAATTATTCTACCTTTCTTGAAGTGTTCGCAGTTTAACTTGTAAGAAATTCCTTTCAATTTGGAAGACGTTTAATTTGATTTCAAAATTCTGAGGCTAGCTTACAATCAAGAGTGTCTAATTTGATTTGAAAAGTGTCCAACTCGACATGAAAATGATATATACATATTTTGCCTTTCGACTAGAGACACAATTTTAAGAATTATGGAGCCTGTGTGATCTACGCAAACCGGGAAACCCAAAAACTCATCGAGATTTGGCAGCATGGATCGATAAAGGGGGATGCATAAAGTCGATACCGTAATTCGAGAGAGAGAATAGAGGAACTCGTTGGACATACAGCCGAATGCAATGTCTCTGTAGGGCATGTCAGGTCAGCGCAATTATGATCGAAGAAGGCCTCTACATCAGCGCTTAATCTGGTATGTCCAAATATTGGCGTCCGAACTGGTAGAAGATTTTGAGCGAAAAATTGCATAATTACAATACTGGGCTTTCCAGCATCCATTCTGCGAAGACTGAGCGTGAAACGCTGTAGAAACTCAGTCGCACTTTGAAAGAGGTGTTCACTTTAAGCAGTTGAAATTCTGCCATCTGATCACCTGGCTTCTCGATATGTGATACAAGGAGTTTCTACATTGTGTGTGGTTAGCGTAGACTTACTTTTGGATTAACTCATTCCTTAGGACATAGATATTCGCAGCCAAACTCGGCCACAGAGAGTGTTTTTTTAACCAAGGTTCACTTGCAGTTTTGACGAATCGCAACCAGCACGCAAATGCCCAAAATGAACTCGAACCTGAATTTTCTATGCCATTCTTCCACTTGAAAGATGAGTAGATGTCAAGCTACAATAACAAGCTTTAGACTGAGCCTTTCGTTAAAATTAACGAAATCGGTTGAAGCAGCTGCAGACTCAGTGAATATCTTCCTGTCAAATTTGGTACCAAATGAATTACCGCAGCCAGAGGCCTGGGGACATAATTAAGCGAGACTCGGCGACGGTGTTGGGTCGGGTCACAGTAATTAGGACTCTCCCTAATTGCGGCACTGGCATTCAGGCTTCCATCCACTTTTTAATGGCGGTTGCATGCCCATGGTAGGTAGGGTGATGTTAGGAGCCCTTGTGAATTTCGGTGGGAAAACCTTTATTTTGAACAAAGTTATCATGATGCGACGCAAAAACCGCCATTAAAAAGTGGATGGAAGCAAAAAAACGCGTTTTTGCGTCTCAAACGTCGTTTTGTTGAACGTTTAGCGGCGGTGCTGTAAAGCAGGAGACCTAATGAAACCAGTCTTGTACACCTCAAGGATCTACTCTCTACTCTCTTCATATACGTTCTTTGGGATTATTTTTTAAAACTTTCTTATGCTTTTTTGCAACAAATTGACAACCAGTTTCACCTTCATTTCCGTCTCTGGGATTCCACCCTTAGTTTGGATCCATTTTCCAAAAATCTTTTCAAGTACTACATAGTGAGTGGTTCATGGTATTCGATCTATCCCGTCTTTAGCGTCCTGTCCTTACCAGCGATAACCTGACTATTGGCGACCGCTAGACCGCTTAACGTCTGGTTGAGCATAACTCGGGTATTTTTCGAATTCCAAGAATCCTTCTAGCATCTATAATAGAAAAATAAATAAATGCTTTTTACCAAATAAAAACCAGTTTTCAATAAAGACGTTTCGTGCGCGGCGGGGTGGTTCAATTTTTGGCAAGTAGTTTGGCGAAGTCGACCAGAAATTGATCCGCCCCGTCCAGGGTCAAGCTTGAGGTTCGGGAATCGAAAGGGGGGTCGTACTGTAGCCTCGAATGGAGGGGGGGGGGGGTCGTACTCTCTTGGTTTTGGCAGAGGACTCTCTCCAAATTCAGGTTTTTAGACGATGTTTGCATCTATTAATAAGTTGTTTTTTTCCAGGTGTGACTACGACAATGCGGAGATTTACAAGCACTTGCGTTTCCTGGAGTTAAAAAATAGGATTGAATATCAAAAAAAATTTTAATGCCGATTACTGTGCAGTGAAAAATAAAGATTTCCTGTCAGCAGATTTATAGTCAAAGAGAGATTTTCATTTTTTCAGATTTTCCCAGGACGTCATGGACACGGTAGTTTTCTGCCTGATGAGCGACATACACTTCCAGAATTGTACTCTATAAAATTTCAGGTGTTAATTACTGATGACGACCTAAGTGCTTTCCCTACAAGATTTTTGAAGCGCTCTTCGAGTCGATGACGGAATGGCAACCGAAGGACTGACTTGCTTGAAAAGTAATTTCTCTCCTGCAGGAAACAGCATCAGAAAATGAAATCGCACCCTATAAAATTTTAAGCCCGTTTGACATACAGTGATAAAACTATGTTTCTCTGAAACGATATTCTATATGATCAGCGTCTCGATTTACCGAAAAGATATCGACACACTAATCACATGGAACACGTTACTTTTAGAACCTGCCTTTTAAAGCATCGAAAACACATCTACTAAAGCTTTATGAATTTTCCAGAAGCCCCAAAAAATCTCCGAGTTACGACAGTTTACGTGCGGCTACTGCGTTCTCTGACATGATCGATCGCAATTGAAATATGGATGGACTCCTCGCTGGAAAAATTTTTTTCTGCCTTCTGAAGGACAGGACGACAGAGAGTGGAATTGTACCATATAAAATTTTAAGTCGTGCTTAAAATACAGTAAAAACTAAGCTTCTCCGCTGCGATAAATCTCCGCTGAGGATGGATCGCATACAAAATTCTCATTTTTCATGAAAATATTATTGTTTAGCCGGAGCATATCACCCATACGGATAAAATCTAGCCACAAGAACCTAGAAGCTTTGATCAATTCACTGTGAAAAAATGTGATTTTGTGGATAGAACAGGAACATTTTCTGGATTGAATCGACCTCTGGTCGACTTTGCACCAACGTCATCGGAGCATAAAATAGAACGTTCACAAAAAGGTTCATAACTCGGTAAGTTTTTCGAATTTTGAAAATTCTTTTAGCTTTTCATAAAGTAGATGAAACGCCCTTTCTCATGGTGTAGGAATCGTTTTCCAGAAAAGGAGTCGTCACGCGTGGCTGCTGGTTCGATTTTTGAGCGAAAAAATTGAAGTGGCTTCACAAAAATATTCATAACTTGACCAATTCTTCGAAGTTTTAAAATACCGCTAGCTTTTCAAAAACTAGAGGTAGAGCCCTTTCTTGCTGTGTAAGAATTGATGTCCAAAAATTCGGTCTTCATGCGCGGCAGGGGAGGTTCAATTTCGGCTCCATGTCGAGAAAATACGTACCGAAAATCGAACCCCCCCCCCCCCGCCCCGCATGAAGATCCCTTTTTTGGAAATCGATCTTTACATGGTAAGAAAGCGTATTTTATGTACTTTCAGAAAAGCTAGCGGGATTCTTGAATTTCTAAAAAATAACCGAGTTATGAATATTTTTGTGAAATCACTCCGATGACGCCGGTGAAGGATTCAGTTCACGACTTCCGAAAATTGATCATATCTCGGCTATTTTTTCGAAAATCAAAAATCCTGCTTGCTCATCAAAAAATAGAGCAAATGTGCTCTCTAACCATATAAGAACCGTTTTCCAAGAAAGGGGTCTTCATGCGGGGCGGGGGGGGGTTCGATTTTCGGTACGTATTTTCGCGACATGGAACCGAAATTGAACCTCCTCTGCCGCGCATGAAGACCGAATTTTTGGACATTAATTCTCACATAGCAAGAAAGGGCTCTTCCTCTAGTTTCTGAAAAGCTAGCGGGATTTTAAAAATTCGAAGAATTGGTCAAGATATAAATATTTTTGTGAAGCCACTTCAATTTCTTTCGCTCAAAAATCGAACCAGCAGCCACGCGTGACGACTCCTTTTTTGGAAAAGATTTTTACACTGTGAGAAAGAGCGTTTTATCTTCTTCTTTACAGGCTAGAAGAATTTTCAAAATACGAAAAACTTACCGAGTTATGAACCTTTTTGTGAACGTTTAGTTTCATGCTCCGATGACGTTGGTGCAAAGTCGACCTGAGGTCGATTCATCCTGTTCGATCCAGCAAATCATGATTTTTTCACTGTGCATTTATCATGACTTGGGAGTTTTTGTGGCAAAATTTTATTCGTATGGGTGGTCTGCTTCGGCTAAAAAAATTTTTTCATGAAAAACGAGAATTTTGCTTACGATACATCCTAATCATATCGTCATCGCAGTTCCGTCATCGCTGCGGAGAATCTTGTTTTTTTTTTTTGCTGTATCATGTACAGAGCTGGAGTTTTTTAGCTCCATTTTCGTTTTTTATGACGTTTTCTTAGGATGGGAGAACATTATTTCCGAGAGAAGTCCATCGTCCATCCTTCCTTTTTCCGCTCCATAATTGATTCGAGGAACGCTTCAAAAAATTTATAAGGAAAGCACTTAAGTCGTCGTCAGAAAGTAATACTCAAATTTTTATATAACACAATTTCGGAGCACAATTTCAGATGCAAACGTCGCTACTTCAGGTAGAAGAATGTTCCGTGTCCATGGTGTCCTGAAAAAAAAACTCCATAAATTGAACAGTGATGATTGGAAACTGCTACAAGAAGATTTTTATTTTGAAGTGTCGAAATAACGTTCAAAATTTTAAAGAATTTTATTGTGTTTTGAAAACATTATTGATCAGGGAACTCGTTTCATTGTCCTCTTCAGTGCCGAAGCCGCACCTGAAAAGAAGAATCTATTAAAGAGTTCAAACTGCACAAGAAACCTTGAAAAAATCAAGAAATACAAGAAATAGAACAGTGGAAGAGAGGGGGAGGGAGTCGTACAAATTCCGCTTCAGAGGGGGGGGGGGTCGTAAATTTCCATCAAAAATCGAACCCCACGCTTGACCCTGGCCCCGTCGGGCATGAAGACCTCCTTTTAGGAACTGATTCCTATATGACCAGAAAACGCTTTTTTCTATTATTTGAAAATTTAGCGAGATTCTCGAAATTCGGATAAAAATACCGAGTTATTATCATTTTTGTGAGATTACTTCAATTTTTTCGCTCAATACCTGAACCCTCGCGACGCATGAAGACTTTTTTTTATAGAAATTGATACCTACTCAGTAAGAAAGCACTTTTTTCTACTTTTTGAAAAGTTAGTGGGAATTTCGAAACTCGAAAAACCTGCCGAGTTATGATCATTTTTGTGAACGTCCCATTTTGTCGCTCCAATGACGTTGTTGCAAGGTTGACCAAAGGTCGATCCAGAAAATCACGATTTTTAACTGTGCATTGATCAAGGCTTGGAAGTTTTTATATCAAAATTTTTCCGTGGTCTGCTTCGGGAGGTACAATTTCAGTTTTGGAAGATGTTTCCTTCAGATAGGATTCACGACCAAAGTCTCGCCATTCTACAACGATGCTCTCCAAGGCGGCACTATTCAAGCTCGTCCTGAGTGAGGAAGAGTAGGCGTTCTACCAGTTCACGGCCTCTACTGAAACACTGGCATAGAACCAAATCCTCCGTGGATAGTACTTCTACGTAGTCGGTCGGAGGCGCTTCAGAACGGTTTAAGGCCCCCACAGACTTGTGCGGCGCCGCCGCGGCCCTATGCTTAACCATAGGGCAGAGACGCAGAGCTCGCCGCCAGCGGCGCCGCCAGCGACGCCGCTGGCCGGCCGGCGGCACCGGCGGCACCGGCGGCGTCGCTGGCGGAAATGACTTGAATCATTCCACCCGGCGGCGCCGCTCCAGCGTCTGTCTGTCTGCGCTCTGCGCTCTGCCCTTTCGCGGCGGGATCCAGAGCGGAGACGGTCGATGCGGGCGCGCGATCATCATCGGGGCGCGTTATTGTTAAGCACCAGTCGGTCCCGACTAGAAACAGTACAGTACCTCGCCGTCACCGCTTCCACTGATGATGAGTCAAGCCGCTGAGCGGCGCCGCTCAGCGGTTTCGCCGTTCGCCGTCGCCGCTCAGCGATGTCGCTCGGCGGCGCTGCAGAAGTCTGTGGGGGCCTTTACAGTCGTTATCAGCTGCCAGGGCTCAGTCTGTGAGTACCATGTCGGAGACGTAACGCAAGAGGGTCAGGTCACGGAAGTCGTCTACCTTGATGATGGTGTCCGTGAATTATGTTACTGCCGTGTTGGTAGCGGAGGAAGTGACATACGTGTGCTGAAACATCACTGATAACCAGGGATGTGCGAAATTTCCGTCGGCGTCGGATCCATTGTCTACCGCTGATCCATATCAATGCCTCGTAGCTCCTAAAAATACAGTGTTGGGTACCGTAGCTATGTGGGGAAAGCATGAGTAATGTGATATAGGAGGCTGAGATATGGGATACTTTATCAAGTTCACAGTAACCTGACATAGAGACTTGCCATAAATTAAGCTTGTGAACTAGCGCGTTTCTACATTCCAACAGGGAGCGTCGAACAAGATCCCTTAGAGAAAAGCTGCTAATTGTGGGAGATATTCAGTGTGGACCGACTTTCACTTCAAGCTCAAATTGTAGTGTAAGTCTTCATGTTCGGCAACCTGCGCCTAATTGAAAAATTAACAATGTTCTCCGGACTGACGCGCTGCGCATGGTAACGCGCTCTAATCGGCACCTTTGCTGCGAGCGTGCTGCGTCCTTGGTTCACCACTCTTTGTGGTCAATTGCTGCAGCACTTGCTACTGCTGAGGACGCTTCTCTTGTTTGCTTAACATATGTCAGTGGATGTGAATTTTCATTGCAGAATGCGGACGAGGCCTCGACGGTCTGTACGGGATGCGGCTTCTCTCGTCAAGTCAGAGCCAGATGTGGAACAGATTGCTGCTAGGTTAATTGTTGCTTAATCGTTGATGGACGTCGTAGGCTAGAGTCTCAGCTGGACAGCCAAGGTTAGCGACAAGTTATCCGCTAAAAATGGACGAGTTTTCCTGTAGTACCCAGGCGGTCGTTGCGGGGCCACGCGACAGCCCGGTCCTAGCCCAACCAGTGCTATTAACCACGCTACTATCATTCATCCCGATCTTCTTTCTCTCGTTCGGGTTTTTCGTTTGTCTCTGGCGGTGCAATGCTAGTTGGTGGACAAGACGTTTTTACAAGGGTACCAGGTTTCAAACCGTTACCGTAATAGCAATCGTTGCGAGACCACCACATCTCCGGGTTCCGGTGCTGGCACCGTATCAGCTTGACATCCTGTAGGCAGCTGTGCGCCCAACTATCGGAAAAGGAGTTGGGTGCGAATCTGCACTATTGAGGAGAATCATCTTTCGCAGCGAAAGGAATCAGCCACTGGTGTAAGACAGATATATTTTGAAAAGCGTTTGGTTTTACCAATGACACTCGTTTCCGCTGTTTACACAGCGAGAAGTCCATAAATAGTGAAGCAACAGCTTTCATGATAGCAGTTAAAACAGTATTTATTTATTCATTTTAGTTATCTATTGCTGCACACAAGGTGCGGCTTTGAAGAAAAAACATAACAGGAAAGGCATGACAATCAAGTAACAGTATCTGGCTTTAAAACCAACACCAAACAAATTGTGATCAACTTGGATAACACTATGAACTGCAGCTGGAGTAAGGAGCTATTTTTGCAGATTATTTCAGAAGACCCAGGAAAAGGGTTTAGAAAAATATATCGAAATCGAACCAAACTACAATATAACGAAACATGATATAATGACAAAATGTCTAACTAAGGTTGACATAAACAAATAAAAAAATTATATCAGTAACAAGTGCAGACCTTGGCATTCAGTGTACCAATGGTGTGAGTTCCAGTGATTGTGGAAGTCTCTTTCGAGCACCCTTGAAGAGAAAAACATAAATATAAAAAAGCGGAAAATATTGAAACAGTTTTTTCCCTTTGTTTGAATTACTGAGCATAGTATTCTTCTGGAAGGGAGAAGTTATTTTACCTTTGAGAAACTGCCATAACGTATACGAACTCGCGCTGCTTTGCTCCAATCAACAGACACATCATAGTGATGTTCTGCTGACAGAACATGAGCACCTTTACAGGCTATCACTATAAAAGGGTCGAATAGAATTTCTTCCCCAAACTTTCAACATAATCGCCTCCAACATATGAAGTTTCAGTAGTTCCGTGGCTCAGTTATTGATTACCACGGAGTTGGTGTTATGCCAACACTGATCCGGTAACGTGGTGGTCGCGCAACGATTGCTCTTACGATAACGGTTTGAAAACGTGGTACCCTAGTAAGAACTCTTCTAGTTGGTAGTAGCCGCTCTTAAACGATTTCCTCATATAACGAAACACAATAAATAGGCAACAAAATATAGAAATAAGTGAGCTACACCAACCTGATTGCCCAGATAGACTCAGCTGTCGAGTTCCTAGTTGAGAGGGGGACCCTAAGATTTATTATTTATGCAAACTGACTTTGTGGGAACAATTGAGGATGGATCCCTTACTAGATCTGCGACTAGAACGGATCACCTTGCAGATAATACAGATGACGTCAGCGAAATGAAAATTTTTTGGGCCAAGACGCCGTCAATTAGTTAACGTTTCGAAGACGGAACAGATCTGTGGACACAGACAAGTCAACGTGCTTCACGTCCAAACCATTTGCAAACTTTTCCCATAGCTAACAAATGCTATATATTCTCATGTTCTCTGTATTATTTATTTTGATATCGTTAATGTAGTTGTTTTCTATTGGACGAGTGAGTTCAGTATATAGCAATACTGAACACATTTCCCCAACTCCGGATTGATTTATGCTTGAAAGCTAATCTCTAAGTCTTCAACAAACAGGATGAATTGCCTATATTTTCTTGCTGAATTATTTCTTGCACTGCCCCACACTTGTCGCCTGAGGTGATAGCTACGTTCCATATTATGACATTTCTCAGTTCGTGCCTTGATAGGCTGTTATGGTAAGATTCCCGCTCTTCAACTTCGAGCGGAAACTTGCACTACGAATCCAGTTCAGGGGTGTTCTTATGGCTTGTTGTGACCAGTTCACTCACTACGGGGTGTAGCAGCAAACCACACGCGACGAGACACGGGGCCCGTGCGTTTGCGGCGCGGGGAATTTTCCGAAGATCGCGAGCATTGCAGGAAAAATCGTCCATTTTTGGCGGAGAACTCGTCGCTGCCCTTAGCTATTTTGGTGCGAATGTAGGTTAGCAGAACCACGACGGTTTACAAGCTGGTTTGAGGGAATGCGGGTGAGTTAGTAGCTATCGAACGGGACGCTTTTCTACTCTGACTTCACTTTAAGCTACATTTAACATAGTGAAGAAGCCCCCTGTCTGAATGCATGAATTGGGTCCGCAGCGTAATTATGCGTTGTACTATGAACAACAACGTTCATTCTTCATTGAAGTCCCCATTTACCAGTTCTTTGCAGTGGGGAAAAGTACAGGCGCAGACGCACTAGAAACACTTCAAGGCTGCAGCACTATGGGAGAAAGGAGCGCATTTCACAAGGCAAAAACGCCGCGCTGATGTAGCATACGAAAGTTCCTTTCCTTGCAGTATCGTAGTCAAGGGAGGCCACTTCATTTATGTTTTGTATCGTCAGCTAAGGCTTATCTGACGGACGCTTTCACAATACCAGTGTTAGAAACGCATAAACTGAATTCCACTAGTTACCTCAGAGTAAGGGTTGTGAGACAGTGATGCAGTGTCTCCGGCTCTACCAGGGCTAGCATGCAATGCATTAACAATACGCCACGGTGGCGTAACTTGCGGGAGTTACCGAGCGCTAGACGGTGGCTTTCAAAAAAAGGGCAGCAAACGTAGACCCCCTTTGCGCAGGAAAACCATCCATGGATGTGACCCATTGATCAGTGGAGTTGACCTGCGGCGAAGGGATGTATGTTTCTATCGTCGGGAATAGATTACCAAGATAGCGATGACCTTTTCGAATAGTATACGTGTGGTCGTTGTGGGACCGTGCAAGGCTTATGGCCGCACCAGAAAATTCACATGCGCGAGCTAATGACAGCAAGTAACCTGTGATGTGATATCACTAACGACTTCTTATCGTAGTGGGGATAGTGTATTAGTGGTGGCTATTAATACGCGTAGGATAAGCAAGTTACATTGCAGCGTGGTGTAAGTCTTGGATAGTAGATTATAGAATTATAAAGGGAAAAGCGCTCGCCTATTTGATGTATATTCAATATCTGTTTTGCACGCTAACAGAACAGCTGATAAAATATTCGTTGATGTCCTGTTTCATTCGAATAATGCTTCAGCAGAGACGCCAGTAATTCTCGTCGAGATTGTTGTGACGTTGAGTTTCCTTTACACATGAATTCCATTACATTGCACCAATGGCAGTACACGGCCTGTCGTGAATTTGGGTGTGTGGTGCAGCGCAATTGCACCACACACCGTCTCTCTTTCCCTCACGCCTCATCACTCACTTCCAGTTGGTTACGAAATGAGCCTAGATGAATGGAAGCGAAGCTACACACTTCACTTGTGTGCAGAATTCGACTTCCTAAATGGGTTATAGTTTGGAACTGAACCTAGATGAATCGAAGCGTCCGCGGCTGGGTTCTGCGCTCTTCGAGCGGCGAAGCGCTTACGGCTGGAAAAATGCGCAAAAAATGCCTCAAATTTGCTTACACGCCAAAGCTCCTCAGATCTCAAGTATCCAGTTGAAATGCAAGTGAGCCACCACGCACAAGAACCGAGTCCCCAACCTCCCTCGCAGAAGCGACGCCACTTCCACTTCACCACGACGCGCTTGCCGGCGGTGCCATCGCGGGCGCTCAAGACATCGATCGAACGTGGCAACGTGGACGCAGATGCGCGATCTCTAAGCTAGGAGGGCGCAGACAGCAAACTGCACCAGACACGCGCAAATTTACGACAGGCCGTGTAATGGCATTGGTGCAATGTAATGGAATTCTTTACACATAGAACGCTTGTTTACTCACAAGTGTTTTCTTCAACTCATGCAGTGCTCCAATAGAAGTCTTACCACAACGTCTTCTTCCCTTGAATACTTTTCGGCACTATTGTACTTTACGGACTCCAGAGGACGAGGAGAGGTCGAAAAAAAATTTTTTTCGACCTCTCCTCGTCCCAAACTTCGCACAGGGGGGTTATTTGGGGTGCTGATCACGAATCTGACATCCGTTTTTGAAATTTCGGCCGATTACGGTAGGTACCGGTGACTAGGGCTGTCGAGGTCATAATCACCGATTTCGCCCAAACTTCGCTCAGGGGGTTATTTGGGGTGCTGATCACGAATCTGGCATCCGTTTTTCGTTTTACGCTGGAGTACGGTAGGTTACGGTAGGTGCGGATGACTAAGGCTGCCAAGGTCATGATCACCGATTTCGCCCAAACTTTGGCTGTAGGGGTTATCCGTGGTGCTACGGGTGAGCATGCAGGCGGTCCCGCAGCGATCGCCTGAAAATTCGCAAATCTTCGGGAAACCATTTTTGCGGGAAACTCTTCGATAGGCGAAGGCTTAATCGAGAGATAGCAATCTAAGCATCATGGCCCTCCAGGCACTGTTCCACAACCGCCGCCAGGAAGAACTGCGCGACTTCAAGCTGAAGGACGTCTTTGACATGCTAAACATGGACGCAGCGGATTTCCAGGAATGGCTTAAAAGAATGGGATTGCTCACAATCGGTGACCATGACCTTGGCAGGCTTAGTCACCAGCACCTACCGTAACCTACCGTACTCCAGCGTGAAACGAAAAACGGATGTCAGAATCGTGATCAGCACCCCAAATAACCCCCCCCCCCTGTGCGAAGTTTGGGCGAAATCGGTGACTGTGACCTCGCCAGCCTTAGTCACCGGTACCTACCGTAACCTACCGTACTCTAGCGTAAAACGAAAAACGGATGTCAGATTCGTGTTGAGCACCCCAAATAACCCCTAGGCAAAGTTTGGGAATTTTTTTTTTCGACCCCTCCTCGTCCTCTGGAGTCCGTAAAGTACAATAGTGCTTACTTTTCATCTTTCTGACAACATTTATAGGCTTCTATTCATTTAATTATGTATCAACGGGGAGATTTAAAAAGAGGGCATAGGACGCACCGCGACGTTTCGACAAGGTCCATGCTGCTGTTATTTTCAGTGAAGAGGAGTCAGAAACTGGGAACCTTATTCCGTTCAAAAATAGTAATACGCTGTAACAATGTCGCGTCCAAAATTGTCCGTTACCACGCAAACTTAAAACACTGTGCTAAAGTAAATGGCATTTGCTAGAATCACTGCAGCGAGCTATACAGGATTTAGTTTCCATTAGAGAGAATTCTCAAAACACCGAACGACAAACATTATCCTTAAGAATAAAAAAGTATGGAATTCTGTGTTGTCATTCGTAATACCTAACCAGGATACTATCTCAACGGTAGGTCGGAACGGCGCAAGTGTTGTATATGGGCAGAACCGCCTCTCCCTGGGAAGTAACAAACTGCAGGTATCTCGACCCCAATACAACTCTGCGCAGAGTTAGGGGCGACGGAAGTCGCGGATTGGCGCCCTGTTGATTCACGTGCTCCACAGCTGACGGGCGCGCGCGGGATGAGGGCTCGTATCGCTGCTAAGCGCAGTGCACAGGTGGCGTAGTAGGGGAGAGCTCGGGCTCGTAAACGCGGGGTCGGGGGTTTGGATCCCGCAGACTGCGTTCGTTTCACTTTTGCAAAATCCATGTTTATCATCTAGGTAATCCACCTAGGGGTATTATAGTGTGTTATAGAGCATATTTACATATAACATATGCTTCAAACTACAGATTAGCTAAAATGTTCACTTCTGTGTGTCACTTATTTTAAGCCTATTTTGTGTGAAGCTATAGTTATGTAACGATAGATATTTTGTGGCACTAGTAAAAAGTTCCGACTCCATCGACAAGACTTCGGTCAAAAAAATTTTCGCTGAAACTTCGTCTAGGGGTGTTATCTGGGGTGCTGATCACGAATCTGACATCCGTTTTTCACGATGCGGTCGGAGGCCACCCATACCGTTAACAAGGGTAGTCCATTCAGGGTCACCGATTTCGCTGAAATTTCGTCTAGGGGGGTTATTTGGGGTGCTGATCACGAATCTGACATTCGTTTTTCACGATTCTGCCTCTACCTGCCGTCATCGGCAGAAACTTTAAGAATGTAATCCTGTGCCTTCCTGTATCTATATTATTCAGCCGAATCGTGAAAAACGGATGTCAGATTCGTGATCAGCACCCCAAATAACCCCCCTGGACAAAGTTTCAGCGAAAAAATTTTTTTGACCGAAGTCTTGTCGGTGGAGTCGGAACTTTTTACTAGTGCCACAAAATATCTATCGTTACATAACTGTAGCTTCACACAAAATAGGCTTAAAATAAGTGACACACAAAAGTGAACATTTTAGCTAATCTGTAGTTTGAAGCATATGTTATATGTAAACATGCTCTATAACACACTATAATACCCCTAGGTGGATTACCTATATGATAAACATGGATTTTGCAAAAGTGCAAAACGAACGCAGACTGCGGGATCCAAACCCGCGACCCCGCGTTTACGAGCCCGAGCTCTCCCCTACTACGCCACCTGTGCACTGCGCTTAGCAGCGATACGAGCCCTCATCCCGCGCGCGCCCGTCAGCTGTGGAGCACGTGAATCAACAGGGCGCCAACCAACGACTTACGTCGCCCCTAACTCTGCGCAGAGTTGTATTGGGGTCGAGATACCTGCAGTTTGTTACTACCCAGAGAGAGGCGGTTCTGCCCATATACAACATTTGCGCCGTTCCGACCTACCGTTGAGATAGTATCCTGGTAAGACCCTTATGCAGGTGTGGCAACCACTGTTAGTGAAGGGGTTGACTTTCTCAGTTTTTGAGCACTTTATTGCCATTCATTTGCCATTAGTTGATCAATCGGATAGTTGGTGGGTAGCTAGGGCCTCCCTCTCGTGGGATCCGCAACGATCGCCTGTATACAGTATGAAAAATTTACCCTTTTCTGCGAAAAACTCATATACTACTTCGAAAGGCTCGGTTGCAAGACATCGCTTCCACTGTTCTAACTGCTGTTTTCAAACGAGAACAGTCTTGTCGCATAAATTTAGAGATTGATGGGGGGACAGAGATAATAGTTTTTTTACCCGCTGCAATGAATAGTAAATCGCTTCAGGACTTCTGCCGATGGCGAGCAAGATCGAGATGTCTTAGTGTGGTGTCCTGAATACAGGCTATCGGTAACGAAACTTCGAAGTTACCTGATTAAAGCGGAAAAGAACAGCGTATCTTCTGAGAAGGTGCGCTTCATCGTTTTTATCTATCACAGTAATCTGGTTAATCCGTAGAGACGTCACATTGGTCTCACCAAGGGCCAGATTCATCAACGATACCGCCGGTATCATCTTACCGCGGATTCACCATATCGGCCTGCATAGTAAGTAACACAGAGAGACACAGACGTGCAGAGATACAGATACATAACCGATATGCCGTTGCCGGCCGGTAAGCGATTGATGAATGTGGTCCCAGGAGACTATCTCAACGGTAGATCGGATCGGCTAAAGAGTTGAGTTGGATATGGGCAGAATCGCATCCCTTTGAGAAACAACAAAGTGCAAATATCTCGATCCCAATACAACTCTGCGCAGAGTTGAGGGCGACGGTAGTTGGACCGTTGGCGGCGTTAGCCTTCTGCCTGTGCGCGGAGGGCGGACTCAGGTAGGCTGGACACAGCCATGACTGGCGAGCATTGTTGGCGCAATGGATAGAGGAGCGGCATGGTGAGACGGAGAGGTTTGGGTTCGATTCCATTGTGACGCAACATCTTTGCACTTTCTATAATAGATTCGCCAAGATCATTCAAAACACTGTGTAGAATCGCAACGAAAAAGGACGCCAGAAGGGAAGCATGGCTCATAGGTACTATCGTACTTTCACGACTTCAGACATGGAAAAGTTTCTTCACCTCAACATGGCCGAGAGGGGTTATTGAAGGCGCTGATCTCTTACGAAAGGTATGTTTTTGAAATTTCAAACGGTTACGGTGGGTTGCTGCAGGTATGGGTGAGCATAGGTGAGTGACTTTCTTCATCTATCCCTACCGTAATCCACGTAATCACTGGAAATTTCAAAACCGAACCTCATATAAATGGTCAGCGCCCTAAATAACCTCTCTGGGCGAAGTTTGGCGCACTCGATGACCATGACCCGATGGTGCACACCAAGGATGAGCGGATTAACCGTTATCCGTTATCCGGTTTCCGGCGGGTTTTGCCTATCCGTTTTGTTGTTCGTTATCCGGGGATTTTTCGTCGGATAACGAACAACAAAATGTGGCAAGCGTATCATTACTTAGTTGAGTATAAAGACAATTTTTTAAAAAATCGTCTTGTGTTTTTTCCACTGGCGGTCAAGAAACGCTTGCAATGCCAGGTCAGTGCCTTCTCAGAGTTCTCAATGCTATAATTAGACTAAACTATCTAATTACTCGTAGCGCGTTTTGAAGTGCTGAACACTGCTTTGCTCATTTCTATTTGTGGGTTTTCACCAAAATTCCCTCTATCATAATGTACGATCTGGAAAAAACCAGTCGATCGGTGGAGAAAGAGACAAACGTCCACACGTCCCGCGCTCTTTGAAACTATGTTTGGCACTAGCAGCAATTTACAGTTTACCCTTTTCAGAGCAATAGAGAGGGTTTTATTTAATCTGGGCAAGAATTAGTGTTAAATTTAATTAGAGAGTAAACAAAAAGCGGCTCTTTTTAACGACTGCCTCACCCAAGCCCAGAAATTTCCGTGGGATCTATCCATAGTGATGCAGCTCATTGCTCACAGCTTCATTGAAGCTGAAAACATGAACAAAGGATATAAGATGACGGTAGTGCCAGATGCTACACGCATTCTACTCTTACGTGATATGCTGGAGCACTTTAAATGCGTATTTGTCCAACACAATGACTTGCGGTGGTCAGCCGATGGACAGTTCAGTGCATTATCCTCCCAAGACACGCCAGGACTGGTACCAATACATCGAGCCCAAAAGGATGGGAGACTTGGTTGACCTGGAGGAGAAATCCGAATCAAAAACATTGAGTCGGACAGCATGCGACAGGCTGCACTTCCGACTGCACTACCACGTGCCTTGAAGAAAAACACCAATAAACATGTTAAAAGTGGCTTATTTGACATGTGACATGGACAGTGTTACAATTACCGACCTACCATTGGAGAAGGAATGATTTAAAAGTGGTTTTAATTTTTTTTGTTTGTTCGTTATCCGTTTTTCCGTTATCCGGCCATTTTTAGGCAAAATTGTCCGTTATCCGTTAACCGGGTTTCAAAATTTTATTATCCGCTCATCCCTGGTGCACACCTTCGCGCTCCAGCGCGCCTAGCAGCAAGGCGCGGCGACCGCGTGCACGTGACGTCACGAGCCGTCCCTGTCGACAGCAGTCGGATCGCGATTCTGTCCATATACAACATTTAGGCTGTCCCGACCTACTGTTGAGATATGTAGTCTCCTGGTCGGATCAGAGCTCTAAGCTTGCCAACTAATTTGGACGTTGAAGCTATGCCAATAAGACCGCGACCATCACGGTTTGCGCGTAACAGTGATGACAGCTTTGTGGGATAAGCTTCCACCAGGTGATTCGAATTCGTTATTCATTTCTAGCACTTCTGTGAGCAGGTGATGTGTAAACAGGTGCTATGATTTATTACATTATTTTATTCTTACAGCTCTCTCGGGTTTAACATAGTGTCCTGTGGTGTACTGCAGCTAGGTTTTCTGCCAATTTGGAACTGTTAGTGGGATGCAGGTTGCCAAAACGTTCAGCTGCAGAAACAATGAGCCCAGGGACGTGAGGGATTTATGTTCAGCACTTCCACTGTGATTTTCGGTATTCTGTACCTCGACTGTGATGTTCGGTTGTATTAAGCCTACTGTTCTTCTTCTTCAGCGTTTGTCCCGCTTAGCGGCGGGATCTGCTCTTCTGGTAGTGACGCCACTTCACACGAACAAATGCTTGATCAGGCTGGATACCAGCTTTCTCTAAGACCATGTGCAACGTACCAAGCCAGCGCTGCTTTGGTCCGTTTTACGAGCACATCTATGCTGTGGCCAATCTTCCGAACGGTATCTTCATTCGCACGAAGAACATGGGCATACCACCGTGGGGGAGCTTCTCATAGCTTATCGGCAATTAGAGCGACGCCAAACCTTTGACGTATGGAGAAATTGTGAACATGATCCACACGCGTGACGCCAGCCGTCCAGCGATGCATTTTCGTCTCCATTACGCTGAGGCGGCTCTCAGTCTCCTTCGTTGCAGGATTATACTCAGCTCTGTACGTCGCTACTGGTCGGACGACGGTTCTGTAGATCTTTGATTTAAGGTGCTCTGGTATCTTTCTGTCGCACAAAACGCCTGTCATTGAGCGCCATTTGGAACACGCTGCGCTCACGCGTGAGTTCATCTCGAACGTCAGACTACCATCAGACGCAATTGCAGATCCAAGGTACTTGAAATGTGCCGCTCGTACGAGCGCAGTGCCATTGATCTCAATGGGGTCAGTTTCGTTTACGTCTGTCGTCAAGTACTCAGATTTTTGGACGTTTAGCTTGAGCCCGAACGCCGCCAAGCGGCCACACCAGGCTTGCACTTGTCGCTCAAGCTCTGTCTTGTCTTCACTGGCAAGCATTACGTCATCTGCATATATTGGGAATTGGAACCCCGTCGATGTGCCGGCCAACGCTCTCACACGACTCTTGGGACATGAGTAAAGAACGCGCACCCAGTCAATATGTTCTTCGGGATTACCATGCTGTCATAAGGCGTACCATATAACCTCACGCGGTACACGATTGAATGCTTTCTCCAAGTCGAGAAAGCAAGCCTTCTGTTCTTGAAAGGAGGAAAAATACCACGTAACCAATTGTACTATTTAGTTGTAAAATTATTCCACACTATTCACGTACTGCATGAGAAAATAAAAGAACTAGTTGACAGCTGTTAGTATATGGTTATGGTCAAAAAACATTCTTCCAAGTCTCGATGCAAAATGAACGCCTTGTTCTGGGTATATGAATGCTGCAACGAATAGAAGTAGTGTCAGGTTTGGAAGAAACAAAGGAAATAGTACAAGCCGTGGTGGAGGGATGGTTTGGTTTTAAAAGGTTGCGGAGGAAGTTTGTGTTGTCGGTGAATTATACATTTCGTCGGAGTTCGTGTCCGCAACTGACTTGGAGGAGTGCTGTTCACTTGAAAACATCCTGATAAAATTTTGGACAGTTCTTCAAGTGTAGAATAAATACCGGTAGTTCTCATTAACAGAGGGGGACAGTTCTTTACCAGTAGCTGAGATGTGGGTACTACTTGTAGACGTGCCGCACTGAATCCAGACTAGCTGTGAAAAATAGCGCTGGATATTCGGACGGGTGTGTAGCTGGTAGAAGAAAGAGGAGAATGATCCAAGTTGACGCATTATTTTGCTGATGGGAAGAGCCAGCACACCGTCGTAACAGGAGTATCTTGCTTTGACCTTCCTGTGTGTTGCTTTAAAGCTTATTTGTCTTTACTTGGTGTAGGTGTATTATTTTGACCAACCCAGTTTGTTCATTTTAGGCCCACGAAATCCTCGCCTTTTTTAACTACGATGTGAACAAGGCCGCCAGCTTCTGCGAAGAATTTGTAGAGCCCGATTTATTATCGGATGCAGAGAAGCTAGTTGTGCTGTATGCCACTCCATTTGAGCGTTTTCGTGGACTTTCATCTTCTAGAAGATACTTTCCTCTTAGGCGACTGGTGAGCAACTGGCCTTCGTTTTCCTTCCATACCATCAAAATTGACCTTTAATTGCTTTAGCTTCCACAACAGTCATATGGAACTGTTAACGACTATCACTACCGGAATAAGAAAAACAATTATGAGTTCATTCCTCGAGGCGTTCCGATGAAGCTGGATGAGGAGGAGTTGCGCAGGAGATTTCCAGCTCCTCCTATGGAGTTAATTCAAGCTTCACTTCAGCCGAAGAGAAAGAAAACAATCCCAGTGCGCAGAGGTATGAGGAGGTACGTGATTGATTAAAATTCCTAATTCTTTTTTTTTAAGTTTATGCGCGATATTGCGGTGTTTGGCGCAACTTTTTATATAAATTATTCTGACCATCATAACATTTTTATGATCAGCTCTCTTATCTTCTAGGTGTTTTGTGTTCTGCCGTCTGTACTTTAAACGTTTTAAAGTGCATAGTTCTTCTATATTGCAATTCATTTGCGCACCTGAGGTTTTTATCTCGTTGTTCAAGTAGAAAAGATTTCGATGTATTGTCGTCAACGCGACATCTTTTGCTTTACGGCATAGCAATAATTGTATCTCTTCTAGAGAGTTTTCTTTTCTTTTCTTTTCAACTTTTCACTGATAGCTGCCCTGTATTCTAAGTTAGTGCCTCGTTCTTTTAGGATCCGTGGGTGTAGAGGGGCGGTCTTTATGTACGAATGGTCACCGCGCCCGCGACGGTGACTGCCGCGTGCGCGAATAGCTCCGCTGCGGTTGTGTGAGCTGTGCCTCAAGAGCTGCTGCAGACGCTAGGCTTGAGTTGTTGATATCCCTTTCTGCTGTTGCAAGAGCTGCGGGAAAACATGCTCTGGTTCAGAAATTGAGTTCGAGTTATAAAACTACACAACGTTCTAATGCTCAATTTTATATGAGCTTCTTCAGGAAAAACTGAAAATATGACGCACTATCGCAGTGAAACTGACTTTGAATACACTTTCTAACACTTGATGTGCAAGTTTTGAGGCAGGTCTACATATCACTGGCCGCTGAAGTCACCCAATTGCGACTTCTACTGCCGCGCTCGCCGCGCTATTCGCCGCGTCCGCGGTGACCATTCGTACATAATGTCCCGCAGCCGTGGGTGTAGTCTATGTATTCAGTTTTAACCGATTCCCCAAAATGTTAAGCTTTGTTGCTCTAGGCAGTTTTTAGACAAAAAGTCAAAAACATACATCGGAATTGACATGTGGGTTTAGCAAGATGAGGTGGACGCTGTTCATTTCTAAACATCCATGAAATTGGGGGAGTGGTAGCGCAATCGGGAGATGAGACAGTTATGGCATGCTCCCCTAATCGATGTCCATGTTCCGTGCTTTCGCCCAACTCAACCAAGTCCTCCTTCCAATCCTTCATAAGGAGAGAATTAAACCCTCTCTTTTCACTTCCTTGGTGCATAGATCCGTTCTTGGCAGTTTTTGGTAGTGACTCAAACCTGAGCTAGCGATCCAACATAGTAGTTGTGTTACGCTCAGAAAGAAACGGAGCAAGTCGCAGAAAGCCAGGCTACTTATTTTTTCGCTTTTTTACCACAGTTAGATCAGTAGGATTCCTTAGACCAGACATGTCGTGACATTAGTTGAATGGATTTGTTCAGGTCTCCACGACTGACGATAGCTCGAGAAGAGTCGGCATCCGCTAAAAGTGAAACAACAACAGCTCCGGTAGAAAGATCGAAGTAATCAAGAGGTGTCAAACCGTTGGGCACATTCTACTCATTTTCCCTTTGTTTCCGTTGATTGTTTCTCTTCTCCGTCCTCGGCTTTAAAATCGCAAGTATTATATTTTAAGACTGGAAGAATTAGAAGTGTGTGTGTGTAAATGTGACGATACATTGGTATTGCTGTATAGCTAGATTTTTGTCTTTTGGTATTCTCTGAATCGCATCAATAAGCATTTCTATATTCTAGAGCATCATTAAGCAACTTCATCCTTCTCTGATATGGCTAGTGACCGGTAGAGGATCGATCATTCGCTTTTACAACTTCGCGTAGGCGCTATAGTAATAGTAGGCTAGGATTTCATAGTTGCTTTAGCGGTTCGTTTAGGCGGTTTCTTATTGCTAGCAAGTGTTTTGTAGGCCTTGCTTCACTGAATATCTATGGTGGTGTTAAAATGAGAAAAAATCTGGGCGTTGTATTTCCTTGCGAATACGCTTCTGTATTGCGGGTTTATTTCCTCTATCATTTCATTTTCATCGCCTTATGCAGTCGGTCAGCATGCTGTTGCTGTTCTTCTTCCATTACCGGTCCCAATGCTCCTACTTAATTGTTGTTTTGACAGCGTAGCTGTATTTTGCTTTAGCTCAACACCGGCTTGGTAATGCAGTCGAAAGAGGTGCTAGATGTCGGATGCATCCAATTCAAGGTTCTTAGTTCGGATTCCCGGTGTAGGTAGTATACATTCGGGTGGTGACCGTTTCTCTTTGAAAAGCTTTTGTGTTCTGTATACCTCCTAGCAAGCGGCAATGCTTCTTTCTCCGTTTTCGCGTTTGATAGTGATTGTCAAGACATTTTGTTGTGCTAGTAGCGTTGTTGTGCTGCGATGATTCTCTGTATGTTTATTTGTGGTATACTTCAATAAAGGGAAGTGCATGACATTAGGGTTGAAGGGCACTCGATCTTGATCGCTCTATATAGTTGCGAATTCTGGATGAGCCTCTTACCGAGGCGAAAATATCGATTTCTGGATTGATTGTGTTGTATCCGTTAATGAAGTCCTTGTGAACTGAAAGCGAAATATGCGGAGGGTGCAAAGTCAACATTGAAGAACCAAAACGATCAACGACGAAACGATTGACAAGGAAAAAAAGAATCGCTCTGGAGTGCTCATTATTTTTTACCTCAGCGTTTTGTCTATTTCTTGCTGTAGTTGTGCAAGAAAGTGAATGCTCTAGTATTCGTTCTCGATCATCCAGTCTCCTCACAATGTGTCTGGTTCACCGGATTCAGCCTTCCAATCACTCTTCTCTGGGTTATAATGATGACACATTTTTCTCATGTCGGATCTGCGAAGTTAAACTCGCTGGTCGTGTTGGAGTGTTGGAATGGCATTCCTTCTTCCGCTCTTTAAGGCATTGCAGAGGAGGGGGGGGGGAGGACGTACGCCGTGGACGCACGCGAAATTGTGCTGCTGGAGACAACGCGGCGTTGCGCCTATGCGTGTGAACGATGGAGAATGGAGGGACTGTGGTGGGGGCATCATGCTATCCGCTGTGTCTAGGCACGAACAATGAATGCAAGAATGTGGGTAGGAACGGCGTTCAGGTATCCGGTTACGGCTCGTGCTGCTCTTCGACTCTCTATCCAACTGATCCTTTATATCGTTCTCCATATCCATGTATGACGTCTGTGGCACACTTACGCCGGCGATTTAGTGAGTGCTGAGTCTTCATGGCGACTTCGTGTTCTCTTGTAACAGTAACGGTAACATGAGGTTTTGAGGTGGATCTTTCTTTTTGGCCTTACGTTTCGACGGAATCGTGGACTTTAGTGACCTGAATGTGGTGTAAGATTTTTGGCATGCAATTTACACCATCAATCGTTTTGTCTGCTTTAGCGATTTTAACGTAAATCTATGAACAGTCGTAAAAAAATTTGGAAGTGAGAAGTAAACCGACGCATAGACCCACCACTATCACAGCGCCATGCCCTGTGGTAATAGAATAGTAAGAGCGAATGGAACACATAGTACAGTCGTCATACACCTAGACATGCACGTTGGCTAACTGGTTGTTCTACAGTTCACAGTGTGAGACGAAGGCCAGAGATTCAAAGGTAACGGAATGCACTCTTTTCGGTTGTTGAGCGCTGGAGTTTTCCGAAAACTTCAGAACCCTCAAATGCTTTCCTCGCAGAGATTCCCCTTCTCTGTCCAAAATCTTACACTTGATGCCAAAGTCATTGCCTCTATGCTCATCGACCCTATGCTTACCAAGAGGGGTGCTGATCAGGGGTGTGCGTTAAATTTTTTCGGTAAACTTTTAACGACTATTCTTTAACGAAAAAATTTTGCCTTAAAATCGGTAAATTCGTTAAATAAAAATTGCCTTCGCTGCAGTCAGTTTGGATCTGTTTGAGTAGGTAAATAGCTGGATCTATTTCTTTTATTGTTTTTCTCTTCATCTACATGGCAATTATATAACCACCGCGTCTTCAACTTCAGAACAAACAACAACAGTCCATCGAGCATCAACAAAATTGCTAAAGGACAAAACTCATTATGATAGACAGAACAGCAGAAACAACAATAACAGAGTGAGTTCTAAAGGAACAAATGTCTTACTATGCCTAGTTCGTTTAGCTTGTGGAAAGTCGTCCAGATTCTGGAAACGTCCAAAGTGCTACTCACCATAGCACGGCTGAACGTTTTTGTGCGTTTTCTTTTGCCCTGACAAAACTTCTTAACAGAACTTGCCCTCGCTAAGTAAACCTTTGCGGCTCAAAATCCTTCTATGCTGCCATAATCGTTTTGGAAATCTACAGAATGCTTTAATGAACAATTCAGGTCAGGCAGGCAGTGACCACAGCAAATTCTTTGGCACAGTTCGCCTTTGGAAGATATTTACGAAGTCCATGTAGCTGTTTCAGAGCGTCCATAGAGTCCATAGCGAAGTCATTTTTCTAGAGGACATTTTGGATTGATAAACAGCGTTAAATTAAATTCGCAAATTAGACGAAAAAATCCACAGTTGTTAGAGCCGGACCTGCTCCTTCAAAGATTTACTTTTTTTGTAGAACTTTAAAAAGAATCTTCATGTAATGCGACTGCATGTAAAGTGGGAATTGTTGGACTCATTTCATTTATAATAACTGACGAAGAGTAATCATCGGCTTCTGTTTTTCATTTTTTTTGCTTTTGTGTACATACATATGTAGGTACGCTCACTGTTTCACGTGTTAACTGACCGTGGTTCTCCCAAAGAAACCTGCCAAGATAGTCCTCAAAAAAGACGAAAGGTTGAACAAAATCGTTGACATGCACGGCATGAAATTCAATAAAAGAAAGCAACGACAGTACCATGCTCTATCAGTTAGGCGATGCTCATAATTGTCTTAACGTAGTCCTACAATCGTCAGCTGATCCAGCACGAAGAACCTTTCCAACTTTCCGAAAGAACGTGCGGACAAAAAGGAAAGGTCCTTTCTCTTCCCATTTCGTTTCTCACAGTCATCTTCTCGCATTGTTCGTGTTTCGTAGCGTTTTGCTCGCGTCTTCTATGCCTTTTCAACGATCTCATGAAATAAATACCACAAAAACTGTAAAAAAATTAGTGTTTGGGAAGCATGAAAAATTAGGGTGTAGAGTCAAGCACAAAAAATGTCTAGGAAGCCCAGAATACGAAACAACTGCATCGAAAAGTAGGAGTGTACGCAAACAAATTGGTCAAATGACAAGGAAATGCCTACAATTCTGGAAACATGAGGACGATATCGGCTGTCTATGTATTTCCACTGACTCAAGTAACTAGAGGGTTTCCTCGATATCGCAACGATACAATCAAAGCTCATATAAAAAATCTGTCCTAAATGCATTCATATGAAGAAAAAGTAAATTTTCGAAAATAGCACGTAAATGTCGTTAATGCAATTTAACGGAAGTTTTTGTCGTTAAACTTCGTTAAACAATTTTAACGAAAAATGCCGGTAAATCCGATAAATCGGTAAATCGTTAATCGTTAAACGCACACCCCTGATGCTGATGCTAACTGAACTGATTTTTGACGTTCCTCGGGACCTGTACGCATTTCCGTCTTTTGCGCTAAGAATCAGTTCATTTAGCTTCGACTGTAACTATTTCAAATGGCTATCCGATACCACTGCGTCCGAGAATACTTTACACTTATTTTTGTGAAAGACCGCGCCAAAAGAGATTTCTTCTTGTTATTCCTTTCATCTCCGATAAGGTCACAACCGCTTTTCAAAGAGCCATCGAAAATGCACAGTTGGAAAATGATGTTGTCTTGGTGAATATTTCGAATGGTAACATCAAGCGGGAACTGACTCGAATCAGACTTTACGACAGGCAGTGCCTTCCTGAGAATACCAGTGTACGTCCGAATGGCAACGTTGGGGATTGTCCAAAGACCGGAGTAATCTATGAGCTCGAGTGGTCAGCCTACGACGCAACCTACATTGGGGGAAACCGGAAGGATGCTAGAAGCGCTTGTAAAGGAGGACCTTGGTAGCAGTAAAAGTCGTGGATCGTTAGGTAGCTCACTTGGTGAGCATGGGGTCGATGTGCATGGTGGGAACGACTTTGGCGTCAAGTGTACGATTTTTGCCGGAGATGAGGAAATCTCTGCGTGGAAAGCATTAGAGGCGACTTGAATTTTTTGGAAAAGATGAACAATCGAACTCACTGCATGTCGGTCACCAATGAACCTCTGGCCTTTGTCTCACACTGTGCATTGCAGAACGACCAGTCAATCAAAGTGCATGTCTAGGAATGTCTAGTTATACGATGACTGCACATGTGTTTCATTCGCTCTTACTGGTCTACTTACCGAGGGCGATCGCTCTGTGATAGTGGTGGATCAATACGTGAATTCATCTCTCATTTCTAGTCTTTTTTTACGATTGATCCTAGGTTTACGTCAAAATTTTTAGAGAGTACAAAGCGCTAGGTGGTGTAAATTGCCTATCAAGACCTTGCACCACTTTAAAGACGACGATTCCGTCGAAACGTTGGACCAAACATCAACGTGAGATTAAAGGCACATCTTAAATCTCTTGTTGGCATAATATTAACTAAAGATCTAAAACTAACTATGCTGAGATCTCAAGACGAGAGAAGCACCAGCTGCATTGAGACACCTTACCGTTCGCAGTAGACCTTGAAATGCGTCTTACTGGTTGTGAAGCATGCTCAGTACATACGTCGAGGTGTTAGATTCGAAGATCATCTCCTCATCCCTTTTTCTGAAGAAAGCCAACACGCGATTTTCCCTAGTTGTAGAGGATTCTTCTCTTGAAAGCAGCCTGTCATGTAGGACGCGAGACCTATTGAATTTCATGAAAGAAGAGGCCAAAGCAGTCGCTCAAAGCAGGGTTGTTGGGTCTTGGCACGGGGATGTGCGAGCAAAAAGGTTTCTTCTTCCTCTATGTATTACATCTCTTTTATCGAATCGGTCTCGTGACGGAAACGAGGGGGAGTCGCATCCTCGTCCACCAAAGTTAATGGCGGGGTGCAGTGTTCGCTGGGATCCCTTCGGCGCGTCCTCAGACAGGATTGTCTCCGTACATACATACTGCTACCGACTTTTGTGTGTGTAGCGCTGCAGACCCTCTTTCCGCTTTTCTGTGGTCAACACTGGTTACCAAGCGCTCAACGTGTACTGCTTTCGGATACATCTTAATGCCTTTCTTTTCTAAAGCAACTCCTCTGAATGGAAATATTTCCACATTCATTGTTCGGAGCTTTAGGACTAGTCTTCCACAGAACTGCAGTGCACCTTCGTAGGTTCTCCTTGATCGGCCTGTTGAGGGGGTCACAATGGTTATTCTTTATAAAGAAGGGATTTCCACGCAAAAGATGTACGGCGAATTGGAGCCGTGCATCTTTTGCGTGCATGCTGATCGTCGTTCTCGTTCTATTCTCCAGATTCAAATATTCCCATTCTACACATACTCGTCAAGGGTCACAATGATTTTAACATTAAGGTTCCGACGAGAGACTTGGGAAAGACTTCTCGTTGCGGACGAACCCTTCCAACTCTTTTATGAATTTGGCTGATTACCCGAAAAGGCTGAAACTACTGGGACTGAAAAGCCTATAGTGCGGGTGAGTAATAGCAGATCTCGCTGCTTCCAGGTGTTGCACAAGGAAATTAAATTAACGCCTAGTAAGTCTTGGATGTTCAGGCCACACAATGAGAGAACAGATGGTTTTAATTTCCATTGCCAGCGTTTTCAAAAGAGTGACTTCGGTGATTTGTCCAACTTTGTGTTTCGTAGATCTACGCAGTGGTTGGCAACATTACCGTTGATTCCGCAGTCCGAAAACAGATATCTTTTCAAGACAAACTATTGCTGCTCCTAGTAGAGATGCTAACCGATAGTAATTTTCAGCTCCTCGTTTGGCCGTTCTACCTCATGGAATTTATTGCACACTGGAGGACACTGCCGCTGCAGCTTGTTGGCGTCGTGTTGCAAAGCTAATGCTTTAGCGCTTTACATGATTCTGAACCGTATCCTAAGATTTGTTTTTCTGCTTTCTTCATTAGCACGGTGACATCTTCTCTTTATCGACTACTCTTGCTAGTCCATCTCCTCTGTTCAAATTTTCCCGCTCTTTGTTCTGTGACTGATGAGAAGACTCCGCCTTATCGTTAAATCTATCACGAACATTTAATTGCATTATCTCTTCTCTTCTTATCATGTTTTATTGATGATGTAGGTATGGAGGTATGCTTACTTGCTTTATAAGGTGCGTCGGTCCAACGTGTGAAGTTGGCTTATCCGCGCCCTGGAGCTCCGACTTATTCCTAGCGTATGTAGTTGTGAAAGCCAAGGTTTGCGGGTTATAGCAATTGTTACCATCTGCTAGACTACCCTTTAGAAAAGTAGCCCCTCTTGCAAACTCTGCGGCTCAAATATAATCCTTGGAGGACTCCGATCTATTCACAAAAACCTGGGCCCTGACTCTTTAATTTTCTTTGAATTCGTTACTTCTTCTTTTTTAGCATTTTTACAACATTCTCGTGTGTTCTTAACGCAGTAGGTTTTATGCACTTCTTGAAGCGTATAAATACTAGTAAAATAATGGGTTGCAAGGAAAGTATCTCGTCACCTGTGCAGATTTTCAAATTTATTTCTCTCCTTCCATACATATACCAACTAAAAACATTCACCGTTATTATCCACAACATTTCGCCATTTGTCAGGTAACGAGGCACTTTTAATGTTGCTCCCTGTAGTCAAATTTTTTCTCCTGCAAATTGTTCGACAACGAAAGAAACAGGTGGTAGTCCGTTGGACCAAGGTCCAGTGAATACGGAGGGTGGGCCAGAGCATGCCATCCGAAACACTTGAGTTTTTTCTGAGTCTTCCTTGCAACGTGTTGACGTGCATTGTCGTGAAGGAAGAAGATCTTGTGTTGTTCACCACGAAGAGCAGCTTCAACGCGATTCAACTGTCTGCAGAAGACATCGCTAGTAACAGTAGTGTTTGCAGGCAGCAACTTTCACTGAGTGACACTTCAGCAATTCCACCAGACACTGAGCATTACCTTTTCTTTAGATGAAGCTGCAGTTTTGGCGTGGGAAATCCTGCTTCTCCGCGACTGAGTCATCGACGCTTTTGCGTGTGGTTAACGTAGTCTACCCAGTTTTCGTCGTCAGTGACCAGATTCTCGAGCCAAGGGAATTCCGCCGTAAGTCAAGAAGTTCATGCACACATCCTGCCGTACCTGTAGCTGGTGGCCGCTAAGCACATGCGGTATTCATGCACCATATCTACATGTCTTCCCAAGGCCACACAGGTGTTGAGCTATGGTGGTGTGACTGCGCTGGAGATCCTCTGCCAGTTCACGGATGCAACGCCGGGGATCCTCCTGAACCAGCTCCTCTCATTCACTGTAACTGGCCTTCCGCACCGTGGTTGGTCCTCTAAGAAAAGTTTCTTTTCTTGAACTTCCGAAACCATATGTTCGCGGAGTCGTAGGAGACAGTGCTAGGACCCATCGTTCCACCCATGTTATCGCCGTCGACGACGATGGCAGGGGCGGGCCTATTCCCAACCCACGCTAAGGCATTCTCTTTCTGGATACCAAGGAATAAACACGTTCCTCTATTCTCTGCTTCTGTACGTTATCATATAAATCCCCTGAACCGCACATTTTGGTGCTTCGGCCTAATAAGCCATATTGAAAGTCTCTCGCGTACAACGCCTAGAGCAACAAGTCGGTCTATTGCAGATCGCATTCTCTAGAATAAAGAGAATCGTAAGACTCTCGCGTATAACGTCTAGAGCCGCAAGTCGATCTATTACAGATCGCATTCCCTATACTAAAGGGAATTGTGAGTCTCTCGCGTACAACGCCTAGAGCCGCAAGTCGATCTATTGCAGATCGCATTCCCTAGTCTAATGGGAATCGTAAAGGCCTTCGCACAGTTTCGCCCCACGCGGCAGCCCTATCTTTAAGCATGGGGCAGAGACGCAGAATCGCCTCGCGAGGCAAATCGATGTCTATGGCAATCGTGGTGCCGCGCCGCGTGGCGGCGAAAGTGTGCGAAGGCCCTAAGTCTCTCGCGTATAACGCCTAGAGCCGCAAGTCGATCTATTGCAGATCGCACTGTCTATTTAAGAGAACTACTCTCGGTTCACACCTTGAGTTGGTCTAATTACGACCACAGCCTCTAATTAAGAGACAGCAAGACTTCCGTATATATTACGAGGAGCAACGAAAGAAAATTCTCACTTCGTTTCTTGAAAAAGCAAGAACGAAACCCTTTTTTGAAAACAAAATGGCGCTTCATTGTTATAAGACGCCTATTGTATTGAGTGCGACGACACTCAAAAACCTGGTTGATCGGTACAATGATTATACCTCCTGTGGTAGATTTCAGTACCATAGATGAAGAGACCTACGAAAAATGCAGGCCTACCATAGCACTCCTACAAAGCGGGGTCAAGCAGATCAGAGAGGGGCAAGAAAAGCTCCAAAAATTGTACAAAGAAGTCAGAGAATAGTACAGGTAAAATTCCCTTAAAACCTAATAAATAAAGAACTAATAAACCCTACGTAGCAAACGTGGAGTTTTTCGCCATCAGCGGATGACGTTTGTGAGTAGTAGTTGGTGATACTGGTGGGATCCAGACGATGAAAATGTTGAAGAAAGATGGCCACACGAAGTGAGAGGATTCGCTCTCTTGCAGAGCAGTCCTGCCGCTTCAAGAAGAGCGTGGGTCGTCGTTTATGAGCCTGTCCTGGCGCTGAAAAGAGAAAGCACGAAGAAGTCTCCAGGACTTCTCGTGCTCATGCAGTCCTAGTGCGAAGTCAATGCCGTTCTGCGCAACCTGAGATCTCCACTCATTGTTCGGTTTTGTCGTGCCCCCACTTCGTCTGAGCAACCTTGCCATTCCGGGTTCGCTTCGGACTTAGAAAAACTTCCAAAGATTTGTCGAACTCTTCAGCGTCGCGGGGCGTTCTAGAGATTCAAAGCCTCTCGCTGTACATCACGCCGCGATGAGGTCCTGTATCTAGTAAGTCGTTGAATATGAAATGGCCGATTTTTCTTGGTCACGAATGATCGCTTTTCAGGCGCTGCATACAGTTTCTGAAAGCGCAGAATTTCCGCTTTCTTAGCGTTTATAGCTTTTGTGACATACTTCCTTTTTTCCGAGTTTTTGACGTCGTTTTTACGGTATGAACGTGATATTCGGGTGCTCTATTTATATGAATGGAAAAGTGGGACACAACGCCGCGGCCACAGCTCGTAATATGAATGCTGCATTTGGGTAGGATTTTGCTAAGGAACGCACAACTCGCCGCTGGCCCAGAAGGTTTCGATCTGGAGGTGAAGGTCTCGAAAATGAAGACCGAGGTAGGCCGCCATCACTCCTTAACGACCAACTCAAAGCCATGGTGGAAGCGGATCCGCGTCAGACTGTGAGAGAGCCAGCACAGCAATTCCGCGTTGACGCTGGCACTAGCAGTCGCCACTCAAATGCGATCGGAAAAGTAAAGAAATTGGACAAATGGATACCGCACGAACTGACCAAGGCTGCGCAATTTAAGTGAGCCTTCCTTTGGACGGGATCTTGACCTGCGACGACGAATGTATTTTTTATGACAATCGTCGTCGCTCTGCACAATGGCTGGACCAGAATGAGAGTTCCAGGGAGATGCCAAAACCGAATCTCCATCCTAATAAGACCATGGTGACCGCATGCTGGACAATGACTGGTATAGTTCATTACAAGTTCTTGAAGACTGGAGGGATCATCATAGCGGAGAAGTACTGTGCCAATACTGAAGAGGTGCACCAGAAGATGATTGAAAAGCAGCCGGCTCTGGTCAATCGAAGAGGCCCATTACTACTGCATGATAATGCGCGTCCGCACGTTTCAAAAATTGTTGTTCACAGACGGGATGAATTGGGATACTAGACCCGCCACATCTGGCATATTCACCAAATCTATTCCCTACCGGAAATCATTTTTTCAAGCATTTAGATCGTTATGTGAAGGATGAAAAATTCAGCAACCAAGACGCTGTCGAAAATGGCTTCTTATGTTTTATTAAATATCGCAGTTCTGATTTTTCCAAAGACGTAATGCATAGACTATTGTCGCGTTTGAAAAGGTATACTTATTGTAATGGTGCTTATTTCGATTAATGAAATTGCTTTCAAGCAAGGTAGCGCGGTTTTGGCATAAACTCTGCGCTTAAAATAACTCCCGTTAAGACGCGACCAATACTCAGCTCTGGTCCCACACAGAAAATGAAGACAAGCAAGATGCTGGCTGCATTTGTATCAGACCTATCCTTCTGTTGCCTCGTTCGCAGTCTCGACGAGCACAAGTGTGACATGTACTAGATGCATGTAGACGTTTATCATGCGCGGACTAGAAGAGTGTTCATAATGAGCAATTTGTCGAGCACAGTACCAAACTCCCAGTAGTCGTTGGAAGGCTGCCTTTAATCGGAGGGTTTCTTTTATCAGAAACAACAGAAGGTGTGGAATAAAACTCCGACTAATCAAAGCAATATCCTACACATTTGTTCTTAGCCTAGATCAGCCGATATAGAAGCTATATGCTGTCACACGATGTTTTGTTGCGATCAGAACTCTCGCGCTATGCAGGATGCAGGAATTGTTTCTGCACCTTCTGCTTTCTGGACAGGATTACAGAAAGAGCGCTGTTTGGTCACACACACACACACACACACACACACACACACACACACACACACACACACACACACACACACACACACACACACACACACACACACACACACACACACACACACACACACACACACACACACACACACACACACACACACACACACACACACACACACACACACACACACACACACACACACACACACACACACACACACACACACACACACACACACACACACACACACACACACACACACACACACACACACACACACACACACACACACACACACACACACACACACACACACACACACACACACACACATACACACACACACACACACACACACACACACACACACACACACACACACACACACACACACACACACACACACACACACACACACACACACACACACACACACACACACACACCGATATCATGGGAAAGTGCTGATAAGTTATTTGCAGCGAGGATATCGCGGATGTGGTGCGCGATTAAATTTAACAGCGCTGATAGCGCAGATGTTCCTTGCCTTCACACCCCCCCTCGTGGACAAATATTTCATTAATATAGCCATATTAGCTATTAGCTATATATCGCTATATATTGGTATACATCCGATGATTGTAGCGTGGGTAAGGAGTTTCCTTTTAAGTAGAACATACCAGGTTAGAGTGGAGGCTAGCTACTCTTCGGTTTTTTCGGCGACTGGTGGAGTTCTTCAAGGAGTATTGTTGCCGCTACTTTTCCTCTTATATACTTATGAGCTGCCTGATTCCGTCTCTAGGTTCGGCGTAACGTGCAAAATGTACGCTGACGACGTGAAAATACAAAAAAGTGGACAAAGCCGACAGCTCTCGTGAAGTTCAAGCTGCTATTGATTTCGTTCGCAAGTGGGCAGAAGACTGGGATCTTTCACTTGCTGCCGAAAAGACGCAATGCCTTGTAATACAATCAAGGCACCAAACCTACTCTCCGCTCTATGTACAGACTCAATGGCGTGGGCTTGAAGCAAGTTTCTGATGTTAGACTTACCAGGATACTATCTCAGCGGTAGGTCGGAACGGCGCAAATGTTGTATATGGGCAGAACCGCCTCTCTCTGGGAAGTAACAAACTGCAGGTATCTCGACCCCAATACAACTCTGCGCAGAGTTAGGGGCGACGGAAATCGCTGGTTGGCGCCCTGTTGATTCATGTGCTCCACAGCTGACGGGAGCGCGCGGGATGAGGGCTTGTATCGCGGCTAAGAGGAGTGCACAGGTGGCGTAGTAGGGAAGAACTCGGGCTCGTGAACGAGGGGTCGATGGTTTGGATCCCGCAGACTGCGTTCGTTTTGCACTTTTGCAAAATCCATGTTTATCATATAGGTAATCCACCTAGGGGTATTATAGTGTGTTATAGAGCATGTTTACATATAACATGCTTCAAACTACAGATTAGCTAAAATGTTCACTTCTGTGTGTCTCTTATTTTAAGCCTATTTTGTGTGAAGCTATAGTTATGTAATGATAGATGTTTTGTGGCATTAGTAAAAAGTTCCGACTCCACCGTCAAAAAAAAAATTTTTCGCTGAAACTTCGTCTAGGGGGTTATTTGGGGTGTTGATCACGAATCTGACATCCGTTTTTCACGATGCGGTCGGAGACCACCCATACCTTTAACAAGGGTGGTCCTGGCAGAGTCACCGATTTCGCTGAAACTTCGTCTAG
>OX375870.1:23569084-23644268 GCA_947359475.1 Heligmosomoides polygyrus bakeri
ACGGGAGTTACAATACTTGTTCTTCCAGGAGGAGAAACGTGTCACTCTTATGATTTTCGTTCCATGACCTTGAATAACACTGAAAAATACTGCACTTACCTAGCAGGCCTTCTGTATACAAGCAAGTAGCCCCAAGTAGATGACAGCCTTTATGCTGCACATTAGCGAACTTTTTTAAACCTTAGGTTTAAAAAAATTGAATCTTTTTAAAGTTTCAAAAGACGTCGTTTCATTAAACTGGTGTTTAAGAAGAATAATAAGCACGAAACCTCTTCAGTAATAAGAAACGCTACATTTTCTAATGGTATTCGGACTATAGTTTTTGACAATGTGCGACTTTTTAATGATAGTTCCTTTTGAATAAAACTGGACTAGTAGCAGTTATAGCGTTCAGTTGAGGGAAAACAGAACAGGATTTGTGTCTTTTCTAAGGCTGTCCGAAGGCTTATTTCATATATATATATATATATATATATATATATGTATATATATGTATGTATATATATGTATATGTATATATATAGTATATATATGTATATATATATACATGGTGCGTAAAAAGTATTGACGCAGTAAATGCGGTTGTGGAAATAGTATTGCGCAGTAAGTTTTAAAATATTCACTTGAGAAATATGGAAAATGATCTTGCAAACACGACAGAATAAGGTCGTAATTGACATCGGCTCCTTTACTGTGAATACAGGAGCGAAAACGACGGAGGAAATTCATGAGCACGCGCCGCTAGTACTCGCTTGGATTTCGTCCCGTGCCTTGATTAGGGTAGCCTTCTGCGACTGGTCACTTCTACTGAAAGTAGCCCAGACCTCATTCTCCAGAATCGCCTAAAAAGAGTAATCTATCGGATTCATGTTTAAGCTGTGCTCGTCTGAGAAGCTGTCCACACCTGCGCGCGTTATCTGTTTGCCGTTATCGGACAGAGAGTGATAATTTTAGATTTAAACGTTATCGTGCTTGGACATCTGTAATCATCATCTGTTATGACAGAGCCGTGGCTGACGTTTGGGTTGCTGACCTATTTCCTCACCAACCGTTTCGAACAGCGCCAAATTCTTTTGTTAAGGAAGTATTCAGCTGACTGGATAACAGACAAAAAAGGGCCACCGTAACGGTGACGATCACGTTTCTTCAGTTTTTTCGTGAGTGTTTTTTTTGAGCATAATACAGACAACAAAAATAACACATAAAAACCTAGAGGGGTAGAAACAGAAAGCTAGAGCTGAAACAAAAAACTAGGTGCGTCAATACTTTTTACGCACCCTGTATATATATATATATATATATATATATATATATATATATATATATATATATATATATATATGTGTATATATATATAGTTCCCTCCCGCTAACGCGTTTGAAGGGACAGGAGGAAATCCGCGTTATAACGGGAGTCGCGTCCTAACCGAAATTGAAGCTTTTCACACCATTTTGCGCGCAGATATATTCAAAATCACATATAATGATTAATTATGGCTATAGTGATGAAATATATGACCGAGAAGAGAGACTGAAGGCAAAGAACATTTTTAAATTATTAATGAAGCCCTGTGCTTGGTGGCGATGTCCGTTCCTCCACGTGGTGCCACTGGAAACTGCTCGCTCTGCCAGTTAAGCCGAACACGGACACTCGATTGTATGCGACAGGCCGGCATACGAAGCCCCATGTCACATCACATGGTGTATGACAGCTCAAGTGTTTCTAGTGCTACGGCGTCCGCGGGAGCCGACGCGCACTCACATAGCCGCGAGTGTGAGAAGTATGCGAGGGTCGCTGATGCGAGGACGGCATCGGGAGACAACTGAGCTAGTCCGAAAGTCCCGTAACATATGCAGGACCCGCGTGGCAGCGCTCGCACGCGATCTCCAGAAGCCCGTACCTCGGACGTTGCTTTATGCTGATGACGTAATGCTCGCTTGCGAAGATAAATGTGAACTCGAGCGAGAGGTGCAAGCTTGGTGTGACCGCTTGGAGTGGTTTGGACTCAACAGGACACTATCTCAACGGTAGGAAGGAACGGCCCAAGTGTTGTATATGGGCAGAATCGCCACTCTGGGAAACAACAAAATACAAATATCTCGACCCCAATACATACAAATATCTCGACCCCCTCGCAGAGTTAGGGACGGCAGAAGTTGGCCGTTGTGGCGATAGCCCTATGCCTGCACGCTGGGGGCGAGCTCAAGTTGGCTGGAAACAACGATTATGGGGATTACGCCGCCCCTCTACCCACTGCGCCACCATCGCTCGCTCGTTATCGTTGTTTCCAGCCAACTTGAGCCTGCCCTCTGCCTGTAGGCATAGGGCTAACGCCGCCAATGGCCCAACTTCCGTCGTCCCTAACTCTGTATAGAGAGGAATGGGGGTCGAGATATTTGCATTTTGTTGTTTCCCAGAGAGAGGCGATTCTGCCCATATACAACGCTTAGGCCGTTCCGACCTACCGTTGAGATAGTTTCCTGGTCAGATTGAACTTGAAGAAGACCGAGTATCTAACGACGGATGTTACGGAGTCCAGCTCCATCAAGGTCGGCGACATCTAGCTTGCACGCACTTCGGTCTTTAAGTACCTGGGATCAGCAGTAGCGTTTGACGGCAGTCTGATGATTGAAGTGAATTCACGCGCGAGTGCAGCTTGGTTCAAGTGGCGCTCGTTGACTGACATGCTCTACGATAGGAAGATAGCGGAGCGCTTGAAGTCAAAGATCTACAGATCAGTTGTTCGGCCGGTGTACGGCGCTGAGTGTTGGTCTGCGACTAAGGAAGTTGAAACACGCCTCAGCGTTATGGAGACGAAGATGCTGCGCTGGACGGCTGGAGTCACGCGCATGGACCGCATCCGAAACGATGCAATTCGGCAGAAGTTCGGTGTCGCGCCGATAGCTGACAAGATGCGTGAAGCTCGCTTGCGATGGTACGGCCACGTTCTGTGTGGCAAAGAAGACAGCGTCCGCAAGATAAGCCGTAACTTCGAGGTAATTGGAATGCGGCCTAGAGGGGCGTCCGAAGCAGTGCTGGTCTGATACGCTACATATGGACTTAAAGGTTGCTGGTGTCCACCAGGGGTGTGCGTAATTACGATTTACGATTTACGACATTTGGGGTCGTAAATCGTAAATTTTCGTAAATGTGATCTTTGATCACCAGACACTCACATCTAGCGCGCTCCAGTTTGAGCATACTTAGAATAATTTTTGACAGTAGACCCTCCGGTAGGCGTTCAGAATCTGTGTGTAGAATATTTCATGGTCTTGCTTTCATCAGCTTTTTGGAGTCTAGATGAGTGATACTGCAGAAAGGTGCTCGAGCAAGATAGTTCGATTCCTCGGCTGGCCCAACGAAGGTCTCCTTCAACCATTTCTAGGTAAATTGTGACAGATTTGCTTACAACGGATAAAGGACAAAAATATCTTTGAATGGTGCGGGCAAATGCATCACGAATGCTGAAATGGCATTAAAATACCGTGAAGGTCAAATGTAGGAAAGTGAGTCTTGCATGGTGCATCTCGAGTCAACGATCGCTATCTTGTGATGAATCCGTGGAAATGCGGATATTCCTCAAGGAGCTGCGCAATGCCAGCTCTGGTACGCTCCGAAGTTTAGTTTCGATTGAAAGGCATTACTCCGCGATCATTCAAAAACTCGCGTATAGCTTGCATACCGTCGAAGATGTGACAGTTTAAAGAAAGTGTGCAAAAATAGTTATTAAGCCTTTGCATAATTCATGATTCTCTGCTGCTGTTCAATGCTATGAGGGGGTTTGAGGTAGGAAACCCCCACCCATTTCAATTTTTATTTTTTATCAAAGCCTCTGCGCAAAGCGGCTCAGGGGTCACCTTGTACTGAGTGGTTATCCGCCTTGATAGGAATGCATATTGAATCCAAATTTGCCTGTTATTCGTTATACGCCCACGCGTCGCCGTATTATAACATAGGCCTTGCGTAAAATTTTTAGTTTCGCACAACGCAAAACGTTGTGTAGGGCTGCCCTACACTGTGATCTTTTCGGGGACACTCTGTATTTATAGGTCAATATATAATAGATTGTAGTAGCACTTCTAGTACCAAAGCTTATCTAGAACATTGGAGATTGCCATTTTTTCGTTTTCTTCGTGCGCACTCCCTTTATTTTTGGTTCAGCGCGGCTAGTAGTGCCAAGTATCGTCTGGTTTTACGCTTTTTGCAACATTTGCACTTTAGTTTTTACCAGGAAATCAGCTTTGACATCGGGTCACAACGAGTGGTATTTGCTTAATTTAGAGGTGGCAAAATGTCGAAAAGATAGGATACAATACCGGGTTCGTACGTTAGGTGTCTCCCTGAGTTACGGTTGCACGCCCCCCCCCCCCGATTACTGTAGCGTGGCGGGTTGTTAAGCCCTCCTCGGACAAGGTATAGCGGATAAACAGGACAGACTATTCATTCATTCATTCATTATTGCACCCAGAGTGCGCCATTAAAAACACAGAAAAAGAGACAATAAAAAACAGTAATCGGCTTTAAAACAACTAACACCAACGAATTGTTGTGAGCGTTTTGGACGAAACTATGAACTAAATCTGGATTAACAAAATTATTTCTGCAGATCTTTCAAAAGAGCCAGTGCAAAGGCTTGAAAAATATTGAAGTAAAGAGAAAGTGCCGGTATGGCGAAACAAAATATAATTCGAAGTGTTTAACTAGGGTTGACAAAAAATGATTTGACATAGGCAGTAAAAGTGCAGCCGTTGGCATTCAGTATACCTATGGTGTGAGTTCTAGTATGCGGAAGTCACTCTCGAGCAACCTGAAGAGAGGATAGCACCCAGGAGTCCGGCCGTATTCCGGTCATACCTAGGCGAGCACTTGCTACATTACGCTACCTCTCTATGATGCTTCCACAGGAACTGAAATCAGACCAACCGCACTTGTATGATCTATGCGCCGCGAAGCAGACTTTCTGTAATTGAAGAGTGAAGACTTTACTCGTTTTTCGCCCTTCTCTTTCTCGTTGATATTCTAATTTTCACATGCTTTGGGAAGCTGAGTGACTCCTGCTACGCCTTATCCTTATAATACACTTTAACGAAGGCAATAAATTTCGTACTAACCATATTCACATGCAAATAAGGACTGCACTCAACTAACAAACTATGAAACAAGCAAAGGAAAAAGGGCCTGAGCGAAACCTATAAAACCGTCGAAGAGTAAGGAAATGTAGAAAATCAAGGAGGGCGGCATGTGGTCGGACCCTCAACTTGCACAAAAGAAATGAGAAAATGCGAGTTCTGCTCAGCTCGCCTAATTTCGTAGTAAAATCTCGTCCGAGGCGGGCGCGGAACCCAGCCTACGGTAATCGAGCGCATCGCTTCGCCTCCTACAGTAGTAGAAGGTATCTAACTTAACGCACCCTGTGTCGAGGCTCAGGACAAAAATTTGAAGCTACATGCTATAGAACCTTTTGTGATGAGCCAAATATTTTATGTGGTCGCTTGTGATTTTCTTATTCACAAGGTTAACCAATAAGCAAGAATTTTCTCCACTGAAAGCCATGATTCAATTTACATGCTGAAAAAGCGCGAAGGTGTTTGTTTGGTACGAAGCACAAAAACAACGCCTCTTGCAAACTGGTGGCGTAATGCAGAGACCGTTTTCTCTGAGACCAACTTTGAAGCTCTAGTCTAGTTGCGATTTACGGTTTACGATTTACGATTTACGGCAGTTTTGTCGTAATTACGATTTACGATTTACGAAATTTCGGATTTCATTTACGCACACCCCTGTCCACCCTGATCTAGCGCTGGATCGGGAAAGGTGGCGTCATGACACCAGAATAGCGGACCCCGCTACGAAGCGGGACAGACGCTGAAGAAGAAGAAGGAGAAGAATGAAGCCCTGTCCTTACCATTAGAGACACTCTATTATATACATAAGTACGCAAAACGAGCGTGAGGAATAACAGAGTACCAGGGGTAGTTAGACGTGAATTGTGCAACCCAATGTTGCATGATCTTTTGCTGGGATCAAAACTATCGCACCAGGCGGGAATCGAACCAGCACTCCCGGCCTGCGGGAAGATTTAAGCCCACTACGCTATCAGCGCTGTTAAATCGCGTACATCCGAGACATCCTTGCTGCAAATGGCTTATCAGCACTATCCCATGATTTCGGGATGTTGAGTGCGGTCAAACAGCGCTGCAGCTGTAATCCTGGCCGAAAAGCAGAGGATGCAGGCACAAGTCCCGCATGCTGCGAAAGTTCTGGTCGCAACAAAACATCCCGTAGCAGTATGTAGCATCCATACTAGCAGCTTCAGCCTTGAGTCGTAGGTGTAGGGCATTGTTTTGAATCGTCAGAGTTTGTTTTCACATCCTCTCTCGTTCCCGATAGAGGAAATCTCGCAATGTTCGGAAGCTTCTAACGGCTATCAGAAGCCTTCCACCGTGCTCGACAAGTTACTGACTACGAACACTTTTGGTGACCGCGTACGCGAGGAAAACATTAAATCTATTAGGTCATCCAATAAGTAATGTCGTTTTTTGTGCACTACCGCTTTAGCTCATTATTTGTCGGCAGATTTGTTTATTTCGATCGTGCACTAAAGTGATGCTAAGGTAAATGAGACTTGCTCTTTTAGAATCTACCATTCGTTGAATTGTTAGCTTACAAGTTCAGGCGAAATGGCTTGGCAAATCTCAGAGGAGCATATTCGGCATTGCATGCTGTTCGAATTTCGGAAGGGTAGAAACGCAAAGGTTGCTACCAAAAACATCTGCGATGTATATCCAGATGCATTGGACGTTCGCAAATGCCAGCGATAGTTTTCCAAGTTCAAATCCGGTAATTTTGACATCTCTGACTCTTCTCCATCAGGAAGACCCGTAACATTTGACAACGACATGCTGATGGCAGAACTGGAGGCGAACCCTTGTCAAACAGTGGAGGAACTTTCGAGTACTCTCAACGAACCTAAATCAACCATACATTTTCATCTTAGCCAAATTGGCAAGGTATGCAGAGCAGGTGTTTGGGTACCACACGATTTATCCGCCGTGCCAACCGATTGACGCTTTGCAACGCACTGCTTCAGCGACACCGTACAGACCCGTTTTGATCGACCGATCATAGGAGACGAAAAATGGATCTTGTACGACAATTTGAAGCGCAAAAGCAGTGGCTTTCCAAAGGTGAACAAAAAGTACTTCGGAGCCAAATATTCATCTCAGAAACGGACCCTCTGTGTTAGGTGGAGTATCCATGGAATTGCCAACTTTGAAGTGCTTAAACCTGGGCAGACCGTTAACACAGACCTTTACCGTGAGCAATTGGATCGAGTGAAGCAAGCTTTACTGGAAAAGCATCCGGCAATCGTCAACAGAAAGGGCGTAATTCTGCATCACGACAATGCGAGACCGCACTGTGGAAAACGGATGCTGAAAAAAATCAACGAATTAGGATGGGAGGTTCCGCCTCATCCACCGTATTCTCCTGATCTCACACCTTCGGATTACCACTTATTCCGGTCTTTACACCATTTTCTTAGTGGCAAGAAATTTGAAAGTTTGGAGGATATTCAAAATGCTATGTCCACATATTTTGCTCAAAAACCACAACAGTTTTATTGCTCAGGAATTGAAGATTTGCTCGTTAGGTGGAGAAAGATTGTTGATAATGATGGTGATTACATTGTTGGCTGAAATAAGGTTTGTTGAAAATTTGTTCAATTGAATTCAATGTTAAAAAACGACATTACTTATTGGATGACCTAATAAAATGCATCTGATATGCTTTTAATACGTTGCCGCCCGGGTGCTGGTCGTGACTAGGAACTAGGAACGAAGACGTCGAAGGGTAGGTCTGATTACGGACGCGGTCAGCGTCTTGCTGGTCTTAATTTTTTGTGTGGGACCGGAACTGAGTCGTGGTCGCGTTATAACGGGAGTCATTTTGAACGGAGATATTCCCTCAGATCCGCGCTATAACGGGGGTAGCGTTGTATCCGACGCGTCTTAAGCAGAGTTGATTTGTATTGGAGTAAAGGTAAGCTGGTCGGGGCCGGAGAAAATTTACGTTATATCGAAAGTCGCGTCTTATCCGAAGGCGTTATAACGGGAGCGGACTGTATATGTATATATGTATATATGTATATAGAGGGTGCGTAAAAAGTATTGACGCAGTAAATGACGGTTGTGGAAATAGTATTGCGCAGTAAGTTTTAAAATATTCACCTGAGAAATAAGGAAAATGATCTTGCAAACACGATAGAATAACTCGTTATTGACAATGGCTCTTTTACTGTGAATACAGGAGCGAAAACGACGGAAAAATTCATGAGAACGCGCCGCAAGTACTCGCTTAGATTTCGTCCCGTGCTTTTAACAGGGTAGCCTTCTGCGACTGGTCTCTTCTACTGAAAGTAGCTCAGACCTCATTCCCCAAAATCGTCTAAAAAGAGTAATCCAGCGGATGCATGTTTAAGCTGTGCTCGTCTGAGAAGCTGTCCACACCTGCGCGCGTTACCTGTTTGCCGTTATCGGACAGAGGTTGATAATTTTGGATTTGAATGTTATCGTGCTTGTACATATTATAATCATCATCTGTTATGACAGAGCCGCGGTTGACGTTTGGGTTGCTGACCTCTTTCCTCACCAACCGTTTTGAACAGCGCCTAATTCTCTTGTTAAGGAAGTATTCAGCTCTTTGGGTAACAGACAAAAAAGGGCCACCGTAACTATGACGATCATGTTTCTTCAGTTTTTTCGTGAGTGTTTTTTGAGCACAATACAGACAACAAAAATAACACACAAAAACCTAGAGAGGTAGAAAGGGAAAGCTGGAGCTGAAACAAAAATAGGTGTGTCAATACTTTTTACGCACCCTGTATATACATATATCTGCTGCTTCGGAAAAGTTTTTAACCTTGAGGAAACCATCGAGGTGCTTGAAAAGACGAAAGTCCTTCGGGGCTAGGTCCGGTGAATAAGCGAGATGCAGTAGAACATCATATCTCAACTTGTTTAATTTTTGGATGGTCAGATGCGAGACATGCGGACGGGCGTTGTCATGAAGAATTATCGGTTCACTTCGATTAACCAGTGCAGGACGCATTTCAAGCAACTCTTGGTGGACCACGTCTAATTCACGACAGTACCTCTCTGCCGTGATGATTTCACCAGGCTTCAAGAAGTCGTGGTGGATAATACCAGTTGCAGTCCACCAGGAGGTGAGCATGGCCTTGCTCGGATGGAGGCTAGGTTTGGGAAAGTTTTCCTTATCCAGCCATTGCGCGGATCTTCTTCGATTGTCGTACACAATCCACTCTTCGTCAAAGGTAAATACCCGGTAAAGAATCGGATCGCTTTCGTTCCTTACAATAGTGGAAGAACAGATCTAAAGGCGGCACCTCATCGAGTTCGTGGGACACCCACTAATCCAGCTTCTTCACCTTTGTATCGCCTCTAGGTGCCTCGAAATGGTGGTACGACTGACCTGAAGTTCTCTCCTCATCTCACGCACAGTTCCTCGTGAATCGGCTTCCACTCGTTCTTTCAAACGTCCGTCATCACATTTGGCTGGTCGTCCTGAGCGGTCCTTGCCTTCGAGGTCCACGTCTCCAACAAGGAACTTCTGATACCATCTGCACACAGTGCGTTCGTTAGCGGAGTCCATTCCCCATGCAGTCTTGATGTTTTGAGTTGCCTAGCTCACGCTGTGGCCAAGCTTGAACTCATGAAGCATTATTACATGCAAGTGCGTTTTTTCCATGTTTTCGTCCAGCACCCAAAACGATGCAATGTTCACGACTTTTTAAAACAGTATATATATGTATATATAAGGTGTCTCAAAAGGTGTATACACTGTTTGACAGGTGATAACTTTGTACATGGGGCGCGTGGAGCGCAGTCGGAGGAGACGCGACTGTCGCGTGCACCCGATACCAGGTTCCTGGTTCGGATTTCCCGCCCAGGCCAACCAAGCCCTCCGGGGTCGGTGAATTGGTACCAAACTCGTCTGGGAAGGATAAAGCGCTGACTTGTTCATCGGCTGGCCACCGCAAGTCATTGTATGGCCAAATACGCATTCATGTCGCCTCCACGACATCCCGTAAAAGTAGAATGCGCTGGCGCATCCCAGAAGGGATTGAGTAACGCCGTCCCTTATCCTTTATCCTTTATTTAACTTTGTACAAAGTAAAGGCACTGAAGAAGTTAAGAGCTCTCGTGAACTGGAGGAGTGCACTTCACCTAACCGAGAGCTTTCGCTTTTGGCGCACAGGCCCTCCGCCTCACAAGTGCCTTCATCGACGTGTGTATACAACGTTCGGATAGTGGTATCATAGCCTAGATTCTGCTTATCAGAGACGTTTAAGCTCTGACGATTAATGCCATGGTTAAATAAGGCAGTGCGATTTGGGCTTAGATGCTTTCATCTGAATGTTGTGTGCAGGATCCGCTTTCATTTATATCCTGGCCTGATGTTCTCCTCTTCTCAAACGCTTAGGTCGATTTATAATAAAGCGCTCCGGCAGTTCTGCTTCTTGTCCATGTTGGAGACAGGGATACGCTGGACTAGGTAGAGTTCCATCGAATTTGCTTATCATCTGCCTTTAGCACAGGAATCTACGGAAGATCTTTTCGCCACGAAATCGCCGACGACAGGAGCTGCCGTAGGAAACGGAAACGTGGTGTCGGTTGCGTGCTGGCGTGCTTGTTCCGGTTGGTTACCATGGTCAGTATGGGCTGTGCGGAGCGGCGTGAGAGCGAAAACGAGGAGGTTGGACGAGGACCACGCTGTGACCCCGTTTGATCAGTCCAAACAGATGACCCTTGCCGTGCACGTCGTCCGTGAGTTTTGCTTTTATTTATTCTCGAGCGCCCGGCTGGCCAGTGTTTCAGGAAGGGCTTTGCTGGGCCGGGTCGTCCGTCTGAGCTGGCGCGTTCTAGGGTCGTGTTTGTGGGCAGAAGGGATTGTGGTCCTAGTGGCTAACATTGTTGGCTGACACTACGAAGAACCAGTGCAGTGATAGACTACAAGTGAAGGTGTGCTGGGAGTGAAGCACTGAGCGGAAGCACGTCCTTCAGGGACTCAACTATTCAGTATTAATGATGAGCAAATTCAATTCACCTCTATTGAAGGGTCCTTCCAAACATGGAAAGGAAACTAGCTCGCTGCACCAAACTATTTGCAAAGGCTCCCTGCAAGTTATTCTGATGTGACGGAGAATTCCCAGATTTTGTTCTCGTGAATTTGATTTGTCACTTTGCTTCTCCACTTTGCTGAGCAGTATGGCAAGGCGCTGTGTCTCAGCCGAAGTCGTCCACCCGACTGTACTCATTTCCTAAGTGCTTCTGTTCCCACCGCTCGACATGTCAATATTTCATTGCGGTTAGCAATTTGCCTGCATTATGTACGTGCGATGCGGTTACGTCCTTGGCTGCGGATCAACGGCAACGCTCTATTTCCGGTCAGCCATTGTACTCCCTCCCTATGCAATGCACACTGCAATCATTACGGCCTATTTTCGACTTAGATAGGATCGAAACGAGCACACAAATAGGCGCCAGCCTTAAGAAATGCTCTATCCCGTAGCATACCAGTTCGAACAGTACGTTTCCACCGTTTTCGACGTGTAATTTTGAATGATTTATCAGTCTTAGTTCAAGTTTAGCCATTTTAATCAAAGTCCACCAATAACGATTGTAACGTAATAAAGATGCATTATTTACTGTTTACGCTAGAATAGTTAGGGACACTTTGTTTACCACATAATATAAAATTTCAAAAGATTTTCATAAACAATAGAACAACAGACTCCAACCTAATCTACAGCCTTGTTTCCTTAATTCCATTGAACTATGTCAGAGAAGGCCACGAAAAACGATCGTTCGAGAGTGATCTAGAAGCTTCACAACGGTTCGAGGAAGCTATTTCGTCTACAAATTTTTTCTATGGTGCATTAACAAATGTTTTGAAAAAATGCTCGTTCCTTTTCCTCTAAAGAAATCAACCAGGCGCTGCCATTGCTATCCCTATTTGTGGATGCGCCAGATCGTTGATAACAAGCTTAGTTACCTTCTCGTTTCTTTAAGAAGGCGACTCAGCAGGGAGTTTTTGATACTGTAAACTGGGCTCAATTTTAGCGGACCCCGCCACGAAGCGGGACAAACGCTGAAGAAGAAGAAGAAGAAACTGTGCCCAATTTTGGAAAAATCATTTGGGGTTTTCCTCATCCTAATCTGCCGAGGGATAGTCTATTTTGCACAAGGCTTTTCGACGTCATTTCCAGGTTTTCTGTATCTAGCTCGGAGCGTCCTGTGTCTGCAGTTTATTGCCGATTTTTTAGACAATTTCTTCATAACCTAGCACGTACATATATCCCAATTTATTCTATCTCGGAGATTTTTCTTTGCGTAGTGGTACCAAAACATTTTATCAGCTCATAGAATTTAAGAGACTTACAAAGACGAGGATACCCAACGCACTAAAACTGTTTAAACCTTCGGTCCGACTTAACAGTAATTAGGTGACTTCCATGAGCCCACTTCCACTAACTTCCATGAGTAGCTCACATTTCATCAAACTCGTTTTTCTCCTTTATGCCAGTGCACTTTTCAAAAACGTACTTTCAGTCATGCTGAATAATCGATGGCTTTCTCAATTCCAGTTCTGCTACTGGTTGCTGCATCATGTGATGATGTGCTGCGCCCAGCCGCAATTATACCGTGGTCGCAATACCAGTTACGGTTGAAAGAAACGAAAGAGCTCTCGGAGCCGTACTACTCAGAGGTTCGCCTATATTAACGTCCTTAGACAGGACAAAGAGTCTCATTGTGAGAATTTTCAGGTGCCGCCGGAAAAGTGGCCCCTACAACGATTACCACCGGGTACTGGTAGCAGGTGGCTCGGTGTGGAAAAAAACAGAGCAAGACTCGCAAAAACGGACTCGACTGAATTAAAGTGAGGTTTTTTCCTAATTGGATGAGACAGATAAAAATCCAAAACTACTGTGACGTGGGAATATAAATGAACCCATTTTGTGGGAGAATACTGCCCTACAAACGTCAATACATATTTAATCGCGCTTAGGATAAAGGCCATTGTGCGGTTAACTAGAATAATTCCTCTAAATTTCCTTCCTAATCATCAAAATCACAAAAAGTAACTGGCTGAGTGATTAAAGATACAGTGTCCTGCACGGATGGCCAAGATACGACAGTTAGCGATAATAAAGCATAAAAGATCAAATCAGTCCGTCTTCATGATGCCCCACGCGCTTTACTTCTACGGGATATCGTGGAAGCAATTTGAATCCATGCTTGGCTTGCACAACTACTTGCAGTGGCCAGCCGATAGAAGAAAGAAAGTCTTTCATCCTTTCAATGTAAGTCTGGTGTCAGTTAACTGACCCCGGAGGACGGAAGTCTAGATAGGTTAGCCTGGGTGGGAGAAACCACGAATCGATTAGGAATGCATGCGAGAGCAGTCGCCTCCTCTGACTGCGCTACACACGTCCTACATGCAAAGCTGCTGACAGTTCGAGTGTCTGAAAGATGTTAAGCGAATAAGTAGTTTCTAAGAGATATAATGTGGAGGGTCTCGGTCAAATACTACAACTAAAAATCGCTGCACAGTCTATTGTCAAATGCATTTCCTAGCAGTAGCGTTCGACACGCCATCAAATACGGAGTAAGTATTTGGAAAGAGGGCGCGTGACAAATAGGATAAATCCGGCTTTGCTTATTTTCTTTCACGTTGGCTATTTACCTGCACCATCTGCCGTATCGTTGACAACCGAGTTGTTCTAGGGAGCGCCAGCTTTCCTTTATCTCTTTCGCGTGACAGGAGACTCCAATGAATCCTCATCACTCGAAATATTCTTCATTAGATTTCTGTTCGTGAGAAAGCAAATCAATTTGTCGTCTAAAATAAATTTATATGAAAAGCTGTGGATTTAACTAGTTCGCATGGCAGAGATTGAAATTGCAAACACGAGGTAAGTTACAGTTAAATTAGTTTACAGTGGCGTCGAAATTCTGCGTGTGTCAGCATTTCGTTACAGTATCTGAAAACACAGGGAAATATAAATGTATATTTAGTTCTCGTCCAAAGTCCGTGATACGAGCTCAACTCCGGAGTCGCGCTCCACCGGAAAAGGAAAGCCATTCGAACAGTCGGCTCGAATACGAGCAGACGATGAGGAAAAAGGAGCAGCTGATGTCCAGGTCCTACCAACTGCAACAACTGTCCGGCGACAGATCCTCAAAACGAAATTTATCGCTGCGTCCAATATCAATTCCTAACGGGGTGCCTGTCCATGCCGGAACATGGGAGAATGGCCGTCCTAATTACGTGGAGGAGGAGGCATCTCCTTCTCAGTATTCAGGCACATTTGAGCCTACCCAGCCGAAACACGAGGATCAGAGACGGCGATATCAAGCCGGCACGTGGCAAGACGGCCGAGCGACTGCTGAGGTCCAGAAGCCACAGCTTCAGACCGGCACATGGCAAGACGGCCGACCGACTGCTGAAGCCCATAAGGCCCAGCTTCAGACCGGGGCATGGCAAGACAATCGAGCAGCCGTCGAGAGTCAGAAGCGACCTCTTCAAGAGGGCACGTGGGAAGAAGACCGCACAAACTACGAGCCTCAAAAGCGACCCCAGCAGCACGGCGCTGCCACTTTGGGAGCTGTGAATCCGCTCACATCTGTTGCTCAAAACTTTGGAACCCCCGGACTGGGTGGAACCGAAGAAAACATTGTAAATGCTATATTTGCTCAAAGTAAGGCTGGAGCTCTCAATCCGGAAATACCACTTCAAGCCGCCCAGGTAAGCTTAATATCGTTCTTACTTTACCAGTAGCAATCTTTTAACACATTTGTCTTCATATTTCTGAGGATTCACTATTTATGGATCTTTACAGCTTGATAGAGTAGTTATGGGACAACCAAATTAGAGCTACAGAACAATAAAATAAAGGCGGGACTCACCGGCGTTAGGATGACCACTAACCTCTCTGACGATTAACCGCTAGGTAGTATAGTGTTGCACAAATGATTGTGGCATTTTATTTAGGCTACACGCCTCTTGAGGAGAATAATGTGTCTGTGGGAGTTAGCGAAAATCAATTTTGAAATCAAATTTTCCATTTTTTTTAAATTTTTAAATCTTGATAATACATTTTTAGCATCCTTCTTGAATGTATTATTGGGGAATGAATTATAAGAAGTAGAAAATCTTGGGCGAATGTGACGTGAGCCGGAAATCAAGGGTTATTTCGCCTAACGGAAAGCCATTTCTCCAGAGCTACCATCAAAATGAGAAGCTACAGTTGCCTTCACGCCTTCACGTTTGACGCTTTTTTGATCTTCGAAAGAGTTCCATCGATGAAATACGTCTTCAAGCAATCCAAACCTGCAAGCTTGGCTTGAAATTGTATCACATTCCTTCACTGTTGCCCTCTCATATGCGATCGTCAGTCTATTTCAAGCGTGGAGTTTCTGTGAGCGTTGAGGATGCACAGCATATTGTAATGCACTACTGTAATGATGCTAAATTAAAATTAAAATTGAGGTAATTAGTTAGAATAAATGCTTTTTACTAGTTACGTCTATTTGCTTCGCCTCTGTTTCAGCTACATATTTCTACATTTATTGAGCGAAACATTATCCACAAAAACATGCCTTAATGTCACATTTCTAGTATTATGAAAAAAGATATTTGCAGCTGTTACAAATATGTTTTTACAGGCAGCACGAGCATCTCCAGCCGGCCTTAATCCACTGGAAACTCTTTTGTCCAGCGGAGCTCCACTGGATCAGATTACGAAAATTGCTCACAATATTCTAAACTTCGGCGGAGGAGAAGGAACGGTTAGTAACTGCAGTCACATTTTTTGCTGCTACAGTGGACTATCATTCTTGAGTGCGAGAATAGGTAGAATTAGTTCACACCTGGATTTGTGCTGGTTGCCGAACACGTTGCACAAATTAAGTCAAAGCTGTACATAGGTCATCGAAGGGTGTGGAAGGGTGTCTTATTTTTCGTCTGTCTAGAAGGGTGGCCTGATTGAGTCAATGACGAACGTTTTTCGTGGAGCTGGAGCACGTCTACCGCTGCCCACTTCGTCCTTCCAAGATGACCTCGTCCCTGCCGGACCGGCAAAGCCACAACAGACCATCATGGAAAAGCTGCTAACTCAAGGTGAGGTTCCAACATTTCTAAAAACTTGTTCGAAACGTTTTGTGTGTGTTTTTAGCAGCATCAGCTTTGAACCACTCCTTCAAAGACAAAGACGACAAAGAGAAGCAATTCCGATTGACTAAGGATCGCGAGGATTCTTTAAAGGTCAACTCACTTTGAGATTTTTTAACTGGTAACGATAGGATCCCGTGTTAAAAGGACAAAAGACATGCGGGCTGTCTTTACCCCTCCGAATCCCCACTGGAAGGGTGGGAAGGGTTTCTCGGAGGCTCCTTTATTGGGGCTGGGTTGTCGTGTCTTGAGGTTTCTCTTTGACGACATGATGATCCGAGCACATTACACCCGTTACATATGCGGTAGTACGTATACTATACATATATTCGTCACATGTTCATTTATCGATCTACAATCTTTCCGAAACTTTTATTCAAACAATACGTTTTAGCTGCTGGACAACCTACCAGAGGAGGAACAGAAGCTGCTGAAAGCGGCGATCACTTCCGGAGAATTGGACGCTGATTCGTTGGCGCCTGCTTTGAAGTGAGTGAGATTTCGGCCGACATTCAGATTTCGTTCGCAGTGAAATACTGTATTACTAATTTGAGACGATTATCCTAATAATAGGGCGGAGCCCGCAACCCACGCTGGGTTTGTGTGTGTCACCTGTCGTCCCGTTGACCATCAGTTTGCTCGAGCGGGTGCCAATAGCGTCTCCATTCGTCTCTGCCGCTGCCAGAGTGCTCCAATGGCTCCTCTTCCCTGGAGGAACACGAAGAGCGTCATATCGTTCGTTCAAGGCTTTCGCCAAGAAGTCCGACCAACGTGTTGGCGGGCGTTCTGGTGTTCTCTTGACATCCCGCGGAAGCCAGTCGGGGACGGCTCATCCAGCGGGTGTCTGAGAAGCGCATTACGTGGCCGGCCCACCTGATTTTCGACGAATTAGCCCATGCGACAGCAGTTCTGATCTTCAAACGTCGACGATGCTTGGAACTCCGGAGGCCGTCTCTTACTTGCGTGAGTCGTGTCACACCGACTATCGTCCTCTCGGTTCCACGCTGCGCGACCGCATGTTCATCCTGCTTTCATATGGCCCAGGTCTCTGAGGCGTATGTTAGGACAGGAAGAACAGTGTAATCGCATAGGTGGGCACGGAGTCGGACGTTATTCGTCTTCTTCGCGATCTCTTCGACGCTCTTGAAAGCTCCCCAAGCCGCTCTTTTCCTCCTGCTCAGCTCTGGTGCTAGGTCGTTGGCCATGTTGACTTCGCGACCCAGATGCACGTAGCTGGAGCACTCAGAGATGTTCGTTCCGTTGAGCGAGAATGGGGCATCAGAAAGTTGTCCGCCTCTCATGAACATCGTCTTCGTAAGATTTGCCTGTAGGTTCAGCGTTCCCACATACACGATCGAAGTCGGGCTGCATTCACTAACACGATGTGGTCAGCGAGACGAAGATGGTGCAGTTGCCACCCGTCGACCTTCACTCCCATGTCATCCCATTCTTGTTCGCGCATGACGTTTTCGATGATGGCGCTGAAGAGCTTCGGGGATATGGTATCCCCTTGCGAACCCCTCTCTTCTCTCGATGACGACGTCGTTGTAGAATGGTGAAATCTTGCTCGTGAATCCACTGTACAGTTCTCGAAGAGCTCTGAGTAGGGACACAGAGCTTCAGCTTCGGCGGAGTCGCATACCTTCTTCAGGTCGATGAAGGTACAACGGCAGCTTGTACTCTCGCGTTACTTCGATGAGCTTCGTAGTGGTATGTATGTGGTCGATCGTACTGAATCCTCTCCGAAATCCTGCTTGTTCGCATGGCTGTCCTTCGTCCAGCGTTCTGCTGATCCTATTCAAGACGACTCGAGGGAACAGCGTGTAGACTACGGACAGCTCCCAGATCGAGCGATAGTTGCCGATATAGTGCACGTCTCCCTTCTTGTGCAGCAAGACGGTCTTGCTGCTCTTCCACTGGGATGGAACCTTGCATTCCGACAGGTAGCATGTGAAGAGTTGCGCCATGGCGTTGACGAGCGCTGGCGGGAGGTTCTTCAGGTGTTCGGGTCTGATCCTGTCGGGGCCGGGTGCTGTACGCTTCTTCACCGTCAAGATGACGTGTCGGATCTCGGAAGGGAGAACAGAGGGGACGACGCATCCATCCTGCGGAAGATGGCACGCGGGCAGGTGGACGTGACCATCGAAGAGATCGGAGTAGAAGTCGTGGATGACGTTCTACATGGTCCTTCTGGAAAAGAGGACGGTTCCGTCACGACGTCGAAGAGCGGTCGTCTTGGTCTTGAAGTTGGCGAAGATCCGCCGGGCATTCCGGATGCTCAATCCTGCCTCTGCAGCTTCGTCCAACAGTTCCGGCCTTCCCTCCTTAAGGTCCTCCTTTATTGCCGCTCTGCATAGATTTGCAAGCTCGGACATCAGCTGGTAGTCGCCTGACTGGTGTATCAGCTCGAGGGTTTCCGGAAACAGACGTCTCTTGGTGGTCTTCAAGCTCTCGGCTCCCTTAGCGCTATCGCGGAGGTGGTGCACGAAGCCGTCGTATTCCTCATCGACGTTGTCCATGACGGCATCTTCCCAAAGGCCGGCAAGAGAGGTGTAGAGGTCCCAGTTGATGGTCGTTTCAGGATTCCTCTTCTTGAACTTCGCGGCCTTCTCTCCTTGACGCGAATAGCGAAACCTCGCGTGAAGGAGGCGGTGGTCCGATCCCGTGTAGAACTTGGGAACAACGGAGACGCCGGTCAGGCAATACTCGCGGTTGAAGATGATGTGTTCGATCTCGTTGCGGAACTGGCCACCACGGGATTCCCAGGTCCATCGTAGGGCGATGGCTTCTAGAACTGTGAGTTTCCATGGATGGTCTTGGTCGACATGATAAACTACAGCCTTTCATCTTGCTTGTTCCAAGACCATGTACGCCTTCAAATGGAAAATGCGACATCCCATGGAAGTATAATGCGTGGCGCATCCCGAAAGGGACTGAATAGTTCCGTTTTTACCCTCTATCCTTCTCCTTACAGTAAAAACGCTTCTATCATGAACAGGAACTTGCGTTGTTAACCATATGATTTGTTGGCCTCAGCGCACCAGCTTTGCATCAAAATTCCGTGAGCCATCTTGGAATAGCAAACGAAAATAGAGGTTCTAAACAGAGCTAGGGATAAGGTCTATAATTTGTATTTTATTTTAATGAATACTAAGCTACGTTTATTCCGTCAGTAATCATTGCTCAGCTGTGAACAGGCGAATGTCACAGCTTTAGCGTTTACTATACCAGAAGACTGTCGCTATCCGTTGCACTTTGAAATGTTTCAGTCAAAGTATGGAAATTTGTGAACTTTCAGCTTCTGGCCATTCTTTTGAGAGCCTCTATTGACGTGATAGTTGTCTAACCCAACGCTATGTACGTTAGGTCTTTGGTGAAGGACGATACTAAAGAAGACTCCAAGAAAGAGAAGGAGAGTCGCCTGCTTGAATGGATTCGCGAGAATCGGCCAGCAAGCAAACACAAGGAGGCTACCGTATCCGCCGATAAATTGCCATACTATGGGAAATACTGTGGAAGCTTCGCCGAGCAGGTGCGTTGCCGGGTCTCCTACGTAGTCATGGCGCGCAGAAGTTACCTGACGAATTTTTTCTGGTTTGTAGATAACAGCGAAGAAAAGATTCAAACCATCCGGCGCCGTATGGGTTGTCGATGACGAACGATTTATCATTTCGAAGTTTTTCTTCCAGCCCGGCTCTCTTTTGTCAGGTACGTGCAAAATTGCTAAAGTAAAGGATGTTGAATTTGAGAGGGGTCGTTTTCTTTCCTTTTGCTCTTTATTACAGGGTGCGTAAAAAGTATTGACGCACTAAACATAAACGTTAGAAATGACAACACATGATAAAATTTAATAAGTTTATGTTCGAGTTCAAATCCGGTCTATACAGAAGTCATTCCTGTGCCGAAATAAAGTCCTTCAAGTTGGCGCGGCACCAGTCCTGAACAATCCTCGACTCTGCGCAGGAGTCCAATCCTGCTGGAAGATACACGGCTTACTCTCGAGGTGCGATTCGAGCCAAGGAACCAGTTTCTTCTTTAGGACATCAATACAGATAGTTCTACTGATTTATCTTCACTCCTGAATCCACGAAAGGCGAGGCGCTTGTGATGAATGCACAAAGAATGATACTGGCCGGATGCGCCTCCCTTGCAGCGAGCCTTCCGTCAGAATTAGCACTTTGGAGGTCCTTGAAGAGTATGTAACACTTTCACATGTTGAATGAACAAAAGTATCAAGTCACCGAAGGTCAAAGCATAGAACGAGATCGACGTGGACTACTTGCGGCGCAACGTCGATGCCTTTCCTCGGCGTCTTCGCTCTTGCATTCGCAGCAAAGAAGCCCATATAAAATACAGGTGATGCTGTTCTGTTCGCTAGATCATTGTTGACATTTCGTATATAAACTTGTTAAATTTTATAACGTGTTGTCATTTCTAAGGCTTACGCTTGGTGCGTCAATACATTTTACGCACCCTGTAAAGTGTTATTTCTATTCTGTGGCGTAACGAATGTGAATTACATGATTCCTTATTTTTCACCTTCTGAAGGATTTTTTTTCAGAAAGAGTTTAAAATACTGCAGCATTCGTTTCCAAAACATGGAGTCGAAAAAGGCAAACTCGTAAATTCTTCAGAAAACGTAACGTTTTGGATGGGACCACTGAAACAAACAGATAATGTCCTTGCGGATATGTTTCCTTCGAGCAACGGCTTCTACGTCCGACCACAGCCAATTGAGATATCCGTGTTTGCGTTAGATCAATTGCCGGTAAGTAAAACCAGGTTATTTGAAGCGAATTTTTCTGAATGCAGTAGTATTATACGACTGCCCTAGTAATGAGGTCATTTTGATATTTCAAGCCAATGGCGGCCAAGAGAAGGAATGGATCAGTTGCTGGCAATAATCTCAGTGATGGAACCAAACCGATAGAACCGATAGTTGCGAAAGCCAAGAAAGCTGAGGACTCTTTGCGTGTTAAGAGAGACGGTGAGAGAGGATTTCTTATTCAACTTTTCTGGCTTAACTGGGTTTCTGGACTGTAAATCAGTAGGTGTGCACTATAGCATTAGCCTACCTGGTGTTTGCCAATTATCGCTCTCGATGCTTAGAGTTGATATGGTGAATGTTTTAGGCAGGCAGGGTTTCCGCTTCCATCACTACGGTGCATTTCGTTTCATTTCACTTATCAAATTCACCACTTTTTAGTCTTACGATAGACATTCAGAGACGTATATGTACTCCAGCAAAATTGTTTTGGGGCACATGCAATGTATTCGGACACGGTGTTTGTTTCTTCTATTGTTCTGTAAACAAAAGAGCTTGTCCGTTCATCTGGTCCTCTGTCTGTGAGTCTGTGAGCCCGTCGGTCCGCCTGTCTGAAATGTGGTAGCTCCGAATAATGATCGATAATGAACGACTGTTAGGTTTCACATCTCAATCGGGCGTTGTCGAACATTGCTCATAGTTAACCATCAGAGATTCTCGTCACTCGAGTATGCAAACCGGTAGTCAGCTACACTACAAATAAATAGTATCGATCGGTTGATCGTTATCGACTAATATTAACCTCGTAGGACAAAACCCTTGTGAGTGGTCAGCAGGGATGTGCGGAAACTTTCTCGAGAAAAGCGAAATACGGAATGTGGTACGGAAGAACTCAAAAATGGGCGGAAACCGGAATACGAAACACGGAAACGGAAATTCCACACATGACTGGTGGTCAGACTGACCGTGACTACTTAAATTTGTGTGGAGGGAAGCCAACACCGTCGAGAACAATGTGCGAAGACAAAAATTTGGTAAGCTACAGTATAGGCGCACCGATAGGACGTATGAAGTACGGTAGTGGAAACATAGTGACCCATACGTAGCATCAGGAACTGATTACTTGCTTCTTTTACACAGATTTCCATCGCTCGGCAACAAGAACGAATATATTTTTTTGTGTCTGCGCTAGGCTATGAACGAGGATCCTACATTTCTTTACGAATTATCTGATCATACAACTTGTAGAAGCTCAAGCAGTTCCATTCGAGGAGCAGTATCGGTGCCGTTACGAACGTTTATTATCTTTGTTTCAGCATCCTTGTCACTGATAAAGGAGGCCTCTTTGACGGACGAAGAAGGGCGACCACAGGTGGATCTGATGGTCAAGGTAAGCGGAAGCATGTGCTCTTGAAATTTGTGAACCTTCGTAGTGGGCAACAGTTGCTCGTCGTGGCAGTTTTGTGAGGCTTAGGCTTCACAAAAGCAGATCCAGGTCTTATGATTTTACAAGAGCACGTGGTGGCGCGGTTGGACAAGGCGCCGTCTGTCGTATTCACCCGATACTAGGTTTCTGGTTCTAATTTCCCTCATAGGTCAACCGAGTTTTTCATCCCTCCGGGGGAGGTGAGTTGGTAGCATTCCTGTGTGGGAATCATAAAATACTGATTTGGTTACCGGCTAGTCATCACTAGTCATTGCATAGGACAAATACTCATTCGAGTTGCGTCCACGACACCTCGTAGAAGTGTTAGTTTGATCAAGGTCTTCATAGGATTTCTATTTTTCTTCTTTATTTCATTATTGGAAATCAATCGAGAATATAATCACCATTATTAGTCACCACAATGGTCCAACTACATAGTAAACAGATCAGTGATCCCCATTTCCCAGAACTGTGGAGACCGGAAGTCGAAGAAGTTTGCCACCGCCCGACTTAATTCTTCAAAGTTGGTGAAACTTTTCTTAGCCTTTTTTGGGAGCGGAACAAAAGGTAGTCTGGGAGGGGGGGGGGGGGCTCTATCAGCAGAATATGGCGGATGGGGTACGGTCTCCAAACCCAGTTCCTTTTTTGTTGGTCGCTTTAGCTACCTGGGTCCGCCCTTATCATGAAGAAGATTGCTCTGAAGGTCGTCTCGGCCGCTTTTCTCGGTTTTCAGTTTTCGCGAGTTTCTGGAGCTGAATGCCGTAATGAGAGCAGTGACCGTGTGCCCTTGCAGGACCAGAACGCTCTACTATGGGCTCTACCTGGAGTCCTGCTGGGCCGCATTACTCCGGGTGGAGCCCGTAGAACAGCATTCCCTTCGAGTCCCAGAAGCAGCAAAGAAGAACCTTCTTGAGGTGCATGTTCAACTTTGCTTGCGTAGGCGGCTCTTCTACTCGAGGTAGCCACGCGGAACGGAGTGCGTTGGAGTCGTAGAGAACCCAACTCTCATCTCCGATGACCAGATCTTCCAGAAACTCCTTGCGAGGCAAGTGGAGAAGGCAGATAGATATGAGGGTAAACCGCATGCTATCGGTTGAGGCATGCGGAATCCACCGAGTCAGCACTTTTCTGTAGCCAAGGATTTGGAAAACTGTTGACGACTCGCAGTCTGAGTCTTGTCGCACGCAGTACTCCGGGTGGTAGCCTCCCCAATCCACCTTGACTGCGTCGAGTTCGGCGGAGTCTTTCACTGCTCGGGGGCGTACCGACCGAGGTCTATCTTCAAAGTCAGTGTCTCCTTTTGCGAATCGAACGAACCAGCGGTTGACGGTGTTGGTGATAGTGGTGTTCTACCCCAATGCGCTGTTGGCGTTGTGGACTGCTGCCGTCAGTCCAGTGCCAGGGCACCACTTGTAGAAGGTGATCACTCGAAGATGCTCTTGTGACATCGACATTGCACTAAAATCCAAGGAAGAGCATGCGCGCTCATATACCTTTTACAGAGAGGCTTCAGTAATGTTCTACTACCAATAGGGTAGATCTGGGATATCAATCGGAAGTCAGAAGTTCTGGATTTTTGAAGAAAGCCCTATCAAGGCTTTCCGGTCAGCTTAATAAAGGCGTCTCGCATCCCGAAGGAGTGGATTGACGCGGTCCTTTATCCTTTTTATCCTATATAATTTTAAAAGAGGAACCGTGCCAAAGGGATTGCTAGGGGAGGGCAGTATTGAGTTCGGCGAGCGGATCACTAACTGTAGGAATGTTAAACACTGTATTTGGGTTAGGTTAGTTGAAACGTCACTGCTGTAAGGGAGTTGTGACGTTTACCACCTGAACACTCATGAAGAAGATCAGCCCACAAAGCCAAATCCAGACGTTTTTTTCAGAAAGATGTGGCTGTTTTGTCTGGGATTAGAGGGAGGTTAGAGAGGACAGTTGCACTAGAATTTGCTTGGGGTAGAAAGATATTCTTCGCTAAAATGGGTGTAAACAGCTTGAGAAATTGGACAACGAATTTCGCTGGAAGATGCCGGAAATTTTCTAATCCTCTTCTTCCTGTGAGCACGCCCGATGCCTGGCTGCAAACTTGGATGGGACATAGCATCAGGGTGGTAAGAAAGTATTGGAGTGTCCGACAATTTTTTTCTTTATTTTTTTCAGTATAAAATGGATTTCACCCAACAGTAAAATCAACATCGTTAGTCACTACTGGGTGCACCTAGGCAGGTAAACAATTCCCTTCTCCCAGAATGGGGGAGACTTGGAATCAAAGTATTCGTTGACTGCCTTTTCAACATCTTCGATTTTGGTGAATTTTCTTCGCCAGGAATGCCTTGAAGGGACGAAATAACTGGTAGTCAGAGAGGAAAATACCAGGGGAATAGGGTGGGTGGGGAATCGCATCTCTGCCTAGCTTCTCCAATTTTTCACATGTCTCTTTAGCTACACGCGGCCTAGGTTTGTCGTGAAGGAGGTGGACAGAAGCACGTCTCAGCTGTTTTTCTCGAACAGGTTCTCCAGTTTTTGAGGTTAATTGACCCGAATGTTGCTGGTGACCCTGTGTCCTTGCAAGTGCAACTCGCGGTACAGCATTCCTCGCGAATTCCAGAAACAGCAAGGTACTCATGGGGTCAGTTTATAATTGTGCTCTCGAAACTTTTTCGAGTATTCGACTGTTTCCCGATCAACCATATGATGTGACAAAATGTTCGTAGGCCGGCCTGTCACAAGGGCCTGTCGCCTGCATTCCAATGTCCGTGTTTGGCTCGGCTCGCAGAAGCAAGTAGTTTCCAGGCACCACGTGGAGGAACAGACATGCAGTGGGTGCGCATTCTGTACTCTTGCCCAAGGAGTCGAGTGCGAGCGCCAGCGGGCACTTCGACGGAATTTCCCATCTCTATAGGTGTGTATCAGGGATCTGCGCTCTTCGTGGACGTGATGGATGCGACCTCACGAGATCTCCAGATGGCGGCACCTTGGACGCTGCTCTATGCTGACGACGTCATGCTTGCATGTGAAGACAAAACCGAACTCGAACGAAGGCACAGGCGTGGTGCGATCGCTTGGCATTGTTTGGACTCAAGTTAAACGTCAAAAAGACGGAATACTTGACGACGGATGTGGATGACCACGGATCTATTAAGATCGATGGTACTGAGCTCTCACGAGTTACATCTTTCAAGTATCTCGGATCACGTCCGATGGCAGCCTAAAGTTGGAGGTGAACGCACGTGTGAGTGCAGCCTGGTCCAAATGGCGCTCACTGACTGGGGTGCTTTGCGACAGGACAATACCTGAGCACCTCAAATCGAAGGTTTATAGAACAGTCGTCCGCCCAGTAGCGACGTACGGTGATGAGTGTTGGCTCGTGACGAAGGAAATTGAAAGCCGCCTCAGTGTAATGGAGACGAAAATGCTACGGTGGACGGCTGGTGTTCCGCGTTTGGACCGCGTTCGCAACGACGCCATACGACAGAGGTTCGGTGTCGTCCCGATAGCCGACAAGTTGCGCGAAGCTCGTCTACGATGGTATGGCCACGTCCTTCGCGCTAACGACGACACCGTGTGTAAGATTGGCCTGAATCGAAGTCCCTGGAAAACGGCCCAGAGGACGCCCGAAGCAACGTTGGCTAGACACGTTGCACTTGGACTTAAAGATAGCTGGTGTGCATCCCGATCAAGCATTTGATCGGGAGAAATGGCGTCATCACACCAGAAGAGCGGACCCCGCCACCAAGCGGGACAGACGCTAATGAAAATGATGATGGCTGTTTTCGAATGCTCACAAATGTCGATCATTCGAATTCGAATGTGTTCAAATAAAGCGATTTTTCTGAACACTCGAACTCGAATACATTAGGAAAACAAGATTTTCTGAATATATGAATTCAATACATTCGAAAAACTCGATTTTTTTTGATTATTCGAATTCGAGCGCATTCCAAAAACGCGACATTTTGAATATGCGCAGACAAATATTCAAATTCGAATCATAATTATTCGGATACCTATTCGAGTAGGTCATTCGAGCACACCAATAGATCAGGGTACATTTTGGCGCTGTCGGGTCTTCTCCTGGAAGACGCCACACGACACGATGCGTGTTGGAATCGTAGAGGACTCTTCATACACTAATCCCCATTAATCAGGTCATCCAAAAAACGTGAATGGTGGAGTCTTCAACTGCGTGAGGGCGTCCTGTCCGAGGTCTGTCTTCGAAATCAGTGACTCCTCCTCTGATGCGAGTGAACCAGCGGTTGACAGTGTTGATGGAAGTAATGGAAGTGGTGTGCGTCCGCTCCAGTCCCACGACGCTATTCATAGAAAATGATGACTCGAAGGCAGTCTTGTGGAAATGACATCGTGATTAAAGTTATCGAAGGCAACGTGACTGCATATGTGTACTTAGCACGAAGAAGTTTCGAGAGTGATCTGCAACTACCCTACCGGAGGGTACCCATGATTTGCGATGGGGGATAATGCAGTGGAGGGTTTCAAAATTTCATACCAAGACATTCTTATCACCGTAATATTACAGCCTTTTACGGCAATGATTTTGCCGGTTCTCATTACCATTCACTTGGCTGTCTGAATCCACTTCCTGTTAAGCAATCGTTTCTACACTTTTCTAGTTCATAGCTATAGTTTCACTTCTTGTAACAAAAATTAAAGCGTGAGAAATTGGCAAAACGTTATTGTCAGCTAAGTAGGAAGATAGATAGGCGCTCCAACTAGAGGGGAACTCGAGCAGGGGTATTTGAAATCGAATGCGCAGCGTACTTGAGCATCTTCTTATTAGTCAAGAAATTGTTCTGAAACTGGAACGCTAGAAATTGGACACGAGCAGGATGTTTGCTAAGGTCGAGGCAGTGTAAACGTATTCGACCTCGATTGAAGAGAATCGTGCGGCGTCCTGCCATTAATGTCGTTATTTCTTACAAGTGACGCATAAGCAGAATTTTCACCAGATTTAATTGGACATTTCTGCAAATTATTGCATTTTCAGGACGGCGTCGTACACTTGAACAGAACTGGTTTGCCGAGTGACTTCCGGAGGTAGTTCTAATAAGCATAATTTATTAGATGGCTGGTTTTTCTTTTTTCTTGTTTTTTTTTCACTAGCTTTACCTTCCTTTATACCTACTCTTATCTAATGACACTATGGTATTGCAGTGGTGAAGAAGATGAGTTCACTCCAATCGGTCTATCCCGAGCACCGTTTCGTACCATTGGGCCTGCTGGTTACAGAATACACCAACCAGAGGAGGACAGGATAAATTACAGTGTGAGCCCTAGCTTATATCACTGGTCTGTTAGCTACTCGTGGCGACACGCGCGTAGATCAGGATGGTGTTGTTACGTATGGTGCGGTGTAAAGTTTGCTCAGTACACGAGGTACTCCGACATCAACCAGTTGCCACATGCTTCATATCCTGGAACACGTTATGGTGGCATTTCTTCGTTGTCTTGGATACTTACCATTCCGGACCTCTTTGTAGAGAAAGTTGTCCAGTAATGAATGATTGGCACAAATGTTACGTCCTCGTAGAGAGAAGATATGTGCTAGGCTCTTTAAAAAACCTTAGTAATGATTACTCAACGAGAAGCAGGATAGGACACCTGACGACGAAATCGGTGTGGCATTGAGAGGGCTGTTATTAGAAGAATGTTTCAACTTATGAGGGCAAGGATTCCTTCGTGAAAAGTAGCATGTACGGAGTCTGTGCGATGTTTTGAAGTAGGGCGGCAGAGCATACTTGTGGGAAGAATGATCGCTGGTGGTGTCGAATTATCGTTAGAATAATGTGTGTTTTGTGTTACTGCGGCGCAAGAATCTTCTTCGGAAAGAGATAGGGAAGCGCTGTCCATTCGTTGATGAGTACTGATTCCTTCACTTCTCTCCAACTGTGGGCGGATGTGGGCGCCCTAAGTGGTTCTTGAAATGCCTATCGGAAATACACGTTACGAGCATCTTTTTTCATGCTTTATTTTTGCTGTCAAGAAAAGGCTTTTCTTAGGCTTTCTAGCGTGATGGGATACTGGTTAAAATTCGATATAATAAAACTTAGGGTTACATTTATCACTATGATACGTATTTGGGTACCCCCAAAATATGTCCTCACTGCTCGAACTATCATCAAATTCAGGTCATTTTCTTTGAGCTTCATATGGCTGTCGCTGAGGTTACAAGGGGGCTTGAGTTTTTATCGTAAGTTTAAGTCGTTATGACAGCTTATCAGTAAATTTTTATCCACTGAATTACACCAACGTTACTCCGCTCATTTCATAGAGCAGTGAAACGAAACTCTCGTGGTTGCACTACTATAGAGGTTGGTTCTCGCCTCCTTCCAAAGGGCAGCAATGTTTAATTGATTGGCAATGTAATTACAATTTATCTGAAGTTCTGAAATTGGAGAATGAACGACGTTTACGTCTTGCTCTTCTGGGCTGTTATTTTGAGCAACGCTTTCGGTTATCTGAGACTACCTGCAAAACCTGAGTGCGTCCAGAATTTGAGAAACTCCAGGGAAGTTTCTCTACTCAGAAAGGTGGTCCGATACAGCCTTAAACTTTGGATGCTGTAGAGGAGCATGAACTACGCCACGAATAGGCAATATCCGTGCGTTCTCTATCAACCTTCGGTCCCAGGATCGTGATCACGAGCATGCAGCTTACGGTGGATAGGCCATTTTTTAGCCGATCGCATCGTAGTCCCTTGTTCCCCTTTGCTGCAAAATCTATGAAACTGGATCAGAGAAGTAACATTTTTTTAGTTCGAAAAATATAGCGGTCATCCTATTTGTATATTCACCTCAGCCATTAGTTCTGACTTTGAGTTTTGTTCACAATTGGTAATTAGAACTTTTGCTCAAACTAAAGGCTCATCGAGGGCGAGCACGAAAACTCGTAGACTTTTCAAAGGCCAGACTGTATATATACCTTTTTCACGTCGCATTGGACACTTTTCAAATCAAATTGGACACTTTTCAAATCAAATAGGCCACTTTTCAAATTGGATACTATTCTAAGCTAGCCTAATAAATCAAATTGAACGTCTTACAAAATCGAAAGAACTTCTCATAGGTTACACTATAGACTCTCCAAGATGGTTAGAATAATTTTTTGTTCAAGGAACATTTGGCATAACGTTTGTGAATTTTTAAAGTTCGCTTGAATGAATATAATAATTTTATAAAATTTTTATTGAAAATTTTTGTTTCAGTGCACAACAAGGCAGAAGTCATTCAGTGCATTAAAAGTCTAGATTGCCTCATACATTTAAAAACTTCGTCGCGATTTTTGTTTGACTGACAGTGCAAATGCGGCTTACATGAAGCATCAAAGTGAGAATATGTGTGTTCTTTGCAATTGTTTCTGTTGTAGACGAGCAGTTTCTCCAGTGCCCTCGTCGTCTGTCGGCGGCGATCCGCGGACGGCGGGTGTGGCGGGCCGCGACGAGTGACCCGGCGCAGGGTCCCGGCGCGATTTCCGCCCATCCGTGGATGCTGCTGCGGGAGTATAACATAGCCCTTAGGCCCCGTTTATACTTCCATCGCCGCGCGACGCGACGCCACGTATAGTGGCCATATTGATTGTGCGACACGATCGATCAATTTGGCCTCATTGCGTGGCCATCGCATCGCGCCGCGTCGAAGTATAAACGGGGCCTTAAGGGATCGTTTAGTGTGCGCGCGACGCGCGACGCGATGCCATGTGAAGTGGCCGAATTGATCAATCGCGCCGCTCGATCAATTTGGCCACTACGCATGCATCGCGTCGCGCGTCGCGTGCACACTAAACAAGGCCTAAGGCCTCGTGCATACTTCCCGTCGCCGCGATGGAATCGCGGCGATGAGTTTTGCAGAGCGACGCGAAAGGATTTGAATTTCTCAGTGCTCGTCGCATCGCCCATCGCTCTGCAAGGGAGCGCGACGGCGATCCGTCCAGGACCAACGCTAAACACCGCGCGCGACGCGAAAAAGTATGCCATGCCTGCGATGAGCGCGGGAAACCATCGCACATACCGGCCGCCACCGTTGCGGTGGCCGCAGCGAGGTTTCCTTTGACTATTCGGTCGCACGCGGCGGAATGGCCATGAACTGGCCAACGCGATGGCATCGCGACGGTGGAAGTATGCCCCCGGCCTAAGGCCTTCGCACACTTTCGCACCTGGCAGCCCTATCTTTAAGCATGGGGCAGAGACGCAGAATCGCCTCGCGAGGCAAATCGATATCTATGGCAATCGTGGTGCCGAGCCGCGTGGCGGCGAAAGTGTGCGAAGGCCTTTAGGCCCCGTTTATACTTCCATCGCCGCGCGACGCGATGCCATGTATTGTGGCCAAGTTGATCGCTCGCGTCGCTCGATCAATGTGGCCACCATACGTGGCGTCGCATCGCTCGGCGTCGAAGTGCAAACGAGGCCTTACGTTTCGGCGTTGTCGTCTTCCTCAGGGCCTTAGATGTGGACAGAAGAGTCCACCGTCAGCCTACATAGCTGGGGGAATATTCGCTACGCTAAAGAGTACGTCTATCACATCGTCAAAGATGCCGATATTTATTGAGATTCGGACATGGAGTGTTTCTGTTGTATCGTCTGTAATGGTGAAACTCCATGCAAACAGCAATTATGAATCGAATAAAAATCGCGACGCCTTGGAGAGCCTTCATGACGTAATTTATTTTTTTGGTACCAGAAAGTTGCAACTATCCTGATCTTTGAAAAAAGCTATTAACCATTTTTCTCCACAAAAAAGGAGAATTTTATAAAATGTCTAACAAAATGTTCATTTATTGGGTAAGTGAGTTAAAACTTTAAAGAAATCATGATTAATTTTCTTTGAACAAAACACTTTTCTTATCTTTTTGGAGAGTGTTTAGTTTAATGTAGAAGAAGGTCATTTCGATTTGGAAGAGTTCGCTTTGATTTTGAAAGTCCTAAGCTAGCTTACCATTAGAAGAGTGCCCAATTTGATGTGAAAAGTGTCCAATTTGGATTTGAGAAGTGCCAATTCGATTTGAAAAGTGTCCAATTGGTTTGAAAAGTGCTCAATTCGATGTAAAAATTGTGAAAATGACACTTACACTACAGTAAGTTGAATACTGCAACTCATAGGGATTGCTGAAAGGTGATGTCACTATGTATGCTCACTACGCCATGAGATTTTCACGTCATTTTTGAAATAGGCTTTAGAACCTTATTGTAGATTGAGCGATAAGAGTTGTGTGGCTATTCAACCATCGATAACATTTTTGGGGACCCTCTACATAAAGATTCTTCCATACTCCCACATCGTTATGCTGCTGTTTTAGTACGCGCAACCACTCGAATGGTTCGCAGGCTTCCAGCCGCTTCTTCTCACGCTTCCCGATGGAATACTCACCAAATCCGTCCACTGGATCTCTTTGCGGGATCACAGGCGTCACGTAAGTCGTGGGAGAGTTGTTACTGAGAACGGCGTTCGCAGTATACAGGGTGGCTCCTAATTATTTTCGCGAAATTCAAACCGCTACTGTATTGTTGAAAATGGCGGGAGATCAATTATTAGGATATTTCTAGAATGGGGGAAGTATGTACAAAAACCAAGCAAGGTGGTACACTCGTTCCACCATCGCTCATCTCGCCGATAGAGGACATTCTGCAGCAGAGATCGCTCCACGACTTCAAATTTCTGCCAGAACAGTCCAACACATTGTGAAACAGTACAGAGAGGAAGGAACGGTCTAACCGAGGAAGAGATCTGGCAGACACTGTGAACACCCTCCGCCTTCGAAAGTTCATCAAGAAGAGAATCGACGGAACAATGGAGTTAGCATGAATCGGATAGCCGTAGACCTTGGGGTTTCCCGCAGAAGAATACAGAAGATCGTCAAACAGGATCTTGGGCTTCGCAGTTATCGTATTTATCGCGGACAAGCCCTTACGGAAGCTGCAGTGCAGTGTAGATTGGAAAAATCCAAGTTGTTGCTAAAGGAGATCCAGCAGGGCCGCTTGTCAAGCGTCATCTGGACGGACGAGAAGATTTTTACCATTGAAGTGGCACACAACTCACAGAATCGGCGTCAGTTGCTGCCTCTATCTAGAAACAGGTGTTCTCAACGTCGTATTCTCAACAGGACTCTTTTTTCGACACCTGTAATGGTATGGGTTGGCATTACCCTGGACAAGAAGACACCTCTGGCTTTCGCCGACCGTTCAGTGAAAATCAACGCTGAAGTCTACCAAGAAAAGATCCTGCACGATGTTCTTCTCCTCTGAGTTGCTGAAAATTTTGTCAGTGGTCAATGCGTGCTCCAACAGGACTGGGCACCTGCTCATTGTGCGAGATCCACACTAGCATTCTGCAAGAGTCACTTCCCTGGCTACTGGACGAAGGACCTCTGGCCACTTAACTCGCCTGATCTGAATCCGATGGATTTTGCTGTATGGGGCTATTTGCAGCAGAAGATCTACTCGAGGAGTCGCCAAAGTTTGAACACTCTCAAAGCTTCACTTCAGAAGGCGTGGGACGATATCGATGTCACCTTCCTGCGGCCCACAGTGATGTCGGTGGAGAAGAGACTGAAGGCCTGTATTGCTGCAAAAGAGCTTATTTTGAACATCTTCTCGAGTGGATGATTGTTAGGCATTGCTCTATATAGAAGTTGTACCAGATTGTATAACTGTTGTTCTTTGTTGAAGTTATTAGTAATAAACTACGCGCAAATAATTAGGAGCCATCCTGTATAACTGTCGCATAGCTGCAACGAAACGTGGTTTTTAGGAAACAGTAGCGTCAGTACTACTGCCTAACGGCCCGGCCTTTCAAATTCCCAGCGTTGTGGAGCTTCGAGGACTATCTCCCAATGGAGCCTACAACATCAGCTCGGGACCGATCCGAGTAGGCCTTCGACCGCCGCTTCTTCCTGGAATTCATGCAAGCGCTGCTCGTTCCAGGTAGTCGACATTAAGACCATAGAGATCAGCAACTTTATCCTGAGAACGGAAGGCAAAGCGGTGTGGTTCATGATTGGAAAGGATATTCTTCCAAATAGCAACGGGCATATCGTGCCTCTCTATGACTCGTAAGTTCCTTCTTTGTTCTTCTAATTCACCCACAGCTGTAAAACTTCGAAGTTTATTTAATTATTTATTTTATAATTTATTGTGGTTATAGTGTAAAGGAATGTCAACAATCTATGAAGGAGGAACCGCCACCATGACAGGAAAAAGATTAAATAAAAAGAACAAAGAACAATCATTAAGGGTTCAGAACAAGCCAAGGAAGAATTAAGTATTAAGCCGAATGGTTATGATGGATATGTAAAAAATGTCGATCCTATTAAAAATACCTCATGAAACTCGATACCCGGAGATCTACTTCAACATTCATCGAGCGATTTCTTAACGCGACATTAAATCTCGTGCTTTTGGCTCCATAGCGCGATGGTGCAGACAACTATGAATGCTGCTTTGCTACAAAAACAATCATGAATCATGTCCTCTCGTCTGCGGGAGATCTTTCTCTCAACATTCAGTACGATTTCCGCGAACAAAACGAAAAGGTTGCTAAGCGAGCATTCTTGGGTTAAGAAAAAGCCGCCGAAGTGTTCGCGATGATAAGCTGATCCAGAGAATGTCAGCGAATTCGCCGTAAAGGCTGAGTCAGGAGAGGTTTCTTTTCTGCAGATACCATTTGCAATAGACGAATATTCGGCGAAACGTTCCGTGCTGATATCCCGCCAGATCTTGAGAAGGTGGTGCAGAAAGTTAGACAAAAAACGAACTGACGAAAAGCCGCATAAGCAGGATGGCTACATATGTAGCGGTCCGACACCTTGTACAAGGGCCCCAGTAAGGCACAGGGCCGACTGCGCCATCCATGCATCTATTCACTTCGCGTGCCGTGACATAACCCGTTCTGAAGAAAAAAAAAGCAATGAAAATAGAAAAAAAAACGATGTAAAATGAGGTGAAAGCCCTTAAAATTTCAGAAAACACACGATGTCCCTGCTTTCACAATCCATTGAGCGTGCTCCATGGCTTCCTTAGGATTCCCTCTTATCGGTCGCGCCATTGAAAACCTTATAGAGTAGTGCAAATTTTGAAAAAAAATTAAGTTATGGTCACATAGGTCAGCTATTGAATAGCAGCCGAATTTAAACAATTCAGCAAATCGGAGATTTTATTTTATCCAAAAGTGAGGTCTTGTAATGAAAGTTAGTTCTAAGCGCTTGTTCCTGCTCTTCAAGTTTAGAGCAATTTCATGCCTTGTTTTGACGCAAGTTGTTGAATAAAGTGAAACATTTGGATACAACTGAATTATTGAAAGGAATTTTACGTCTCGTTTTCATCAGAAGATTCGCAAAGTCCGAGGATGTTTGAATTTTATATATTTTTTGCCTGCCCTAATAATCTACATGTTTGCTGTTTATTCAGTATCCGAATAAGGGAATATAAATATTGTATTATATTATAATATTATCATATTATGTAAGAGACTATTCTTTGGTCAGTGTGCCTGTGCCGAAAACACCCCGGAATTCAACTCCTTCAAAAAACAGACATCATATTAGCGAAGACGTATGCAGATGTTTTGCATGCTCAACGCCAAGGAAGAAAGAGAAAATGTAGCCCGTGACTGACCGAGCCATTACAGGATGCCCCTGTATTTCGAGTACCTCCTTAAACTGGAGCGCCTTCTACGCGATTGTTTACAAAGTAGAAGCGAAATTTATGTTGTAGAGAGTGTATTTGGGATATACAGCTACATGTACGTCTTATAGTGTACTCACAATGTACGTCTTACAAACGCAATCAGTTTGCTGCTCTCAGATGAAGAACCGAAATCTTGTGAGAAAAATGTCGTAAAAGTAAGGATCTACATAACACGCAATAGGGTAATAAATGCTGTATGCCGTAAAAGTTGGTTGCGATTGTCATCCGTGCTAAATCAAAAACATTATCAGATGCACCCTCAACGTCCGTTTAGATCCTCTAGTTAAAGACTGCTGGTGCTGCTGATGCAACTGCACCTGGCAAACTTTTCCACGCCATTGGAGCTCACACTGGAAACAATTCCAGAAAATGCTGCGTCTGAACTCTTCCAGTTTGAATCGGCACTAGATGACCTATTGTTCTATTAGTTAACTCTGAGAACATGTAAAAAGTTTAGTTTCGGAACTATACTATTACTGAGACGGCAATTCTCAGTGCTAAATTTTGACCGCATACTACCCTTCTTAAGGGTCTAGATCCACAGTCAAGAACAGCCCAAACATTCTCGATAATTCAAGTTAAATAGCCCGTTTTCCATAAAGACCGGCTATAATAAAACATTTTGCACCCTATCGACCTTTTTAATATACGCTTGGATGGAGACTAAATTGGTTTACAGTATTTACGCAGATACATTGTCTATGTATACAGTGAAAAATCGAAATACAGTAACAGTAAAGTAAAAGTAACAGTTACGGGTTTAGAAACGCAGAAGGTAAAATTAGGTCTCCTGATATTAGAAAATATACATAAAACGAGTTCTAATATTTAATGAAGTTTTCAGTGCTCGCTGCTTTCTTACTAATGTGTCTATTTCTTCCACAGTGTGTAAACTATCAGATTCTTATTGTATTCTATTTTACAATAATGAAGGACATTGTAACTGCCTATGAAAGCATAAAAAAACTGCAAAAGAGACAGTTCTGCCTTTCAAAAACGGACTTCCTACCGTGCACTGAAAACGAGCAGGAACTGTACAGATAATTTGCACAAAGTCTTCTGTAGGACCTCCTTTAAACAGCGCAGTGATCTTTATAACATGTACCTCTGAAGTATGATGTGTCATTATTGCGTCGATCTTTTTTCAAAGCTCCTTCATACAGTTCATTTCTCATAGCCCATATTTAGATCTCTGAAAATGTTTGATTGTGAGTCGTTACGAGATTATCACGGAGAGAGTGTTCATCTGCGGCTTCCAGGAAGTCTCGACATAAAGGATGTATTTTGGTTCTCAGGTATGTTGGCACTGAACTATTTATTTGAGGAACATTGACGTTTTTTTTTCAATTTTAGTATTCTCCATGGCGGAGGCGACCTCTTACTCTCACATTTATTTGCCGTTCAATGACATGCAACTTCCACCGGATCTGAATGGCGTACCGGTAAGAGTCAATTGCCTTGATTGTGTAATTTCAATCTTTTCGCTTCCCGTGGCTGACAGCAAGGTTTTTCTTCTCCAACTGCACAGTGTGAGAGCCGGTTGGTATCCATATGATATGCTATATCACATCTTGATAAGCCAATGGTTTTGGTGTGTTCACTCAGGTTAGCATTTCTTTACGGCCCCTACCGGATGTATTTAGGCAGAAAGCGATAACAGCAGGGTTGATAGAACAATAGTTGTCAGGCAGAAGGAAGCTGACATAGTTGCTGCTTTTTAATTCTCTGTGCGGGCCTGTGTTGCGCATTCGGCTCCAGGAAACTGCAGTATGAATCTACTTTGTGTTCGTTTGGCGGTCAGGCAATCGACTTGGGTTCAACAGTTGCGAAGCCTGTGAGTCTCGGAAGACAACAGTGGTATGCCAATCAGCTGCCACTGCAACTCATCGTATGCGTCGGCCAAGTTTCTTCTTACTGACTACTTTCATAGTTGGTCAGTTAACTGATGGATGTTATTCCATCGAGCTACAACCTACGCTCCATCCGGCGAAGTCAACCGCAAAAACCATTTCGAGAATGAGTTTGCTCAGCATGTCGGCTACCTCCTATACAGCCTTTTCATGTTCGTTGGAAAAAGAAAATTAGCTAACCAGCAGAACTAATCAGTAATCTTTTCGTCCAAATAAGAGGGTGCTCGGTGTTTTATTTTTGTTTTGCGACGGCTGCAGTGGACACGGCTTCTCCTCATCAGAGCTCCATGACCACATGTACAATGACTGTATGAAAGCAGATATAGCGTTTTTATCAGGCCAGGATTCAGTCGTATATTACGGTGATAATCTCGTGAAGACCGTAGCCCCGAGATCAGAGCATCTTACATTGTCGCTCTTTTCGCTAATCCAGTTAAAAGGTATACATGCTGAGAGAGGCGAGTCGCAGCCCATTCCGCTCATCTCGTTCAGTTCTCCTTGTATGTGGAGGTTGGAATCCATTTGCTCAAAAATACTTCCTGACAACTTCATTGCTTCTGTTCCCTGCTACTGGTTAACCAAAACTCACGTGTTTCTTATTGTCCTGATAGGTCGAGCACAGCTTCAAGGTGCCCCCGTGGTATCACTCTGAGGCAGTCTGTGTGATGCATATATCCTGGTCAGTGGCTTGATCATCACGCGGATATGCTGACGGATGTAGGCTTCACAATAAGTAAACCGTAAAGATAGAAGGCTGTTGTCGATTGGGTCTGAAGTGGTAATCGAATACGAATACGAATATGACGTTCGAAAAATCCGCTTCATAGTAAGTGAAAACGTTATTAGATAGCAAAGGCTTACCAATCGACTTTAGGGATTTTTGACCAAAAGTTAGCGACTTGAGGTGGAATATTGATTCCCCACTCATTATCGATCAATGTTACCTATTTTGCACGAAATTGAACTTTTGAGGTGGCAACGAGATGAATATCATGTCAGCCAGGGGCCGGATTCATCGACGAGTTACGGCAATTTAACAGAGAAAATTACAGTCGAAATCCCTGACAGCGCGGCTTATTATGGTGAGCTATAAGCCGCATTATCTGAGTTTTCCACTGTGAATTCTCTGTTGAAGTTATGTAAGTCGTGGATGAATCCGAACCCAGATGGGCTCAACAAAAAAAAAAAAATGTGGAGGTCGACAAACTGATTGATACATACCTATCACTATCAGCTTCTTAAAAGAAGCACCTCCCGCCAGCATTCAGTCGACCACTAGACCATTAGGGCCGTTGGCTGCTGGTCTTTCATAAGTATCCACTGTAGTAAATGTCCACCTGTTGCTTAGCAGGCCAGCTGCAGACAAAGAGGAAGAGTTGCGATGGTCAGGTTTTTCGAGAATGTGAAGAAGCTGAAGGACACCACAGGAAGCGTTCTTCTGATGTTACACCGCATTTCAGACACCCTCATGCAAATATACGCCGTAACGTCGATTCAACGCGTACTGCCACCAGTCGTCATGGGTATCTTGCATTCGTATCTCATGTCTGATTTCCAAATAAACGTTGTCGTTTCCGATATCCACTAGAATGAGCTCATCTGTGATTTAGTTGCTCTTCTCCATTCATCGCACCTGCACAGAAATTGATTACTTTCAAGTAAGCATCATGGTGCTTATATCTTTCAAGGAAGATATGGCACAATCCTCACCACTCACCTGCCCATGAGCTTCGATGTTATTGCGCTTTCATACAGACGAGCTCCAAACATTCCTGGCAACTTACTGGCCTCGACCTTACAGCCTTTCGAATAGTGCTCACATTTTTGGGGCGCCCTTTAGTGACCCTGTGAAACATGGGTTTTGTCTCAGCTTTGTAAAAGAAAGACTGCCGTCTTCCAATGAATATTGACTGGCTTTGTGCGTGATCGTTACCCTCTTCACATATGCATCTCATGATTCTCCAAAATATTAGCCAATGTGGAAGTTTCAAAGTACTATAAAAGGTTTCAAAGAATTTCGAAGAAATCAACACAAGGGGATTGTAACATGTGAAAATTGTTATTGTTGGCTGAGCCTCACTTCTATTGCTTCTGGTTTTCTGACTCGATGAAGCGTGTCTTGTTTGCCTCAGCCTCTTGCGACTTCTCTCACTGTGACGATCTTGCGAGCATCTCTCCAGGCTAAGGTGGCGTGCATCAAGGAGCACATTCAATGGAAATTGTTCGTGTGCTAACAGGATAAGTTCTCTATATTGCATTTGATCATAAGGAAGACCCGGATTAGAAACTGTAGACCTGGTATTGTTACACGCTGTTCCTTCGAATTTATTTCAGTCTTCTTCATATTGATAGTTGCTACCATTCGGTAGCCAAGGAAGACACACAACCATGCCTCTGACAAAAGAATGGAACGACCGTTCATTCATTACTCACAAGGAAATACGGCGTGTGCCAGCCGGTTTCTGAAAATGGTCGTGTCATGCTGACGCTTTCGGTTTAAGCACACAACTTCAAGGTAAAGCTGTAAACTTCGCTCAAGACGAATAGAAAAGGTCGTGAGAGCAAGGAGTCCTGCGCACCCTTTCGCTGAAGAAGATGTCGATCTTGAGCATCAAATAGGCTTGATGATAACGGAAAGTTTAAAAAGGAGAGAATTGTATGTTTGTTCTTTCATAAGATATCAATACAAGGATGCACGTGTGTTACGGGGGCTCTAACGTTACAGGTTTTTGAATAGGCGTCCCCTTCAAAAGAAGCAAAAAAATGCCGAAAGCATGTGCAACACATTCCCGTAAACCAACGCAAACTGTTTTCGTCTGTTCGTACTCTTCTAGTATGGCACTGAGATAATAGCGAGAAGTAATGTTTCACCCATATTAGTACATACCTCCTTGTTGTTCCAAATATAAGTGCACCCTCTACATAACTTCTTGCAAGATGCACCGAGCGATGTGGGACAGCAAGTGTTTTTGGCGAAATACATGCTACTAATTTTTCTCCAACTAGTACACTGGGAAGTGCTTGTGGCAAGCCACAAAAGGGTGTACCACTGCTGATCTCTGCTCTCAAACATGCTCAATCATCTTGCCCACGGAGACGAATACATAGCATTTCTATGCATTTCAAGGGCCACCCCTTATTCACTATAATCCATCACGAAGGGAATGACAAGAATCTAGAAGTTGTTCGGGGATACGTTGAATAGGGTGACACATCAGGCAGCAAGCACACGTATGTAGGATGAGCGTTTAAGGATCTTTTCAAGGTAAGCTAACGTTATGCGCTTATATCCAACCTGCTGGACGCGAGTAGCGCAGTCGCCGGAGGCGCCGGGAATCCATTCATGGTTCCGCGGTTCTCGCCCTTGTCAATCATGCCTTCTCTCCTTCCGGTGTCGGGGAGTTGGTACAAGAATTGTCCGTGAAAGAGAAAAGACTGTTAATCGGCTGGCCACCGCAGGTCATTGTGTAGGCCAAATACGCATTCAAATTGGCTCCACGGCATCCTGTAGAAATAGAGTGTGTGGCGCACCCCAAGTAGTAAAGGATTAACACCCCTCCGTTATTCTTTCATCCCTTATTCAACCTGTTCCGGGAAGCTCAACTCAAGCTCAAAAAATGTACCTAGGCTTCCATTTTTGGAGTATTTTTTAACACTTCATTTTCTGATCATCGAAATCGACGAAGTATGGAGCTCTTGACGCCGTCCATGGCTTTCGCGGATCACATAAATCGAAACAAGCACTTTCTGATTTACCACTTTGCGTTGTCAATCACTTACTCAACCTGTTTTCGTTGGACCCAGATTTCTGAAGTACATGTTGGTATAGAGAGGGCGCTGAAGACGGAAGTATGAGCACGCAGTCTTGAATCCTTCGACGAGCTCTTAAATTTATCTAAGTCATTGAGCAAGCATTTATAAAGTGGTATGATCATTTTTGCTTGCCTTTGAATATAATACTTTAATATAACGCTCTTACTTGAAAAAATGGATGGCTAGCCATTGCTCTAACATACGAAGGTAACGTTCATTTTACTCTGGCGAAGATAGCATAAAATCTGCAGATTCCGGTAAACATGTAGAATTTTTGATGTCCGTTTATATCTGCATGCTATTCTGACAATGAGAGCATCTATGTACTATACTCCAATGCTACTCTATACTCTAATCGCTGATCTAATTGAGCAGAGAAAAAATAATTTTAAAAGAGGCGGCGTGATCTTGTACACCAAAACGGCGGGAGCTTTCGGATTGAGCTATTAAAAAGCAAGATTCATATGAAGCGTAGCAGGAAAGCAATAGTTTAACGAAAAAATATCGGCGACCCTATCGCTAAAAGACACCCAACCGAGAATGAATTGGAGACGAACTTCAGCAGCTGGTCTTCCTTCAACACGTTGCCCGAATGCCAAAGACGTGGTTCGAAGTCCAGTCCGTTGGTGTCCTCATTTCGTTTTTTTCCGTAGCATTAGCCGATTAATCGCCGCGTGTAAACACGTACTACCATTGCACCAGTCGTACGCGATCCGTACATGATTTGGTGTTTTCTTTGTCCAGAGTTCCGTCGATTATCTCGCCACAGCCTCTGTTCTCAGCAGTGCTCGATAGACCACCTTGATGCTTTAATTTTAGCATCCTCTTTGATGTCAAATAAGGTGCATTTAATCAAAAGAATTAGTATTTTTTATACTTGCTGCTTAATTATTCACTACAAATCTCTTCTAACAAGCGCACTACCTACGTGTTGGAAAATTATACCTACATGGTCGCAGCATAGTATTTAATTTTTCTTGCCTTCATATTGAATTTATATATAAGGATTCAGGAAAAACAAGGAAGCATACACGAATATAGTGCTTGCCTTTTGTTGTTTATTTTATTGCACGACCGGAAAAATGGATTATTCTTATGAGAAAGGAACGAAGCGGTGAAAAGGGTTGACTGGGCTCGATCTAGTGGTTACAATGTTCGGTCCCCCTTTCTTACACAACTCGCCAATCTAAGAACGGAGAAGTCACGACTAGATACTTGACGCACTGCTGCTTATAGTCCATCGTTTTCCGCTTTTTCTTCGTTCCGCTATGTGGTTTGCGGTTTCTGGAAACTTCCGTTGGATTCGCTCCAACAAAAAATCGCACTGGTTTGTTGTCATCCTAGACTGGCTAGCCTCTGTTCCCGAGTCCTGAGTGCATAAAGGCCTCGGTCTAGTTTCGTAGCTGAAAAAATTCTGGGCAAAAGTCTGGTAAACCATCACCATCTAGCTTGCCACGATTATTCGCGGAAGAGCGGCTTCTGATTATAAATAAAAGAAGCCTCGTTCAATCATGTGGCGTTCTTTTTAACAACTGCTTCTTTCGCTTAGTACCGAAAGATTCATTTACGCTAACAGGCGATAAACCCTTTCCCAGTTACATTAGTGTCCACTTTGGAACATCGGAAAAGCTGGTATTTCATATATATATGTTTGGAACATCTGTGGTGTTATCTGCTGCTGTAGAGACTGACAGCGACAAAAAAGAAATAAGTGGGCCAAATTTTTATGTAGCAAGTAAATCGGAAGTTGGCGCTCAGTTTTTCAATTTTAAGTAGGGTCGGGTTCTTGAGCCATAGACATACATACATGTGACTCTGTATGGACGGCACAGGGAATGAGTGATTGACGAACACATTGACAGTCTTAAAAAAAAACAAATCGTTGCTCCCCTCTGCCGCATGCTTCTTGTGTGAATTCATCGTCCTCTTGTATGGGGAGAGTAGAATGGCTTCGGGTAGCATGTGCTTAAGTCGAACCTTCCTCAAACAATCCGAACCTTCCACACTTTCGTTTGTACCACGGGGCACTCTGAAGAATCTTGTTTCTCCATAACTGCAGCGCGTAAACTCTTGAGAATTGCCTGAGCCACTGTTGAGGATAAGAAAAGGGAATGCGAGTAAATAGAAAATCCCAATAAGACTCGATAAGGAAGGATTACACAGCAGAACTACAGACACAACCATTGTTCCATAAAGTAGAACCGAAAGTCAGAATTTTCCCCCAACTGAGCAAAACCCTGTCGAATGATATTCTTCGTCAACGCAGAAACTACTGTTTTTTGCATGTTTCTTTCAATGAAAAGAACTCGGAAGAGTTTTCTAGTTCAGAACAGTTGACCTGTTTGAGCTCGTGAATTCTCGACGTTTTCAAGTTTATGATTCAATTTCTGATCGAGAAGCTTTCTCGAAATCTCCCAAAATTAATATTGTATAGCAATGCGTCGGAATGTTGCAGAATGAATTGAAGCCACCATTTCAACAAACCCAAAAGAAAATCGAACCGGATGCTGTTTGGTATAATCATCGGTCAAGGTCCCAGATCATACATTATCTGCTAACTATGAGAGGAAAGCTGGAAAAGCATCTCATGCTAGGGGTTCAGCGCTGGTTTCTTAGGATTTTTCACACTAAGTTCTGTGCTATTTCTGACACGACACGCTATGCGTTAGCGAGGTGCAAGCCATACATATAAAAACCCAGCGAAAATCGTATCTTGGCAGTCGTACTGTAAAATTCATTAATAAACTGGGAAGATTCAAGGCACTAAAGTGACGGATTCCTTCAATTGTACGTAAGACATACCTCTTTTATTAAAGTGTTGTGCTAGCTAATCTTTATGGGCAAATTGGGATTCATCACATCGATCCTCCAAACGCCACCTTCGGCATAAACAAAGACGATTACTCTACTGGAGTTGATGGATCCAAAAATTTATACTGTCAAATATCTCATTTTGTGCAAATGACCTGTTGAAGCACGCAAATGACTTTTGCTGACTTTCCCTATGTGCTCGTGCTCCGAGAAAGGTCTTTCACACAAGAGGGACATCGGTGTTCGAATCGATACCCCGCTTCAACCCACCCGGTCAATCAATGGAGTGGGTTTTCCTGACGGGCCTCCATGTGAATGCGACTTCACAAAGGCTTTGTCTGGGGCGGTAACTTTATTCGGGTCAGATCTCTGCGCGCTATTATCCTCAATGGTCTCACGAGCACGTCTGCATAAATCGGTGCAGACCAGCGATTCTTGATGTAGAGGAGAGAGTCACAGAGCTCACGTCAGGTATTTATCAGTTTGACAAAGGCCGGTTATCAAGGTGCAGTGCAATAGTTGGTAAAGGAAGGCTATAAAGGAAATATAAAGGAATCGAATGTGCAAAGAAACACAAAACAAGGAAAAGGAAAAAATCAGGACTAGAAGTTCAGAGGTATGCCCTTTCGCACCTCAGTACGGATCCTAAGACAATGAGGAGATGGCAGTTAATGTTGAGCAGATCATGCTTACTCTAGTACGTCTTAATAGGCGAAAGGAAAAACCTAACCTAAATAGTGTAAGAATTGGTGAATCACTGAGTGCGTCTGCATCAGCAAAACGCATTCCATTGTTTTTTAATCACTGCAAAATTTTTTGGCCCAATTTTTGCAGAATAGAGCGGCGCAATCGACATGGGATCTGCTGCCGTGTGCGCAACTAGTTGTTCATTAGGTCCGCTATGCGCCCAGGCCATCCATTCCTGCCGGTGAATTTGAACGAGGTCCGCGTCGGAAAGGGAAACCGCAAGGAAAGTTCCTGGTCGAATCGAATTATCGAACTTCCATAATGACGGCTGGCTACCGCAGCGCTTTGTATAGGCTAGATACAGAATCCAACTGTCCCAGAGGTAGTGGTATTGCTTGAGAATTGAATGTCCGGGGCATCCGAAGGAAATGGTGATAACATGTAGTGTCGTCCTTTTATTTGAATGATCGCCAAACCCTTACTGTGTTGGCTGCGATTAACTGCTCTTTACAACTCAATGAGATTCACGTTATCAGCACGACCAGATACCTCCAGGAGATCCTCTCTAGGCATGGTGCACCCTTAATGAAAACAAGGAGCTTCGAGTTTACATCTCACTGCATCCTGTCACTTGTTCACAACCTCGTATTCATAGCTTGCTATTCTCCGCTTCGTCATATTATTATTCACTTGATCATACTAGTTCTAAGCATATCTTTAGAAAATTGGAGACTTTTCAGTAAATATTTACCGGGATGTGAAGCTATCGTTAAGTAGCGGCGAATTGCACTAGCGTTCAACGAATGGCAGGCATTTCGTGCTTGTTTCGTTGCCAGATCTCCTCGATCTACGCAGCTGGTTCACTGCGATGTTTCTCAGTGTTAAGGCAGCATTGAAAGTCCAGTCGAAGTTTCATCAGTCTACCATTCTCATGGAATGGTTGAAAACCGCATTGATTCAGATGGATGCAGAGAGTCGGCTTTCATGTCGCCACGCGACCAGAAGGGGCGGATAGGCTCGCTGGTCGTCGTCGTCGTTTTTTTTTTCTCGGTGGCGTATCAGAGATCTGATGAGATGATTCAGCCAGCGTTCGCCAGTAGCGGAGGCCTTCTAGTTGAGAGATGTCTTCGCGCAGCGCGACGCACTCAAATCCCGTACGAACACATCGTCGTAGACAACGACCTCCATGCGACGACGACGACGACTGACCGGCCGATTGACGACGGACGCACGACACCGGATCGGCATGCACAGTCACGCCTCTCGAGTATCCACCTCACGCACCTTGAGAAAGTTACTTCTTTCCTCTCGTCCTCTTCTCCTCTAATAATTCTCGGTTCGAGCTCTTACGGTGACATCTCGCACGCACCTTGTCTTGGTTACCTGCGAAATAGCGCTTGAATTCTACCACTTTACTACAAGGATGGAAGACGGGGCTTTTGGCACAATAACTCTTTAGGTTTACTTTAGGGTAAGGGAGGGCAAAAAATTCGAAGTGAAGTCATTCACTATCGTTGTTTCTAGAAGATTAAACCGAGGCCTTAACGTGATCAGAAGCGTTTTCTGGATCTTAGAGAAGCATGTATGTACAAGGACAGGTTACAAAACGATTTAATATGAGGCAGTTTTTCGATGACATACCTCTGAGATGGGCCCAAACCTGGAGAGAACCTAGAGACCTTTAGAGATAAGTTTTTAGAAGTGTATGTGAAGGCATTGTCAATGCTGCTTCTCTTTGAGACGTCAATGTTAAATCTTTTCTTGTGAGTAATTTTCTTTAAAAAGTGTTAGCGGACTAGGATTGAAGAAGAAAAGTCTTGTTAGAATACAGTTCGTGAGAAGGTGGCACAGTATTAGGTGAGAAAGTACGGAGATGGCATACATAGTATGCCTCCCCTAGTAGCAACACTACGGATGGAGAAAGATTGTTTCGTTGATTTGGGTAGGAAATCTGAAGATATCATTTCGCCGACATAAATGTAACGCCTCCTACTAACTGAGCTACATATACACAGCTGTGTAGGCGAGCAGACTTTTTCTCAGGTTTACAGTAAGCAGTGGAAAGGACAAGTGTTCAGTATTATTAGCATAATATGGTCTCCCGTTGCAGTGTCTTTGAGCTTTGACATCGAGGTTATTAAACGATAAAAGGGCAAAAGTAATTGTCTTGCTCTTCTCTTCGCTAAAAACATGCCATACAAAATGGGGAATATTTTAGGCCTCCGTTCGTTCTTGCAGAAGTAATCTACACTTTTGAGACGTCAGTATGGAATGAGGCATTACGGGTACAGTTCTTGAGAGACACTATGTAATATCTCGTTCTGGACTTGTCAGAAAAATCAAGTCTAATAAAGAGTATTTGTGCTTCGTAGTTTGCACATTTGGATGTTTTGCAACCGAACCAAAATCTTGGAGGGAGGATATTCGCTAGGCACAACGGGCGCACTTCTGTCAACTGTGCTCAAGAAAGAGGAGTAAGAGGATTTACTTCAAGGAGATGTGACAGCGTTTCTGTTTTCTATACTTTTTTATTCAAAACCGGCCCTTACTCGAGGCGCGAAGGTGAAGTAGGTTGGTTGGTCAGTCGGTCACAGGCCAATGATTCGATCTGGATTAGGCTAATTCATCCTCGAGGTTTGTCTTCTTCAGTGAAAACATCGATGCTTTCTTCACAACGAACTGGCCACAAGCTTTGGAGACAGTATGCGTGACGTGCCTCGTGCGCTCTCACTTGATCTCAAATGCCGATTCCTATTCCTTTGTTATAGAACTTGCAGTTTTCAGTTTCCGTTTCTTTTTATGGTAATACACTTCGAATGGATGAAAAAACGGACCCAAGGGGAGAAACGCCATCACGATTCATAAAGTGGACATGGTGGACTGGTATAGGTAAAAAGCTGTTCTAAGCTCCAGACCCGGACAATAAGACCTATAATTGCTAGCTGAGCGCGTTTGGATGACCTGAGAAATGCTTTGTTAACATTCGATCGTACAGCGCCGGTGATGTAACGTAGAGCATTCCCGACGGGCCAGCAGGAGGTGCGGGTTCGAGTCCCGCCTGGCGCGACAGTTTTGATTTCAACAAAACATCGTAGTAACAGCTCTGTTAACATTTACAGAAGTGTATAGAAGAACGCGAATGCATGGAATGATTTTGACTGTATTAAGCAGATTGAATGTTCTAAGAGCTTTTGTAGTACCTTCATTAGGGTCAACTCCTGCTCGACCCCTCTGCACTCGATTACTGCGAATGGGAAAGTAAGAAGAGGTATAGGGTTCTTAGCTCACCGCCTAGTACAAGAAACTTCAGAATGTGGCTCATCCAACGCTTCCGTGTCCGAATCGGCCGCATCCTAGATTGTTTCCAATTGCTCGATCCGTGCCGAGCACAGAATCCTGTCAAAGCAACCCTTGTTCACGATCGGGTTAACATTATATTATATTGATTATATCGGCGTAGGTTGCCCATGTTCCTCCTTCTGGAATGAAAATTCTTTTAAAGGCCTTGAATAGGGATTCCTTTGATTACCATTTTCCGTCTCAAAGTCTTCATATCAAGTTTCGATTGCAAAATTGATTGGAAATCCCGAGATTGTATGTATAAGCGCCTATTGAAGGGATAATTGTTAGCCTCATTCATAGCTTGATGGAGAAACAAGCTTGGTCGACAAGTGGCTCAGCGGACGAACAAGGATCCGCAGAAGCCTGTTCAGCGACATTATCGCCCCCACTTCCGTTAAGTTGATCGTAAAAATCCGAGATGAGCCCGTGCTATGAAATCTACGCCCAAACGAACACAGCGATAATATTTGGTTCGCCTCTATTGCAACTCTATCAAACGAGTTTTACTACATCGCTAACACAACTAATATCGTTAATATCGCTAATAATATAAATAATATATCGCATCGCTAATACGGTACGTGCTGCTCTGGGCCGGAGGTACTGTTAGCTCAGTCATATCGAGAACCAAATATGCCGCCGTCATTCATGTAGAGCATCTCCGCATCATCATCTCACCCACAGCACGCCTCTGGGATGCATACCTTACTTTTTTTACCTTTTTACTTTTCGTCCACATCGGAAACAGCGGAGCGTCACCCAACTTTTAGATGAGGCCTCACATAGACGCGTTCACCACATTGAAATCACATTTTATAAACCAAGAGCGCTTTAGGACTTATCACGACAAGCTTATTGCGCGACTCTCCAGAAAAAGCTGATGGAAAGGAATCAACGATAGTCAGCAGAGTGAGGTATGAATGCTGAGAGCCTATTATTTGCTCGCATTCCACTTAGTTAAGGAATCTTGACAACACTCGCAGTGATCAAGAAGGAAACATAAGGAGTATACTTAATAACGGTATAGTAGTCAAAAGCAATGGAGGTGGTGCAACATTTGGAGCGCTGAAGGTGCTCAATTTCTAAAGCATTGCTTCCTATCGCCAGAGCAACTTATCGTGCCAAGTTGGCCTTAATTAGTGAACGGCAGACGGTCAGAAAGCAGCGAAGCGTTGTACTGGTCCGGGTCATCAAATCATTCATAGAGGAGAGAAAAAGACAACTTGTACCGCCTAGTTTGCAAAGCATAATGATCTCCTGATGATTCTCGTAGTAACTACTATGGGAGAAGAGCTAAATACCAATGTCTATCCCATCTCGAAACAACAGTAGCACGCTTTAAACTGTGGGGCTTCAAAGTCACCGTAAAGGCGTCCGCATCGAAGCTCTTTTGGTCCTTTCGAAACTCCTTAATGAAAAGATACGCTTTTTATGGCTTTTTCTTAAAGAAACTTACCATGATTGCTGGCACTTAGGAGGTTCTTGGTGTATCTTATTTCCACTTTTATGCTTTCTGTTTACCATGTTATGTTGTACATTCATCTTGGCTCTGTTTTACGCTTTTGTCTCAAATTAGGTGAGCATAACTTATTCCTCTAGACATGTACATAATAAGGGATAAATGAAAGTATTAATCCATCTCTAGTGTGATGCGCCAGTATTTTAGTTCTTTGATCGAGATGTCGAGGAGGCAGTTTGAAAGCGTATTTGACCTATGCAGTGACTTGTGGTAGCTATCCGATGGAATAGTCAGTGTTTTATCCTTCACAGACAACTCTGATACCAACTTGCCGACCTCGGAAGTATGGAAGGCTTGGTTGGCCGGGCAGGGACTGAACCTGAATCTGATTTAGGGTACACGCGCGATAATCAGCACCTATTCCGACTGCGCTGCCACAGTCGGAATTGGTGCGTGCATTGCGCAGTCAGAAGATAGAGATAGATATATTTATTATAAGGTAGGTGGGAAGGTCTTGTTCTATTGAAGCATTGTGGATATTGAACAGATTTCAGGGCAGGAATCGGGTCTTGCCTCACCACTTTCTTCATCCCCATGGTTTATACTCTTTATAGACACGCACATGCGTACAGTGCACTCCATCATATCAATTTTTGTTCTAAAAGTGCGCAACTGTTGTGGGGTATTTCCTAGGGATAATGAGCAGAATGAAGTCTTACAAGAAGCGGTTTAATAGCGTATCTATGGCTTCGTTGTTGAGCAGCATCGCCTGGGTAAGGCTCCTATCAGTATAGTCCATGTACAAATAACACACATTCAAAAACGTAGACGATGGCTACTTCGGTCTCCATATGTCCCACCTTTATCATTATGAGTCATAAGCTTGCAACAAAATTTGCCTTCCAGCAAAAATAAGATTAGATCATAAAAGAAAATGATTGACTCAGATGAAGTAATTGCCGTTATTCTCAATTAGTTTCTTCCGGTTTTCATGCACTGAGTAAATTGCGTCTCTAGAATTTGGTCGGCTTCAACCTCAAGAAATCGTGTACTACCGCCGTGACCACATTGATTTCAACGAAGCGCCTATCACGGAGGAAGTGCTCCATCGACCGAATCAGATGGCAATCAGACGGCGCAATGTCCGGGGTGGTTGGTGCTGGCTTGGTTTTGGTCCAGCCCAAATCCTAGATTTCCAGCGTCTGAAGGGCCGCGAGCAGTCGGCCGTTGTCCTAGTGGAGGAAACATTGGCTCGTATCGACTTCTTTCTCCACTAGTTTTTGCTGGAGCTAGTCGCGTTATTGGCAGAAGCGAGGGTGAAGGATGGTTTGACCACGTAGAGCAGCTCCCGGTGCACTGAACCACTACACGTTCACCAAATGTACAGCAGGAGCTTCATTCGGTAAAGTTCCGACTTCGACCACAGAACCCACGGCTCATTGAGTTCCAGCCATTGCTTTCCGGATCTACGGTTGTCGTGAAGCACCTCCTTTCATCGCTGGTAAGCATTCGATCTAGTCCCCCTCGTCTGAACCAGCGCAGGAGCTCTCTATAGTCGGAAACATAGCGATTTACTTGGGTTTCAGTCAGCGCATGAGGCAGTGAGAAGGTGATTTTGCCGACCTTCCAGTCTTCTGCAGAAGACGGGCGGTGGTTCACTGGGAGGTGTGAGATTAGCGGTCAGTCCTGATGTGGCTTGAGAAGAATTCGACTTAATGGATTGGCGCAAGCACCTCTACTTACGGCAGTTGGTTTTTCCGGGAGTGGTTTGTCTTTGATGCCCTTCTGGGCGGAAAGGGACTTCTGATATCACCTCCAATAATTTAATCGGTTAGGGCTGAGCATTCGGTGATTTGAGAAATGTGCTTGACTCTTGTTGCTGGGTTGCTGCCGAGCTTGAAGTAATTGAAAATAGAGTCGGACACTTTTTCACTTTGAGTGGTCATCGTTCGAGAGAATAAAACGTTTTAACAACGCAAGGAAAATTAACGATTCATATCTCCAAATGAGCGATAGGAAACAAGGTTTCCAACAAAATATAATTCTTCACTACTTTGAAGGGGCGGATCTACTTTGAATTCCAGAAAAATCGGAAGTGGTGCAGAATTTCAGACTCAACCTAATATTTGCACGTAAAGCTCAGATCTGTCTCTACACACACGTGTTCGTTTCATATGGAGAAACAGCAAAAAGCGAAAATTGATGTTCAGTTATGTAGCATGGCAAGCGTCTTTCTGTCTCGGCAGCAAATTTGGTAGGAACCCACATTTTCAAGTGGCTGTTGTCGTGACAATCAGCGCGTCCTTATACAATCTGTTACGTGGTCAATTTTCACCATCAGTCTCTAAAATGTCAAGCTTATGATCCAGACACATCGGAGAGGTTCAAACCCTTCTCTCTGCCCATCTGCTTGCCTTTCAGTTCATCTGAAATGCGCTTCTTCCTAGGCGCCTGAATTGACTGCGTGAAGGGGAAGCGGCGCGGCCGTGGGAGGGCTTAGTGTACATAGCAAAGTGGTATCGGGGTGGTCACTAACGGAACCGCGAGAACTCGCTTCTCGAGGGCTTCGCGCCGATCACTTCCGCCAATTAGGCCTACTCTCAATCAGGAACTCCTTTTCTTTACCAATGCCTTTTCCACTTTTATTCTTCCTAGCAAACCCTTTAGCAAATATCCTTTTACGCCTATTTTAAGCCTATTGTACTTGCTCTGTTCTTCTGAGCAGGCAGCATTTCCATCTTTACCAGATCGATCTGCTGCTAACCCACCGATCACAAAGGTCAGAAGGCACTAAAATGGATTGGTGAAGCGCCAAATCCTCGCGCCTTGACTGCTGAGCCACATGCACCTAAATATATACCAGCAATTTCCTGTAGAAGACCTACTGAAAGCTTAGGCCGGCTTTAAGGCTACGTGATGTCGTTGCTGATCGTACATACCATCCGGAAAGGATTGTGATGTCAAATTTTGACTCCATAAGGTATTTCGGACAGCTTGCTTCTCCACATTCTATTAGCACTATCAGTGATTGGACTGGAGATATCATTCGACACTGTGCCCAAAATTTAACGCTTAACTTGGTCTCTAATTGTCTCCCTCCAGACCCATACAGGCTCATTACGGACGTATTTAGCGCAGCGGAAATATTTGTGACCCAAAAACAATGACTGATCCATATTCGAATCCGATGTCGTCGCGGCATTTCACTTTCGAGAGGAATAAGCAATGCTATGCTCAGTTTAGTTTTTATTTCTCTCTGAGATCTACATATTTTCGATATTCAATTCTTGATGAGTTTCGCAGTAATAAAACGCTGAAATTTTTAAAGGCTTTGTCACTTGCTGTTTCTATGGTTTTCTGTCTAAGTAGGTACTATCCTACACCTTCTTAACAAACCACGTGACACAGGTAGTTTATTTGTACACTACACTATTTCTATAAATCTTGCTTTTGAGGCCATTGTTGCCTTCATCTGCTTTCGTCATCGTATCGAGGTTCACTCGTTTGATTTGGTTTTTGAGCATTCCGAGTGCTCACATCTATTTGAAACAAATAACGCCGTACTTCGGAGGTCGACGGTCGGCTTGTTTTCAAGGTTGACCCAATTTTTCCGGTGCAATAAAATCGGACAATCGGGTTCGAACGCTCGTGCGTCCTCTCTGCGATGTCGCGTACATGAGTATTGAGTGCAGGAAAACGAGGAGCAGAAAGAGATGTCTGTTGGACGTTTGCCAATAAACAAGAGAAGTCTATCCTAGTGGGGAGGAGCAAACCTGTGGTGTCAGTTGCATTCGTCCTGTCATGCTACACCTCCACCTTCACTGAATTTTCCGGAGGGCCCTCATGCCATGGAATGTAACTGGCGCTCTTGGACAAATTCATTGGAGGAGAAAAGCACGATTCCTCTTCCCGACTGGTATAGATCCACAACTCGAATGGTTCCTGCATTAATTTCTTGACATGACGCTATGATAGACAGTTTGATATTAGTGACAGTTCCGTGACCTTATAGTGGCATCTAGTATTTAGTTGGCGACTTCAAAGGTAGTTCAGTTTTAATTTTCTGTTTTAATGCAGATATTATATATTCGAGTGTCCAATTCGGTGCTGGGGTGCACAATTCACGGCAGCGCGTCGGGATGCACACCCTCCTCCTGTTGAGGGCGCGGTGTAAAAAGGTATATCCGCTGCTGTGGATCAGGAAATTTTGTTTTGCGTCTCAAAGGTTTCGTAAGGCAGCCGTTAGACTCTCAGTGAAGCATAGGGGTTGGCGGTAGCGGAGTGGCGTTCTACCCCCCCCCCCCCCCGCCCTTTAAACAGAGGCGTGGCAAATGTCTGCGTCTCCACTATCTCGTAAGGCAGCCACAGGTCTCTCGAGCAAGCCCAGGAGTTTGGTGGTGGGCGGGCCAGGGGGACGAGGGGTAGAACGCTTGTCCCCCGGTTGGGGGTGGGTGAGCAAGGGGGATGAGAGGAAGATCGCATGCAACCGGCGAGGGGCGTGGCCATATTTGTGCATCCTGACCGTCTACCAGAATTCACGATACGAAGAGAATATAGTGCAACGTAAGAGTGTTCATATGATCTGACTATCCCAGGGGCGAGTGCTTGCTACGAGGTTTCTTGAGCTAAGAATAGGATTGTGTCTCTTAACCAAATTGGCTGCAGGATTTGCTGTGCTGATGCTAGTTTTATATACAGGGATTTCGGAAAATCAACTAATTGTTGTTATAATCTCGAAACCTGAGGATGTAGGTGAGGTCCGCAGATCCATCTGTCGCGTAGACGCTCCCTGTCATCGAAGACCCACTTATTATCGCACTCCACTATGTAACCAAGAAGCGGCACCGCAATGTCGCGCGAAACGACTGCGAATCTTTCCTCATACTACTCTGCTCTTCTCTCAGATCCGCTCGTAGTACAACCAATCGTGAAGCCTTTTCGGCTCTCGATTTCTATGCATCCAAGTGCGTTTCATGGAAGGGACGGCAATTTTTTTGCACTTTCTCTTCTTCAGCCCTTCACATGCCTTTCACATTCTTATCAGGGTCCTTACCAGAGCCTGCCACCAAAATCATAATCATCGTTCTAGGATCTGATCTACGCTACAAAAGTTAAGCGCCAAATAAGTGCTGTACGATCGTTAGACAAAGCATTTACGATTGTGAACTGGATTTCTGATTTGCAGTTAAGGTCACTAAGTCTAAAGACCTGGGTCGTGAAGATGAAAGTTAAAGAAAAGGGCCGGTCACACAGTTTCTATAAGGTTAAAGAAAATTAGCAAATTTTTACCGCTCCAACATTTGCAACGGCTTTGAAAAAAGGGGACATTTTCATGCCATAGAATTCGTCAAATTTGACGATACAGAGTAATCAAATGAGGGTAACTTGGTTACTGTTTGCGCATCTAGACCCTAAAATGATACTCGCTCTACCCACCGGCTAAGAGTGAAATCGATAATCTTAAGCCAACCGTTCTCCTGTTCCTTTTCCGCTAGTGCGGTGCAATTTTTCTATCGTGGAAAACTATAAATCATAAAGGTATGCATCGAATAAACTTGCTTAGGATGGACATCGCGCCCCATTTCTTCGTCTTATCCTTAAACACTTCTACGGAGGCTCGTAGAAGCGCTCTTTGGATTCCTGTTTAGCCCACGGAGTAAGCTGCCAAGACCGGCATTGCACGCTTTACAGCTTATTTTCTGAACAAGACTGGTAGCAATTCACTGGCCATGAAGTGAGGGAGAATTTGGTTGCTCCGTGAGTCTAGGCTCAATATTTTGTTCACGTGGAGTGGTTGAACTCTGATTGTAGTCATAACTAAAGTAAGTTTTGAGATTGAGTGAAAAAGATCAGAACCCGGTTAGCAGGTGGAGTTAGTTCAAATCCTGCCTGGCGCTAGAGTTTTGATCTCAACAAAACATCGTTCTGAGCGCTTATCGTTCTGAGCGCTTACAGCCTCAGCACTACCTAATCGAAGCCGAAAGAAAACGAATTGGAGCAGCTGAAATAAGCTGTTCTCCTTCCATGAGAGCTGCAGCGTGTTCGTCGAACAAAGTGGTCTTCTGGATTGTGAAGACGAAAACGACGGATTTCTCTTATAGCTGCGGGCCATCACAACCACTAAGCCATCAAACATGGTGTGGATGAGAGGTCACCACAGGTCAGGCCTCGCTTTGTGGGCGAAAAATTTTTTGTGAGCAACGGAACCAGCAAGCAACCGCAGAACTTGATGAGGCACGTTTTGCGAGCGCGTTCTTCTCCGGCAGCGGTCCCGTTGTGTCCGCGGCGTGAAGGGGGTTCGCGCAGATGTCGTCGTTGATTTCGTAGGCGGCATGATTTCGGAAGCGGCGACGCGCATCGCTCCCAGCTTGACAAATCGCGCCGCCTGCTGAACCGTACCATATGCCGATCGTACGGACGCGGGCCGGCGGCTGCGGACCAAATCCGCCATCGAAACTGCTCTCAAGTACGGTCGGCAAGCACTACGACGACCTTGACTGCTTCTCCGGGATTATTGCGCTGAAGATACATCATCATGACGGGCTTCTCACTGAGTGTTTATGGGCAGCCCCTTCTCGTCGCAGCTGCGAAAGATTTCCTTCCACCCAAAGACTTACTTTTTGCTCTTGGAAACATGCGTCCAATTATTTTTCGCGGCCCAATGTTTGTGGGAACAAGCTGACCAACAAACAGATCGGACATATTTAGCATTGAACATTAGTTAACCAGTTGAAAATTTGCTTGTGAAGGTTTTGAAGATCCTTTGAAGGGTTTTTGGATGATGCGTAGTGAATGACTCATTGGGGGTATAAAGCGTAGGTGACCCATATCGGCGCCCTTCCATTGGGTTGGTCCAAGCGCATTGTCGGATTTTGCTGACTCCACCTCCACTGCTCATGGCATTCAGATTTTAAAACATTTCTAAGAGCAAGAAGTAAATTTTCTGAAAAGTATAATTGCCCTTAACATGCTGTTTAAGATCATTCAAAGAGATTTGGAACACTTTTAATTTTTGGAGCGGTTTCTAACTCATTTCGTGCTCGCACATGATGATTTTATCCATGAGTCCAAAAATGGCGTGATGGTCACATGAATAACAAATCGTGGGGCTTAATCGGAAACGGCTGCTGACATCTCTATAGAGGAGATCGCAGAGGCAAAGTCGTGGTGAATAGCTGCAGCAACAGAGGAGGTGTACGTGAGTATAGTTTTGCATTTGCTTCGAGGTTGACTGGAGAAAAACCCAATAACTGTGCTCTTCAGGACTTGCACGATCAAGAGAACAGCTTCAAGAGAACCAAATAGGGAAAGAAATTAAACCTCGAGTTTTACACAACTGCAGAGAGCCTTTTGTTAGCTCTATTATTAACTCTCATGGGAACTAGATATTCTTCGATAACAGTAGACATTCTTGAGACCATGGATTGACGTGGAGGCTTCAGACGTAGTTGGAAAAGCCTTCATAGCAGCTGTAAGTGCAGCAAAAAGTTGACGAGGAGACACGAAAGGGTGAAGTACGGTAGTGCCCGACGTATGGTTGGAAGTCGCCTTTCAAGAAACCAGACGATGTTGGCATGAAGAAACGTGTCTACCTAGCATAGCATCTTGACCTCTCCAGAACTAAATTCCACCTAAAAAGTGTCTCCTTTATTTATTACTAATGACCTAGGATGAATAATAACCCATAATGAACGCTCATCACCGATGCATTTAGATACCTTGAAATTATTAAATTTTTATAAAAATTTAGTCTTTGTGGAAGACATATACTAAACCTCATTATGTGAATGTGCCTAAACATTAAGCACGTGCTAGGACAAATATATGCCCAAATCTTGGCTAGATCTTTCTCAGTTTCCGAAATTGAAATGAAATTTTTGCAATTCTTTTCTTCACTTTTTGTAGGAATCGTCCAACAAACTGAGGTTAATGAAAATGACAACTGGTGATTGCTCTTTTGCGTTCATTTCGAAACGTCCGTATCTTATCCATCTTTCGGACGCATCTGATCGAAGTGCGTCTCAGCCGATTTTTCGCTGCGTTTTTCGTTCATTTAAAAGCATAATGTGCTGCGCATGGAGTCAAGTAATTTATAAAAAATTGTAATCAAAGTTAATTTTAGCGGCATCTGGTAGAAGGTTCATATTTCTAGTCAATGGAATGAAGAATGTGGGAGATAACCACAATTAGCGGGGAATTTTTGTGCAAAAATCTTTTCCCATTTTCAGTGAGCGATTGTCAGAATTTCCCAACATATTTTATGTGTCGACTGTCATTCTTGGTCTTTGAAAAGGAAGCTGAATACATTATGCCTTTTATAGTAGTCTCATTTATTTATTTATTTCATCCATTCGAGGCACGCAAAAGTCTTGACAAACCACGTAACGTAAAGTTAGAAACCCTGATGATAGAGTGAGGAAAACCAGCAAAAATATGTAGCGATGTTTCTAAATGGTTACATAGTCAGTATAGTGTAGGTGAACCAAAATGGATAGCAGAAAACGAAGCAGTAGCCAACTACCGCATAATCGAACTGGAATAAAGATGTTATGCTGAAGTGTCAACGTTGCAATTCTGACCTTGACGAAATGGGGGTGTAGCACCCATGCTGTACCCGTGTTGTCTGGTCTACACATCGTCTGCGGCTCGCGTCGAGATTTTTATCGACAACTTGTTGGCAAACGTTTGTAGTGTTTTATTGCGAGCGATTTTGCACCCTTCTTTACACCGTCGCTTTCTTCCGCACTCTTCACCCTTCACCGTACGCATCGCCGGCGTGATGACCGGACGACGACACGTCTGCGAAAGCATTTCTCCTTTATCATTACTCAGATCAGAAAAACTTGGAACATTCGTACGCCTCGCACCTTCGTTGCGCCGCACCAAAGTCACACCAGCTCGTATCGACGGAAGCCATCCTCTATTTTCGAGACTCTAGTGGACGATCACATTCAACACTCCCTTCTGCAGCGTATTGTACTCTACTACCAGTCTCAGAGTAGGCTGTCTATTTAGATCGTAGACTGTACAAAAGCATGTTGACCTTCTGGGATGCCTATTCTTTGACAAGAAATCGTTTTTTTTATATAAGATCTCGTGTTTATGTATAGGGATGGCGCTGGAAAGACATCTCGACAGGAGTTTGCTCTGGCTTATCAGCCTGTTTGCCAATATGTATAATACTTGTACTTGAATTTAGCCAAGCAAGAGTGCTAGTGCTGCTACTCATGGTTGTATTTGGCTAACTTGAGCACTTCAAGGTCCCATATGGTCCCCATAAATTATGAGAAGGAAGGCTTTGAATTTTCCTAGCTATTTTCCGGCTTAGATCGAATAAACTGAACTAGCCGCGGAAATACATGAGGTTTCTTTCACCGCTTCCTTCTCATGAATCCTTTTTCTCACCTTATGATCATCCGTGAGTTTCACGTTGTCCGATTGCTTTTGTTTTATAACAGGAAATACGTTATAATAAAAATGTCAATCCGAGAGAATGTGATGGGACGAACCATTCAAAACGTTTTGTCCGTTTTCATTTTATTAAATTTATTTATAACTATCTTTTGAGTTTTGATTATGTTTTCACTTTCTTAACAATGCCTTTAATTTCGACATATTAATAACATCACTTAGGCATAAAATTTAAAGAGAAGAGAGAAATGGGTGCACTGTGGCCGTTGCTTTGTTACATTGTCCACTTTTATGGCGCTGTCACTGACTGTCTATCACCGTTTTGTAGTTTTAAGCTTGAATGAAAACTCGCCTTATGTTTTCAGTGTTGCCTTTCAACACTTCATTTTTATGTAGCAGAAGTACTTCATAAAATGAAAAGATTCCCAGGGTTTGCCTTTTGTGAATCAAAAGGGATACATGCATGCACATGCCAATGAAGCCTTCCGTTCCTGCCGGTCAGGGCTATTTTCGGTATGCATGAGGGGGGAGGAAAGGATTGGATGCCGAATTTTTCTGTCAGCACTCCTCTACAAGAAAGAAATCTGCGCAGTGGTTCCAGATGTTTCCTAAGTGTAGTACTCAGTTTTCGCAGTTTCTGGAGCATAACGGGCCTCTTCCATGAGAGACAGGTGTGGCATCGAAAACTCTCCGTATGTTAGATCGGTGGTACGAGTTATTACCCTCACCCTCGAGCGTCATGAACGCATAATGCCTAACGACGCAGCTTCCGCGCTCCAGCAACAAAGCATGAATTCTCTTATTCCTTCGAATTTTCATCTGGTGCACCAATGTTCTGACCCAGTTTTCGCCTCGTGATTTCTGGTTACACCGAACAGCACTAGAAGTAATCATCCGTCCGCCATCTCTACTTTCTTATTTTCGGAAGTCAGACCATCGCAGTGCTACTGCAATAGTCTTGGACTCACTACTGCTTCACACAGTGCCATCAAAAAAGAAAATGAAGCTCGGTTCACAAGATACCGCTGCACCATTACAGCGTAGAAGAATGAGCAGAGGAGTTTGCTGATTCGAATATTCGCTGTACACATATTATTCTGCTCCTCTTCGCTACTGTACTATAAAGAAACTATATCCGCAATCTAAATCAGTAGCGGTTCAACGTTCTGAGTAATGCTGTGGTACCTAGTTGCTGCGTAGGTGGTATTCTGCTAGCATCCTTTACCAGACGCAGCTTGTGCCAGTCGGTCTTTTCGAGGAGGCTTAATTTTCGAGAGAGACCGTTGAAACTGTATTCGAGAAGACATCTACAAACTTGGAGGAGAGCTATGAATGAAGGACCTCTGGAAGTAAAATCGTATTTCCGATTTTTAAGTTTCCAAGCGGAGCTGAGCACCTTGGAGAAGGAAGAGCGAGAGCATTGGACACCCTCAAGAACTCAGTAGTACTGAACACGGGGAGGGGCACCACGTAGCCAGGGAAGCTGAAAACGGTCTTTCAAGCTCCCGCTTCGATTCTCCTTATTCAGCGCCTCTAATGACATCGACATATTCATTCCTGGAAAGCATTGTCGTAGCCGTCCATGCAGACAGGTCGCGATGTATCCTTACAATGGGAACAATATTATGACCATCTATCGCTGTCTCGATTCACTTAACTAACCAGTGAGTATGGTAAACTGAACGGCTCTTTTGATCAGGGCTTCGCGGTAGAAGTTAGCAACGCATCTTCCAGCGCTTAACATAAGGAAACCTTCACAAAGTGGGGCGGTCAACATATGAAGCTGTAGTGAAAGTCACTAGCGACCAATCCGTTCTCTTCTAAACTGAACAATCGTTTGCAAGTAAATTTCATTTGCAGGTATTTTTCTTGAATTTTATTTGTAAAGAATGTTCAATTTATCCAGCCATAAAGCCGATGCTCCTCTACATCCCAAATGTGGTTGAATAGGCCTCGTGAGGTTTCCTCAATCTTTTCGTGCGTTCTAGGCTTGCGTAGTGAGATAGAGATGCATCTATCACTAACCAATTCTAAATAATTTCGTTTCAGACCCAGTTGAAAAAGTTTTTCTTGCTCACAGGATCAAGAAAGTGGGAGTCAGATTTACGGGTGAAGAACGAACGCCATACCTGTCCATCAAATCACTGTACGCCATTACGAATTCGTACTGACTACACAGTGTGTATAGCGTTGAGAGGGAATGCATGGAACATTGCAATACAGTTAATTAATGACGGTATTTGGTTTCAATCCACGCGGTTGTTACCCGCTGATTTGGTTTGTCAACTCAGTCGGAGTTCTGGAATGCTAGTGTACTAGGCCGGGATTCAAAATTGCGCATATCCTTCAACAAACACATTTCAATAGGTGGCTTTCACTCATCACATTCCTGTCTAAGCTGCTACCAGTTTATGAGCAAAAGGGGTTGATTTTCGCTTATTTCGATGGTTGATTTTCTTACCCGCACCGATTGCATTTGATGTCTTTCCTCTACATTTTCAATGGGAATGAAAGCGTGAACAAATGCGAGACACTTTCCTGCTCTCACGACTTTACGGAGCTCCGCCTGGAAAAGAGATGCACAGCAAGACCGTTGTTTTCGATGACCTTGGAGAAGTCCTAGTAAACGTCTGACTAACGCTGCCCTTACGGCGACATCCGCAGTGCTTTCCGATTGCTATCGACGGGCATCGTACACTAGATACGGCGCTTATTGTCCAGCCATGAGTCATTGAGTCGATACAGTCGCTCTTCGAAAATAAGACTTCTGACGGCGTGTCGTGGATTTCGTTTCGGCCGATCCGATGGCGGCAACGACGTCCTATGTTGCAGATGCTATCGTAAGCCGGTTCACCGCCCTCCTCCACCTCGCGCTCTAACCATACGGCTGGAAGACGTTTTTCGTTTCGCCTTACGCAAATTGTATGATCGGACGGTGTGGCACCAGGCAAGGCTTTTTCGGCTCCTGTTCGACGTGAGGTATCAGCTCTTACGACCTCATCGTCATGTCGCTCTTTTGTGTGTCTGTCAGTAGAAGGTGCGCGAGTCCAGGGGGGATCAGGAGGGCTCAGCTGCCTCCCGTCCACCCGAGATACTAGTAGAGCGTGCAACCTGTGAGCGTTGTCGTTGCGCGTGCGTTGGCGTTCGGTCACAATTACCTGTTCTTATCCGATGTAATGAAAGGCGCTGAGCGCGATGACAGAAGCTCATTCCTCGCGGATATTAGCTGCCGTTAGGTGGACGGCTGGGTGTGTGAGGATGAGAAGGTGCGCAGGCAGACGTGCGCCGAGCGACTACGGTGATTACGATGATGAGAGAAGGACGTTGGGTGCAGATGGCCTGTCATCCGACCATGGTGACCATAATATGCAAATCCAGGATTATCTCACCACAAAGATATATGGCGGCTGTAGACAAGCGCCGTCGTCGTCGGGCTGAACATACGCCGAGGCAAAACACTACGACAAACAATGCTAGCCGCTCTATTGGGCTCTGGTCACTTCCCTTTTTCGATACTAGTTGCCGTTTTCTCTGGAGCCGAAATAGTCCGTCATATGGTGTATTGTGATTATGATTCTGGAGAGCAAGTCAGACCATTCTCCTCAGAAAACCATGTAGCTTTCGAGATATTTAAAATGGTGGAGCTTTTGATGTCTTTCAAGTGGTTCTGATCATGCGTACTTTATCCTAAATAAAAACAGATAAATTGTTTCTTAAACAACCTTCCCTGAAACATCTAGTTCCTGCGGGACTACACAAATTGTTCAGCTAGTGTTTTAATAAAATTGGCGTATTTTACATCTTTTGTCATTAGTTCTAGAGTTAAGTTTATTGTGAGCAACAAGATCTTCAGCAATGAAAAATGTTGTCTTTCGCTCGACCAGTTTTGGAACCATGTCAAGAATTTGATGAGTGCCGAGTTTCACGCCCTCATAAATTAGTTCCGTCGCATTTTGTTGTTCTCTTTGGAGTACTCCTAAAGCCTCTTTTTTGTCCTTAATTTTTTCTTCGTCAGTGGTGGTGCAACTGTGGTGTTGCTGCTTTTTTGTCACGTGCACTCTATCTACGTCCCCAATGAATTAGTGAAAATAGTTACATAAAAAAATAAATGAATAGATAAGGATTTCAGCCTCGTTTTGGCAAGAATTTTTTCAATAACCTTGCTATTATCAGATTCGGGATATCGGTTCCTCCGTTAATGCTTAAGTTGGAGAAGTTGCTGCTAGCAGTAAACTTCGAAAAGTCTCACCGTCCTTAAAAGAACTCAATGCGACGTAGCATGTACCTATCACGGAAGCGTTATATAATTTAGTTACCACCGATCCGTCACACTTTAGATCATACCTGAAGCATAAGCAGAATGTCCTAAACCAGTGAATACACTATACCCACCACACCGTCCATTGTTTTCTGCTATCTAATTGAATCTCTTGTGTAAACACTGTATTAAGTTCAGTTAAGCCAGTGCAACTCCCTTTTTTAAATTTTTCATTTGTTGTGATTTTTCTTAAAACTCTGATGATGCAAATTTTCTTCATTTTGAGGGTAACTGCGCAGCAACTTTCTATGCGCCTAGCAAATTCATTCACGCTGTTCAATTAAGAAGGGATACATAGAGGGGCATGGGGGAGGGATAAAAAGTTCGGTTGGTTATGACATCTTCTTTCAGTTACTTTAATTGTAACAAATGCAACATCCAGAGCATAACAGGAGTTCTTTGAATGAGCTTGCACCAAGGCCAAAAACAGCACGATGTCGTTCTCTAAAACACTACAGCGCATCAAATATTTCTGGCCTTGTGGGATATTAACCATATTCTACCTTCTTTGAGTATGAAGGATAAATTGATTGCGTCCTAGATAGAAAATATAGCGTTTGATGTGTGCGTCATGCATTCTATTTCAATCGTATGTCGTGGAGGCGGTTTGAATGAGTGTTTGGGCTATACAATAACTTACAGTGGCCAGCCTATGAAATTCAGTGTTTTATTCTTCTCGAGCAAGTCTTGTACCAATTCCCGATGACGTGGTCCGAAGCGGACGGCAGGCTGAGGCAGGATTTTTCGTTAAACGTACACAAAAAATACGGACGAGATTTCACGCGGTGTTCCGATCATGCAAACCGACACAGTTTAGGCAGTTTCAAGGAGTAGTGAGTACCTTGATGATATTCTTATACGAAGAAAAGCGCAAGACGTTTTCTCAATTGCCATTTTGAGCTGAAAATGGTATTTGCGAAATCTCGGTTGCTTCCGGATTCTTGAGTCACCTGATGTGCGCCAGTCCACGGCGTAGGTTCATATGAGATCCCAGCAGACAACTCGTCTGAACTCGGGGAACGACAATGACATTGTCTTCAGAATTATGTCACGCCATTTCGGCATTCTCTGAGCGTTAGAGTAAGGTCCTAAAGCCTCCGAAAACTCGTCCGCAGTTTTTTCTATGGATGCGAAATGAAGAGTGAAAGACTTGTTTGGTCTAGGCGGCCAACTCGAAGTCAGGAGTCTCGATTCATGGAGCGGCGACTGCCAGCGCCTCTGACTGCGCTATTATGCGCCGCAAAGAAATGCACGACGGAAATCATACGGTGTTCATGGTTGATAGTAGGTGTAACTAAATATTTTTGTACAAGATCATTTCTCGTAAAGAAAGAAAAAATCCAACATTAACTTGAAGTGAGAGCTTGAAAAAGGCGGAGCTATGTAAGTAGGAGGCATTTTTTAAACATTTATTCCCCTATTAAGAACAATGAAAGCATTGTTCAGCCGATACATACGATCAAACAGGATTAAGTATCGTTGTAACCTATCCGTCAGATTTCAAGCTCGGTAGTCGGTGAGAAAGCTCCTTAAACCTCGAGTTTCCATAGCAATTACCCAATAGAATACCCTCCTATGCTTGCTCAACGCCTAACTGTAGGACCCGATGCGGATCTCGTCAGGAGATATTCACGGACGGATACTGGCGTTGTCCTGTAGAAAGCTCTGTATAAACTCTCCGGCCACTCCTGAAGGTTCAATTTCTTCATCGTCTTAACCAGATGTTGGTAAATCCAGCGAATCCAGTCTGGTTCGACGCCAACTTGCTTCGAACGCACACACCCGACTTGTGTAGTCGGAGACTCTTGCCTTGTCTAGTGTTGTTTCCGTTAGGACCGCAGTCCATGAGGGTGTATGAGCTGAGAGCAGCTGAGAGCGCACTTATACGGCACATAGTGAACACAGTAGTAAATAGACCACACGACGGGTTTAGAGGTAGGCTGTAGCCGTCGTTACCTTTAAGCGTGGTTTCTGGTTTCCTCGTTTTGAGAATAATCGTGAGAATCGGTCTGCTTTCTCAGCCAAAGCTGGGTTGAAATATAAGCTGATTTCTTTCAAGTGTTTCATTAAATAATTATTCAAGCAAGCATTTCACCTTTTTGAACTAGGGGCTGATTCACTTGTAGCATTGTTAAACAAATCCCTTCCAGCAGTCGACATTCCCTGACCATAACGGGCTGGAAGTGCGTCGGAAAGGCTGTCGCTGTCGCCGCGCAGAATTCCAGTATAGGACCGAGGGGGGGGGGGGGAGGTTTGCATCTTAACTGGTTAATTGTTCCACTTCTTTGTGCGAGATTGTCGCCCGCGCCTCTCCCCGTTTTGCTAAGATTAGCGACGATCCGTCGCATAACTGGATCTTCGACACTCCACCCTCTAATTCCATTAAACTCATGAAACCCTAGTCATCCAGAGGCAACTTTCATCTTGTCCACCGTTTCTGTAGGTAGGAAGATAGTCGGATGAAAAGAGAGCATTGTTTTGCAACATTCACGAAAACAGTCATGGTTGTACCTTGAGGAACTTTTTCTAGTCTCAGCACCTGAACACGGTGACCTTCCGAATACACTATGCAATAATTCCAGCGGATCTTGAGGAAGCAGTAGATAGCTCAGACAAGGCACGAACGTGTTGGAGCCCAGAAGACATTTCTATGTGCGCGTTAGCGTCCCATTCTAATGTCTCATTCATAACCGTGGGGATTCCCGCTTGCCTGACCAACTGATTTGTGTGCAATTTTGCGTCAAGTGCTCGAGGTGGGAGAGCAGCCCAGTGGGAATATTAATCAGACCGTGTTAGGCGTTGTGCAATGAGTATACGGCGGCTCTGCGGCTGGGGAGGCGTCGGATTCAGATGCTTATCTAATCCATGTGAGGATCGTCGTGCTCATCACTATTCTATAATTATACGCTTCGTCATTGACCGATTGCCACCAATTGTTCGAACTCATGCCATACGCAACGATAAGATAAGCCGCATCGAGGACAAACCTGTCCGTAGTACCTCAACGTCTTTCCCTACATTCCCTTTTGAAGTTTCAAAACACTTCACAAGGTAGAGCGGGTTATCATCACAGGGTCAGATGAAGTGCAGTGTTTCTAAAGGAAGTGACTTTTTTGCTGTAGGTTCTCGGTATGGCTTCACCACTAATGGTTAGTGAGAAATCGAACCACGAGACACAGGGCAACATCAGGTGCGCTTAATGCATCAAAATGTGCTCTGTTGGGTTTGAGACACCCTATTATTATAACCGAGAAGTATGGGCCACGGATCTCCCTCGATAGAGAGCCTTCGGGCTCTCTTGTTAAGAGGGATCTCGGGCCGCTTGTCGCAGGGCCACGTGGCGCGTCCCCGGGTGGTGGATAGGGGAATTAAACGCGAACCAAATGCGACCGTGTACTGCCCAGAGACGCAGGTGGGATGCAGGGGATGGACTCCTTGCTCCTGCTGTGTCGGGTCGATGCGTTCCTTGTGCGTGGGAGCGGCATGTTCGTGCACAGTGTGCGTGGATGTGTCCGTGACTGTGCGGATTGTAACTGTGTCGGCTCGGCCAAAAGCTTGCACTCGGTAGACTGGGAGTACATGTAAGGCGATTCGAGGCCGCCTTAAGTATCGCCCCGTCCCTTCGGGCAGTCTGGCTGGCTGTCCGGAGTTCTTCGCCCGCACGACAGAGCCTGACTAGCTACCCGTGTTGTATTCCAGTCAAACACAGCAGCACTAAAGGGCCTCATTCCCCTGACCCCGAAAGAGCCCCCATTTCTGCAGCGATGGGAAGGACGAGTACGGAGAGGCTGCTAAAATCTCAGGGCCTAACCAGGCTGCGCAAACTGAGAAGGACTAGGATGACGATCTGTACTTACAACGCCCGCACGCTTGCGTCGGAAGCATCCGTCGAGGACCTGATGATGCAAGCCAGGAAGATCAAGTACGACGTCATCGGACTGACCGAGACGAGAAGACACCACCCCCTACACGCCGCCTACGACTCCGGAGAAGAACTGTTCCTCGGAACATGCGACAGCAGGGGAGTAGGCGGCGTTGGTGTCCTCGTCAACACGCACTTGGCCATGAACATCGATTCGTACGAGTCTCTGACAAGCCGAATCGGACGTCTGCGACTGAAGCGATGTGGCTCCGTGCCAGCCTTGACTGTGTTCGTCGCGTATGCCCCCAACATCCGACTACGACGACGAAAACGTCGAGGCCTTCTACGTGGAGCTGGAGAAGTTCTATAAGGAAGATCACACCTTCTACAAGGTGATCGTCGGCGACTTCAACGCCAAGATCGGGCCACGAAGGTCGCCGGAAGAACTTCACATCGGAACCCACGGTTTGGAGTGGAACAGCAAGGTGAAAGGCTGTCTGAGTTTATCATGTCGACCAAGACCATCCATGGAAACTCGCAGTTCCAGAAGCCTCCCTCCCTACGATGGACCTGGGAATCCCCCGGTGGCCAGTTCCACAATGAGATCGACCACATCATCTTCAATCGCAAGTATTGCCTGACCGATGTCTCCGTTGTCCCCAAGTTCTACACGGGATCGGACCACCGCCTCCTTCGCGCGAGGTTCCGCTTTTCGCGTCAAGGAGAGAAGGCCGCGAAGTTCAAGAAGAGGAGTCCCAGAACGACCATCAACTGGGACCTTTACACCTCTCTTGTCGGCCTTTGGGAAGATGCCGTCATGGACAACGTCGACGAGGAATACGATCGCTTCGTGCACCATCTCCACGATAGTGCTAAGGGAGCTGAGAGCTTGAAGACCACCAAGAGACGCCTGTCTCCGGAAACTCTCGAGCTGATACGCCAGCGTGGAGCAGCACGAGCGTCAGGCAACTATCAACTGACGTCCGAGCTTGCAAAGCTATGCAGAGCGGCGATAAAGGAAGATCTGAAGGAGAGAAGGGCGGAAGTGTTGGCTGAAGCAGCAGAGGCAGGGCTGAGCATCCGCAATGCCCGCCGGAACTTCGCCAACTTCAAGACCAAGATGACCGCTCTCCGACGTCCTGACGGAACCGTCACCTCTTCCAGAAGGACCATGGAGAAAGTCATCCACGACTTCTACTCCGATCTCTTCGATAGCCACGTCCACCTGCCCCTACGCCATCTTCCGCAGGATGGATACGTCATCCCCTCTGTTCTCCCTTGCGAGATCCGACACGCCATCTCGTCGGTGAAGAAACGTACAGCACCCGGTCCTGACAGGATCAGAGCTGAACACCTGAAGAACCTCCCGCCAGCGCTCATCAACACCTTGGCGCGGCTCTTCATACGCTACCTGTCCGAATGCAAGGTTCCATCTCAGTGGAAGACCAGCAAGACCGTCTTGCTGTACAAGAAGGGAGACGTGCACGACATTGGCAACTATCGCCCGATCTGCCTGTCTGTCCGTAGTCTACAAGCTGTTCCCTCGAGTCATCCTGAATAGGAATAGTAGAACGCTGGACGAAGGACAGCCATGCGAACAAGCAGGATTTCGGAGAGGATTCAGCACGATCGACCACATACACACCATTACGAAGCTCATCGAAGTGTCGCGAGAGTACAAGCTGCCGCTGTGCCTTACGTTCATTGACCTGAAGAAGGCGTTCGACTCCGTCGAGACTGAAGCGGTCATGGAAGCCCTGCTCACCCAGGGCGTTCCTACTCAGTACATCAGAGTCCTTCGAGAGCTGTACAGTGGATTCACGACCAAGATCTCACCATTCTACAACGACGTCGTCATTGACGTGAAGAGAGGGGTTCGACAAGGGGATACCATATCCCCGAAGCTCTTCAGCGCCACCCTCGAAAACGTCATGCGCGAACTAGAATGGGATGACATGGGAGTGAAGGTCGACGGCCGGCAACTGCACCATCTTCGCTTCGCTGACGACATCGTGCTCATAACACCGAGCATCAGTCAGGCGGAACGAATGCTGGCCGACTTCGATCGTGTATGTGGAAGCGTTGGACTGCAGCTGAATCTTACGAAGACGATGTTCATGAAGAACGGATGGGTTTCTGATGCCCCATTCTCGCTCAACGGAACGAACATCTCAGAATGCTCCACCTATGTGTATCTGGGTCGCGAAGTCAACATGGCCAACGACCTAGCACCAGAGCTGAGCAGGAGGAAACGAGCGGCTTGGGGAGCTTTCAAGAGCGTCGAAGAAGTCGTGAAGAAAACGAAGAACGTCCGACTCCGTGCCCACCTATTCGACTCCACTGTTGTTCCTGCCCTAACATACGCCTCAGAGACCTGGGCTATACGAAAGCAGGATGAACACGCGATCAGTATCGCGCAGCGTGGAATCGAGAGGACGATGCTCGGAGTGACACGACTCACGCAAGTGAGAGAAGGCCTCCGGAGTTCCGAGATTCGCCGACGTTCGAAGATCAGAGACGCTGTCGCATGGGCCAAGTCGTCGAAAATTAGGTGGGCCAGCCACGTAATGCGATTCGCAGACACCCGCTGGACGAGAGCCGTCACAGACTGGATTCCGCGGAATGTCAAAAGAACACCAGGACGCCCACCAACGCGTTGGTCGGACTTCTTCGTGAAAGCCCTGAACGACCGATATGACGCTCTTCGTGTCCCTCGAGCGAGGAGCATCCATTGGACCACTCTGGCACGCGACAGGGACGAATGGAGACGCTGCTGGCGCCCGCTCGAGCAAGTCGATGATCAACGGGACGACAGGTGATAGTGATACAGGTGAGAAGTATGGGGAAGCTTGACTCCCGCATGCAACGAACGGTTCGGTTGGCTTAACGGATATCCAAATGCTCCACATACAAATGCATCTTGACAGCGTGTACTTGTTTTGCAGCAATTTCTGCATTTTCTAAATCTAATTTCTATTTCTCTCTACTTTTTATCACTGATGATGGCTGCAACATTGATAGGCATTTAGAAAGAAAAACGCAAATGAGAGAAGGCAGAACTAATACGGGCGCAGCAGCAGAAAGAGCTCGAGAACTTCGTCTTTATCTTTATTTTGCTAACTTTTGGAAGCATCAGAAGTTTTCTCAACATAGCATTTCTCATTGGTAAGCACACCTGCTTCCAAATGTCTTGGACAAATATGTAATTTCAACCTGTTCTGTGTCTATGTCATCTACACTTTTTGTGAATTTAATTTGATTTTTAATATGTATTGTAAAGCTCTTGGTATTATGCTTACTGGATATAACTGTGGTAGATTTTTTTGGGAAAATTCAGACTAGAGTCTTTCCAGCCCATTATTCAAAGTTAGCTACCAAATGGAAGGTGCTGTTGGCTAAGGACTTCATAACAAAGGGTATTTTGCCCGATTTCGACACACCAAAGACATTTTTGAGCTTGGCGCTCGTTATTGTAAAATCTTATTTCGCATTACCGGCTGAAATTCTTGTTAAGTCTGGAAGACGTTGAAAATTAAAATACTCGCTTTTTCACCGTTTCTTGCATAGCATACTTTGAATTTTCGCCGATGTTTCATGGACACTAAAGAACAATGTGACACAGGCGACCATGCTGAGAAAGCTCTTTTGGCTCTTTAAGCTCTTTGAATACTCAACATTCCATTAGAAGCGCTTTTGAAGTCGTCGGCCTTTGCATAACCTTTTGACACCACCTGTAACCTCTAACGGAAGAAGTGAGTATTCAGAGAATAGAGCCGCTGCAGCATCTAGATCAAACGAAACATTTTTTAGAAGGACGTATTGAAACCAAGAACAAGTATTAGTGCCTTTCGAATTTTTTGAAATCCTTAAAACATTTTTTTCTGGTCTCAAAGAATTCGATGACGCTCGCCAAGTCCACCTTCAGCTTTTAAACACTTCAATAATATGCATACTGCAAAAATCTGCAGCCAATACACGACTTCTCGAATACGGAACTCATAATGGCTTCAAATGGAGAAGCGATTTTGCTGTGGAAACAGTTGGAAGTGACAAGCTCAACAGTGCTTGAATGGCAAAGTGCGCGCGCCACGGCTTGTTTTTGCGATGCCAGAAGAGCAGTCGGTTCGCAGAAAAAATGGAGCGAGTCGGGCCAGGTGCAGCCAGTGTTCATGTGATAGCTTCCTTGGCATATCGAGCCAAGGCGTCTATGTCTCTCAATGTGTGTGCAGGTCCTTGAGGTGTTTGTATAGATGTAGTTGAGGCAACGCTTGCGTCCATTTCGTTTGTTTACCCCCGGGTCGACGTTGACCCCTGGAAAGCGCGAAGCGGGTCCTCCTCGTCCTCGTCTCCGGCGCTCGCTTACCGTCGGCGGCTGCATCAGCCGAACGCTGTCTAGGAGACAGCGAGCGCTGGGATGTACCGCCCTGTTCTTCGGTAGCCGCTTCCTGCCAAGGAGCTTCCTTCTCGTCATTGAGTTTCTCCCATTCCAAGCCCTCTAATCTCCTCCCTTCATCTTCATCGCGTCATAATTGTCCATGGAGGCGAGGTCGGCGGCACATGAGGCGCACCACCCTCCTCTAACCCCTGGCCTGGCCTCCACATACACACAGCCGCCCGCCCCTTCTGCGCTTATTCTCGCATCCTATTGTTCCTGGTTAATAGACTGATCACCTGTTCGCGATAATTGTTGAAATTGTATGTTATTCTCGACGATAATTGTCCCCGAGTCTTGCCAGACGGCACTTGCACTCCCAGGCTGCGCCGTTTAGACCACCACACTTTGATTTCACATCGCATCCGGACTCCCACTTTCTTGGCCATTTCCACTACCGCCACGCTCAAATCGCGCATCGCTAATGAATTGACGACTCTCAGTCGCCTTTGGATAAGGGCCAGCGTTGATGTGGTGATTCTGAGTATTGTGTTCGGGTGCTCGATGGCATTGTATGTCTCTAATGCGTTGGCGGAAGCAAAGAGGGCTGCACGGGATGGGGCGTAAGTGGGCGACGTTAAACGCTTTAGCACCCGCTCGTTATGCCCACGGCATGTTTACATGTAGATTATGCTGTTTCCTGGGCTTAATCGACTGTTTGATTTAGCCGATTATTCGGTTGATTCTGCTAATGTTATCGGTGAGCGCTGTCGTCCTTCGGCCTTTGAGCAGGTAGGCTTAATGTTGAGGTCGACAACCTTCCATCAAATGACTTGAAGGAAAGACGAACAGACTAGTATCGTTCAGAGACTCTGCTCTTCTCCATAAACCGAATCAGATTGCCAAAAATACAAACTCCGTCCTTCTGTTTTAGTAAGACAGTCGTATAGTGATCATTTTTCCTTTCTATTGTTAATACACATTTGTCACATGGTACTGAAACCTACGAAAACTTAGAATGTGCAAGAACATGCATTTCGTCCATTCATATAATGGCATAGACGTGTGAATTTTTCAATCAAAGCAAACAGTGTTTCGGGCTCTCGGTGGCATCACCTGTAGCATCCTTCCTAGTGGTAATGGAGTGGCTCAAGCGGACGTCAGTAGTCTTCATTTGTTCACGTGGAGTGCCATAGTGGTCCCGTGGATATCCTTTAGGCTTAGCCGCGCAAAAGGAATTACAGGCTTCGAAAAATACCCACTGTGATGGCAGTGGAGAGTGCTATAATTCAGCGCCTAGCTGTCGCTGTCAGAACATTCGCAGTTGGATTTGCGAATTCGCCCAGTTGTATTCAATCGAAAAATTCTTGTTGCAACTTTTCAAGTTTTTTTTTTACAAATAGAGCGAATTTCAGTGTTTGAATGCCCTTATATAAGCGGTAGTTCCTTATTTGACTATATGTGCATTGTGCAAGAATGTTCAAGGGCCGAGTTTTTCGCCTATTCCCCCACCCCCAGGTGGTTCCAAAGTAAGGTGCTGTGCATTTTTTCACGTACTGAGACTGCTGGACTTTTCCACACTTTCAAATGCTGTTGTTCTCTAGAGATCAGAAAAGACTTTTGGCACGTGTACCAAGTCCAGTAATGTAATAATATTCACATCAGGGAGCGGTGCAGCGACAACTCTCAAGAGATCGCTGAGAACCTCGTTTCGGGTGTGAGTTCGTCGTTATCTAATCACATTCCAAACAGTTAAGAGAAAAATTAAGGATACACTCGTGATAGTGCTTGTGGAGTCAGCCCATCAAAGGAGGATGAAACTCGAAGGTTTCTGTTCATTTACTTCGAGGAAGCCGATGTGCTGTCAGTCTTTCCAAGGATGGCTAGCGGGGTTTGGCTGAAGTCCTCGTCGCAGGCGTCTGCTCAAATACGCTGACAGTCGATTGTGGGGACAAGACAGTGGAGGACATCGGATACGTGCAAGGCGTGTGGCAATAAGGTAATCCAGAAGGCTCCGATTGCGCTACCCGCAGAGGTCCCGATGGCGAGCACCGACGCCCGGCGCTGTTGGTTCAGGTGGCCGACACTCGGCGACGCATTCATATTGGGTCAAAAGTCCACTCGACCGGCTTGAAAAGCGAGTAGACAGACGTCCGCTCCAAAACGCCTTCTGTGCGCGTTTTTGCACCATTCACTGATGATCCACTTCTGTCTCTCCACTTGATTCACGTGCCTTCCCTCGCGGATCCACCTTTCGGCGGTTTTGCCCCTGAATTCCCGACGCAGTCCCCTTTCTCCTATTCTCGCCAGAATCTTTCTTTATTCTCTAATCTCTCGAGTGGTACTGGCTCCCGCTTCTACGTCCGATTCAATGGGTGAGACCATTTCGCTATTATCAATACTGATGGGATGAAACTTAAGACCATTAGAAGAGAACAGGAACAGGAAAGATCTCATCTTGATGATTAAGGCCACTGCTTTTCTATTATTTTGCGTGTTTCAAGGAACTTCTCCTGACAATTGAACGAGCTAACAGACAACTCCTTCGAGGTTATCATTCGTTGTGATGTGCCACTGATTGCTCTTCAACTCGTTCCAAAAGAGCAGTTAGCCGAGCATCTAGAATGCAGCTCGAACTTCATAATGCTAGCCTCTCATGTTAATACATATTTACATATATGCAGTGTTTCAAAAAAAACATTACAGTCCTTTTTCTTGGAGGTCAATTTTCGCCGAATAAAAGGCGGAAGATAAGCTTCCTATGTCCCATTGTAGAGCTTAATGATTCTGTCTTTTACCTTCGAAAGAGGCGCGTGGTAGCGCAGTCGGAGGGGACTGAGTGTGCCGTGCACCTGCATTTCTTGGTTCGGGTCTCACTCAGGCCAACCAAGCCTTCTTTCCATTCGAGATCGTCAAATTGGTACCATATGTCATTGGAAGGGGTAAGACATTGTCTTGTTCATTGGTTGGTCATTACTGTTTGAGAAATACGTCAACTATGCAATCGAAATTGCCTCCAGGATATCACGTAGAAGCAAAGTGCATGGCGCATCCCAAACCCATTTCAGTTGTGTTCATCGAATGCCACTGGTGCCAATTTTCTTCCACTTAAGCAGTAAGGAGTTCTCTTAGTTATTCTGGCAGATGAACGACAGTATTTCACATCATTCAGATGAAAGTATGCAGATACATATGTTAAACCGCCTTGAAGGCCTTCTTGGTCGTGCGTTTAGTCTGTCCGATTTTCGCGTGCGTAGAAGACATGACCTTCTGAAAAGCAAGGCCTCCTATCCCTGTAGCTCCCACTCTTGGCATTCTCATTCATTTCCTTATTCCAGGACAGTTTTCACAGATTTCACGGGCCTTCATTTCAACCCATTAATGTTACATTCAATAGGAGTTGTGATGGCGTGGGAGAATACCACTGAAACTAAGCACTGAAGGGTAGTGACGTTCTTGTGTTACTGGCGGTCACGCTAGTAAGCAAAGGTGCCCGGATTCGACAAATGGATGAAGAAACAAGAGTAAAAATGCTTTTCTCAATAGAACTTCTACCACGCTCGCTTAAAAAGCACTCTGATAATTGACTTTTTATTTCATGCGGACTCAATCTTCACTCATACTCACTTTTTTCATATGTAATTCTTTACCGATTTATTCTCATTAGTTGCAGGGGAGCCTAGAGTAGCTTAGTTCGAGCCCACAGCTCTGATCAGAACGACGCATGCCGTTGTCAGCGAGCGGCGTCAAAGGGTCCTTAAGGTAGACTCTCAGTGTTGGTTGCAAGATCTCCTTTTTTGTCTTGGAGAGATTTAGAGGACATCAAGGTCAAACACCGATTACACTCTCTCGGACGCGGTGCGATTAGACAGAGCATTTCAGGTCTTAGCGGAAATCGCCAAGGCGTTCCTTTTGTTGTAAAACGAAGATCGCACTGTCAACACACGTTCGGGATCGGGACAATCCCTCCTCATCGTGGCTCAGCAGAAAATCCACATCGCTTAGCGAAGTAGCAGTCACTCTCTACCTCACGTTTCGACCATTGTGCACTTTTAAAGGTGCA
>OX375870.1:23644468-23862236 GCA_947359475.1 Heligmosomoides polygyrus bakeri
GAAAATCTTCTTCACTTCGGTCACATTTTTTCATTGAACTAGCTAGGAGAAGTTAAAATGGGGGGTACATGTCGCGTAGGTGGGCAGCATTGGTAGGTGGGAGTGCGCCAGCCAATAATAACCAAAGAGAGCACAGTTCGAACACATTCCAGACCACCAAGGTACCGACTGAATACGCGCTCTCTGAACGGCATGCCCATTCAATGCGGTCTGATTGGTTTAGGCGTTTCCACCGACCAATGCTGCTCACCTACGCGACATATGCGTTTGGGGTGGTCGCTTTACTTGTATTATTATTAAAATTTCAATTTTTTTATCCCTTCTCCTTTAGTCACTCACTATGTGCAATATTTGTTGAACCTACTTCTCTAATTTCCCATATTGGTTAACAATTTTAATACTCTTTCCATATGCGGCGCTTATTGCCACTGTGAATACTAGCGTATCAGTGTCAACACGAATATCTGAGGGTTTTCAGTGGTTCATAACCTAAGTTCTTAATTTTAAGCGGTTTACCGAAAAATCTTTGATTTCAGACCTACCTGATAAACGCGCCTCAGGTGTTCACAACACTAGGTCTCAAAGTTGACTTTGGTCCAGCGTTCTCATTTATTTTTGTCATTGCGGGAGGAATCAGGAAGCAGCTAAATAGTTGTGCTGGCACACAGATGGGGGTAGAATGTTAATTCCAACTGTCTGCCCTTTTTATAGTCTTCTTCCTCCTGTCGTTATTCGTCTTCTCATTCTTCTTCTCATTCCCTTGAATGTCGGCTTTCCCCCCAAATCGAGCTGAGGTAGTGAACATTAATAAAAGGGTTAATGCAGGCCTGTCAAACTATGGCTAGACATTCTACACTTGATGAGGGCTAGGTGTGTTTAGTTAATCTCGAAGTGCTCTTTGCATTAAAACGGTACTTTTGATTTTGACTGTGGCGGACGATTTTCCTGTTCTCCCGTTTTCCATTGGAAATCGGTAAGCACACTTTGTTTGCTTGCAATTCTTCTTAGTTCATAACACGTGGTGCTCAACTTCTCTTAATGATAAGCTGCACTTGAAAACAAGTATGTTTTCCTAAAACGCCATATACGCCTTATCACTCATATATATTATTATTACTCATATATATATATATATATATATATATACAGTAGGATATCTGTTCACTCTTCATATAATCTGAAATTCACCTCGCACACTAGTAATCTCGAGATCCACTTTTGAATGATCAGGCCAGTCACTTGATGAAGCAAAAACAAAGCTTAGGGCTTGCCAGGTTTGTTTCCAGCAGAAACTCTAAACGGAACTGAAAAGGGCAATTTTGCGAGAATTGAAACGCATGCGTAACCGTTTTTTACTGCTTTTCGAGCCTCTTCACCCTTTGTCCACATCGTTCTTTTGTCATTCCTTTCTTACTTCTCCATTCTTTTATGACCACCTTTTCTTCTGGTGTATGAGCTTGAGTTCTGCACTTCGTAAATTTTACACACCTTCGTTACTATTTTCGCGGTTCTCACAATATCCAACTTTTGATGGTGGTACTTTGCAGAGATGTTGTTAAGAACGGCGATCTTGCTCACAGCTGGATTATCAGGTACGGCTTCTTTTCCAGAATTTCAGGGTTTCAACGACAACTAATACTACGCAACCTCCACCTTAATTAAAGTTTAACGAAGTTTTAGTATACAAGCATCATTACTTTATTACTAAGGCTTAGCACAGCTGACAGTTTCACATAGTCGCTTTGCAGTGCTGGCTGAGGAGCTGAACTCCTACGATCCGGACTATGGCACGTTTATTGGTGAGCTGCCAAATTTGGCAGATGGCGACGTCAAAGGAAAGGTCTACGTGGTGAATGACACCACGCTGCAGATCGTCAATTTCACCTACAACGGCAACGCGCCAGGTTTGTGACATCAGGTGCCTTTCACTAGGGTAGCGGGCTGCGGTAAACGGTGATGTGTTTTCGGTCATCTGGTGAGGTCGAGGTGCTGGTAGTCGATTTCCTTAGTTTTTTGTTGTTGGTAAAGCTAATCTCAGAGAATTTAGATGGGTAAGCAGGACACCTTCTTTCGGTTTGTACTCACTGATTTCTCCGTATTTTTAACTGTACACTAGAGCGCACGGTCTCGCTAACAGCTTTGCAAGTGATGAATTTAGATAACTGCAGCAGTATTCAATTCGAAGAAAATTTAGAAGGTCAGAAATTGTAGGAGAATGAGAAAAACTGTATGTACCTTTGGAAAGCGGCAATGCGATGGCCATCTGGTCCGGACATGTTCGACTTCAGCATTATGTGTATCTGATTTTCGGGGCCTTTCATTTAGACTTCTGCTTCGTCATAAGTTCGCACATATTCGTTTGCCACTTGGCGAATACGTTCGTCTCCGTCCTTGAATTTCTCTTGACACTTCCATTTCGAGAAATGCGCCTCAAGTATCCCATGCAAGTTGCCCAATGTCGTGATGAATTGTAAAGCGCGAAAAATCTGTTCGTTTTTGCTGTCCGAAAGAAAGGATCAAATAGCCGGTTCGAGAGACAGAACGGGGGCGGCATGTGCCTTTGATTCGAGGTCGCGTTTACATTGACAATTGACAGTGCGGGAGTCAGGTGGGAAGTGCGAACAAAGGAACGGTACCTCACTAAGACACTTGACTCGTATTGTTCTTAGTGTTAGAAGAACGCCTAGGCCGACTTCTACCTCATCCAACATGTCTCTTCAACACGGCGAACAATGCCTGCGCAACAATCGGCCTATGCTGCCGAAGCACCTCACTATCAGATAGAGCAGCTCTGAGCCTAAGAAGGGGCAGTTTTCGGAAAAAGAAAATGGTATATTAATGACGTGCTATTCAGGCAAGCCATGTATTAGTTGAAGTCTCCAAATAACAATTTGTTACATCAATACGCTGAGATAACGAGTGGGATAACGGTAATGAATGCATTCCATTCTGACCGTGTTCGCTATCACTGTCAATCAGTGAGATTTCACTTGGAACCAGCCAGCCTTAGAAATTAGGTCAGGTGGCCAAGGTGCAGCAATTTCTAGACCTCTATAAGCCCTTCGCAATACGCATTCTAAGTACGGTAGCATCCCGTTCTAGCTGAATATTCGTTTTTTCACTGTTGGACAAGGACCCGGAACACTTTGTTTTCCACGACAAAATTACACCGCCTTTATGGACCTGGAGTATTACAATTTCTATTAAATTAACTGCGCATCTCCTTAAGGACCCACAAGGACTGCCGTTTCAGAGAACTGTTACATCCGACGCGCCAGAAATTCAAACGATGTTCGTAAAACTGTTTCGATTCTCCTAAGCAAAAACGCTATTCCTTTATCGGTTGTTGAAGAAAATGGTGGTGTTATTGAAGCTATCTCCTTCAGATTAAGGATAAGCCGATGCGCACAGCATGTCTAATATTATATGAAAGAGTTAAGGGTCGGAATTAGGCGTGTTTTATCCCCTTTAAAATTGAGCCTTGAAATTTTGAAAAATTCCCTTCAAAATTGAGCCTGAATTTTTAAATTTCTGAAGAAAAATGTTGCATCCTATCGAATTTATTATTTCTTCGTTGATCTTTTTCACGCGTATAAATTTATTTGTTTTTGCTTCTCTACGTAGCCCTTTTGTTTCGCTAATACTAGCCGCAATTTTGCGTCATCCTTAATTTTTTTCGATACTTTTAAGGAGCTGCGCTCGCTCTGCGCACTCCCGCTCCCGATATTATCGTCACGGGTAGCATTAACCTATGGTAATTTACAACCTGCAACTACCAGCACACGGCCGCGACACGACTTACCAAGGACTACCAAGGCGATTGTTGTCGTTTAATACGACTGTCGTCTGGACGAGGTGAAGGTTGCAAGAAGGCTAAGGGGAGGTGGACGGTGAGAGGGGAAGTGATTTAGTGAGGGCGACCTTTGAGGTGGCAACACACCAACAATTAGCCGACGTTCGGCTCGCATCAGTCGGAAAAACAGAAATGCGTAAAGGCTCCGAGGGCGAGGGTCATGGTGATCGGCGGAAAGCGAACTGGATGTGGTTCTTATTCGAAAACGTGCTCCATTTCAGACCTGTACTTTTGGATGGATCGCAAGGAGAGCCCGACACAGGACGGCGTCAAAATCCCGTCGTTTGAATACGGGTACGGTGTTGTGACAGTCGTGGTGCAGGTCTTCGGCTCCTAAAAATCCTCTGCGTTTGCAGAATCACCCCGCTTGGAAAGTTTGAGAATGCTGAGCAGGTCGTGCTGACACTGCCTGGGCGACATAAGATCACCAACTTCAAAAGCTTCTCGCTGTTCTGCTACAAATACGAGGTATTCCCTCCCCCGACATTCAGACGGTTTCTATTTAAAAAAGTGAACTCTGAATGTTTCACGTTTGAATTCGTTTCCTGCGAAGACATTGAGGAGATAAAAAGTCTGAACTATTCCAGCACAACTTCGGCTCAATTGTCATTCCTGAGAACCTCATCGTTCCCCGACCACAGTTTTTAGCCACTGAACTGAAAGGCAGTCGGTACGATGAACGCATCAGTTTGAAATTTTGTCCGTTGATTCCTCAAGGGGCTCCGAAAACCAGTGTACGTCATTTGTTTTTCAGCTACTCCGTTGGATCGGGTCCGATTCTCATTATGGACAAGCGAACGATCAAGATTTTCGGTTTCACCTTCGATGCTGACAAAGCTCCCGGTAAGCATAAACTGGAAGCAGAGAACTGAACTAAGGAACAAACATTGGATTTTTATGGTGGATTTGAAGTTTTTGAGCGAACACCGGAAAGAACTAAGTTCTCGACTGTCGCTTCTTTTTCGATGCCCTAAAAATGTTCAAGCATTTAGCGCTATCACCCGTCCGTCAAAGTACTTCGTTCGGACTAGGTTGTTGGCTTAGTTTCAAATACTATGCGGAAGCTCTCTCAAGGCTTCTTTGTCGCTGAGGGCGTATTGGTAGTTGCTACTTCTAGAAGAAGTACACAACTCTTCACCGTATCGGTAATATTGACACAGGCGGCCTTTGTTGGGAAAGTTGCCAACCCAGAGACCTTGAAAATATTTTCAGCCTTTGGCGAAGCGGCATCCAAAATGTCAGATGTATCTCCTCCCAAAGAACTGAACTGTAAACACGATGTCGAGAGCATTGACGTTTCAAGATGTAGAAGATACATAGAGACTGCTAATAAAGGTCTGTTATAGACGGCTACTTCTTCGTCGGACGCGGCCCGAACGTCGCACATGACGCTGGTGTGAAAGTGCCAATTCGCGGACGTGACACACCGGAACTGTGAGTGATACTGTTCATTGTTCCAAAGGGTTTCCGGCCCTGAGTGACCGATGCTGGTCCGTCCTGAAGCAGAAACGACGAAGTTATTATCGTTCGGTCTGTGTAAAAACTGCTGCATCACACTGCACTCGAGTAATGACCAGCCAAAGAGTCGAGTGAGCAGTCACTTGTCACATTTCAGTCCTCACAGAAGACGGCGCAACTTGAAAAGCAGTGAGATATACATAGTGCAGCGTTTGTAGGTTCACCTTGGTGCAGCTTACGCATTCTAGTTTTGCTTGTTGTTTGTTTGGAGGTTCATGAGAACCCTATTTCCGTGGCTAGCCTGGACTAATGCGGACACCCTGGCACCAGAACGGAAAAGCGACTAGAGCAAGGACTTATAAAGGATAGCGAGCAAATGTAGGCGTTATTCCACCGTTGTGGGCTAAACACGGTGCTTTACTTCCACTTTTGGCCTATTTGATGGAGTGCGGTTGCCAGCCGATGGACATTAATGTATCCAGGGGCCAGATTCATCAACCGCTTACCGGCCGGTAACGATATATCGGTTGTCGTGTCTGGATCTCTGCATCTCTCTGTATCACATACTACGTTGGCCGACATGGTGAATCCGCGGTAAGATGATACCAGCGGTATCGTTGATGAATCCGGCCCCAGCAGTCCACTGACCCGGCCGTGAACGACGGCTTGGCCGGGATGTGGCGGACCCGAACTTTGAATCAATTTGGGGTTCACGGGAGAGCCACGGAAGAGCCTCTTCCGATTATGCTGCATCCACTCAATAATTTCCGGATTTGACTTTCAGGCAAGAGCTTTATTAATACTTTGGTGGTCTCGTGAAGTAGAAGAGTGCACAACCACACGAGTAGAACTCCCGCTCAGATGAAAATTTTGGAATGGACAGTTTTCATTTCGATTTATTTCGATCAAGCGAGTAACGACGAATACAAGACCAAAGCAGCTAAATAGCTGGTGAGGAAGTAATGGACACGACATGCAATCTGCAACCGCCTTGAAAAGGCCATAATAACAAACTAACCGCTGCGATCTTTCTCGCAGGTGCCTATCACCATTTCCTTAGCGCTACCTCCTGAAATGTTTGGTAAGGGTATTGTCCATGAATTTTCCGAAAATTTGCGAGATTCATATGTGACTTCACTTTTTCACAACTCCGGCTGGATCTATCTTAGTCAAGGAGGGAGACAGCCATGAAGTGTCAATTGCGAACGCCATCCTAGGTCACACAACCATATTTCCTAAATTTAAAGGAAACACCTCGCATTATGGGAGAGCAGCTGAAGCTCTCATAGAAACAGAGGCGAGGGATTGCAGACGCAAATCGTTACGTGCTCCCCTCTGATTAGGATAGATCCCTCCTGCCTTCAGCAGAAATGCTATTCGCTGGTTTTTTCTGCACCTACATATCTCTTTAGGAACATGTTCGATTAAGGTTTTGACACGCGCGTTTGCAAGAATGCTGTAGTTTGAGGAGAAAAACTTATGGGTTAAAACGCTGTTTAATGAAAATGGTAAATCTTTGTTGAGGCAATCCTAGTAGAAAGGGAGCAGTTCATCCAGTTCCTTTGACATCATTTGCATAATTGAAATTAAACTATTTGACAAAGGCAATATGTACACTAAGCTAGCACACGAGAGGAACTTCTCAAGGAGCTTCCGAGTCGGGGCAGCTGACCGTCTTTTTGTGTTTACTTCGCTTTTTAGCGGTGTACACCTCCGAGTTTAATACTCTCTGTTTTCCAGTATTTAGATGAACTTATCTTATCTTTAAGAAGCCGGAAGCCGCTCATGGGACAACATCTAACCTTTGTTCATCTCAAAGCAAGAGTACGTCAAAACAACCTTGATAGGAACAGACCGTGATGGCATTCTGTCAGGATCGAGTTAACCCTCGTGCTATGAGTTGGTCAAGCTTCACCTAAGGTCGCACGTTCTCAAAAGCGTTTAATGTGGGCTGATCACGGGGCTAAGTTGTTTTCACAGAAAAGGAGAGTGTGTTTGCTGGCTGGGTGCACCATTGTTTAGTTAGCGGGAGAGTTCGCGTGATTTTCTCACAATTTCTTTGAGAGATCGGATTCTCGATTGTTGACCGTGTTAGCCCTTCAATTTTGGAAGCGGTAGTGCGGGTCCGAAAGTGTTTGAATATTTAGAAAGATTTAGCTGTTTAGCCAAAAATTGCGGCACTTGAGGGTAGGCATTTTAGCTGACTAACTCATTCAAAGATCAAACAGATTTAATGGCTATCACCTTAATTCGGTCAAGATAGACGCGTAATGATTGACAATGCTCCGATGATATCTTTCCATTCTTAAAGGAGAACTTCTTACAGAGAAGACGGCTAATGCATGTAATTCCCGCGGTGGATTTAACTGTTGGACTAAACTTTATGTTAAACTTGACAAGTCAGCATGGATCCTATGTAGGTCAACTTTTTAGGACGTACATTATCTACGTTCTATCAATCGTTTCATCTTCGGGAATCCATCGATTTCTATTTATCGATTAGCTTCCATATCTGCTACAAAGCTGGACTAGGCCGCAATTTGGAACGCTCGAAAAAAGACTGTCTGAGAAGAAGATCCGCCTGAACGGGAAAGGAGACTAACGTGCACTACAAATCTTCGGCTGCAGGGCGTTTTTCTGTCCTAGAAAAACCCCCGTGGGTCTTTAATGTCGCCAGGAATTTCCGTAGGAAACTTGATCGAGTCGCCCTGCGGGCAAACTGAAAAACCGTTTGAAACCGTACAAAAGCTGCAACTTCACTGAATCCGCCTCATTATTGGGAATACAAGTCATAGTTTCCTTGCGGGAGGGGGAAGGTGAAAGTTAAGAATCGGAAGCATTAGACGACGTCGTCACGGAAATGTAACGACTTTGACCTGGTTCAAGTGTTCAAACAGTGATACTGGTTTCGGCGGTTCGCTAAGAATGGAAAGCTCTGAGATCTTCTGCTTGTTTCGGGGGTGCAGATGTTTGGTGATTTGAGGACGACGAAGAAACAAACGGGCCAGCTTGTTTTCAACTCCTCGAAAAACTATTTCTGAGGTACCGACAGTTATGTAAGTATGTGCAATCAAAGACTAGGGACGAATAAAACAGTCCACGTTGATCCGTCACTGTTGAATATACTCGGCAGAACACTATATTGTGAAGACACGTTGAATGGTTGATGCACTGACACAAGGGGTTAGCCAACTGGAAGATGAGTGCGTTGCTTTTTTCCGACAGATGTGGTTCCTCTTCAAAGATTTTAGCAATGAGAAGGCTTTGCAGGCTTGACGTTTCTCGAACAAAAAACAGACGTAATGCACGTGAAAGTGCCTACAACTAACTCCGCCACACGTGCGCTGTCGCTAACATGCACTGGTAAAACAAGCGATAAACAATGAGGGAGATTACGACATCTTGTCAAAAGCATGGTTATGGGTTTGTAAACGAGTGGGTGACAAAAAGGAAAAGGACTGCTTTGGAGGAGTAGTGCTGCGAAAAGTGTCAAATATGTATTCATATTTAATCAAGAAATCTACGTATGCCAACGGCATTTTTTAAGATCCAAAAGAAATAGGCTAGAAACGTGCATTACTTAATAATGTAGACATAACAATAGCGTACTACAATAGTACTTACCTGGGGCAGATGCTTGTACCCCAATAATAGGTTAAACATTAGCATTTGTTGAAAGACACCCATATTTCTGGAAGCATGATGTCACTCTTTTTGGAATTTTTCCTTGGACCGAGTAATACGACACCGACTGAGAGACGTTGATCACTAATAAAGGTGAAGGTTGGGGAAGCACAACGTTGTGGCGCAGTCGTTTGCAACGTTTTTGTGGAAGAAAAGCTCCTCGCACTAGGCTAATCAACATCCATTTAACGGTCTTTTTGGGAACCTGATTCCAAAGTTGTACTTGCTTCTCTCCAATGTTCACTATTGTCCTAGTATCATTTCCTCTCTGTTACGTTATGTTTCCTTCTCTTCTTTTAGCATTCTGTTTTAGCTAGATGTAGGTCTGTATTGTGTTGGCTAGTTGTCTGGTGATTGTTATGGAACAGTGTTGTAACATGGAATTCCATGTAATAAATAGAATACAATACAATACTGGGTTCTAGGAATTTGTGTCAGAATTGGAAAATAACAAAACATTGGCTTCTCCGTCCAGTTTTCCTTCTGACAGTAAATCTACCAAAAGCACATTCAGGCTGCCTCTCCGTAAAAGAAACGAAATAGACTGACGGCACCTCCTGATAAAGAATTTGTTAGCGCTGCATTATACAGATAGTTATTTACGTTAGGCGATAGAGCGTAAAGACCATGAAAGGCTTCGAGTCCTGCAAATCTTCGGAGTGATGGACTGTGATCAGAGCATTCGCATCTCTAATTTTTCGTCTGAAGCGTTTGCCAACACGATTTCTTTACCTTGTGGCCACGCTGAGCCTTTAGTTCTCTAAAATTCGCTCGTTCGAGTTACCCAACTGGGACGCTGTAAAGCTTACATCACCGCTTAGTAAAGCATTCCAGTGAGCGTCTCGCACCGCATCCAGTACTGGCGTTGAATTTGATGTAGAACGTCAGCGTCAGCCCTTAGAAACGTGAATTTAAGTCCGTTGAAGACCTTTAGGTGATAGTATTAGGTTGGAAAAAAAGTCTTTTCACTTTTTCAAAGATTTACAATTGAAATAAACTCCATTTTGTTGCACTACACTTCTCCAAAGAATGGGTACTTTTCTAATTCCTCTCGCTTAAAGGACTGCAGTTCTGGAGTCGTGCCATTGCTGAATCCAATTCTTGAGGTCTTCATCCGTTTCAAATTATTTCCCTCCAATTTCTTGCTTGAAAGCACGGAGAAGATGGCAGTCGGTAGGGGCGAGGTCAGGGCTATACGGTGGATGTGGCATTACCTCCCAGCCCGGCTCCTTTATTGCTTCTCTTGCGAGTCTTGCAACATGTGGTTTTGCACTGAGTGTCTGTCAGGGCATGTGGAATCCAAGCTCCAAATTTCCATGCAAAGCCAAGACCCTTCAGATGGATTCCCACTATCCTATGAGACATTTCGAACTTCTCTGCCAGTTGACGTGTCGTCTGCCTACTATCGGTACGAAGAAGATGGAGTAGTTCAGTGTCGTCTAATTCAGTCGGCCTTCTTGACTTTGCTTGTCCTCGATTGATAATCTCCTTTTAAAAACTTTCCGAACCACTAATAACAGGCGCGATGAGTAGTAGATCCCAAGTCATATATGTATTAGGTTGTCCCATAAGTCCTTGCCGTTTTTTTTTCAACGATTCACTGCAGATTCCGTCGGCGGTCTCTTGCATAGCGCTGCATAGCTTTCGAAAGAGAATGATTTGCTCTATCAGAACATGTATTGCGTTTCTTTTTCATTCGGAATTTTGTTAATTTTTAGGTCGTTGAAGTGAAAAGTGAAAAAGTGAAAAAGCAGGATATTTGCGCACTTGTTCTCTCCGCTTAGGTTAGTTATTTTTTTGCGCAGTTTTTATAGCATTTGGAAGACAATGTGTTGTACTACAAGAATATTTGTTGGTCCTATTTTCTCACTTGTCCTTTAATGATTTTTAGGCCATCAAATTGGGAATTCCGACTTTTCCGTCCGAATTTTTACCGAAACTCCGGTTCTGTGGTCGCACTTTTTTGCTTGGTGTTATATTTCGTTCGGATGAGAATGTATAGCTCAAAATTTGTGTCGCGTTTATTGGCTCATGCTGGTTTTTGTCGAATATCAGAGGAAAGGAGTTGTTGGTGAAGACGACTTTTCTCTCTTTGGCGTTTTGTTGATATTCAATAGGAATCAATAAACACGACACATGCTCTTATAGAGCAAGTCATTCTCTTTCGAACGACATATAACACCAACCCAGAAAGTCCAACCACAGAGCAGGAGCTGTCGGCAAAATAACCCTGCCCCTTCGGAATTCCCAATTTGATGGCCTAAAAATCAAGAAAGGACAAGTGAGAAAATAGTACCAACACATAGTCTTGTAGTACAGAAAATTGCCTTCCAAATGCTATAAAAAACTGCGCAAAAAAATTACAAACCTAAGCGGAGAGAACAAGTGCGCAAATGGCTACTTTTTCCCTTTTTCACTTTTTACTTTACCGACCTAAAACTTGACAAAATTCATGATGAGAAAAGAAATGCAATACATATTCTAATAGAGCAAATCATTCTCTTTCGAAAGCTGTGCAGCGCTATGCAAGAGACCGCTGGCGAAATCTGCAGTGAATCGTTGAAAAAAACGACAAGGACTTATAGGACAACCTAATATATGGTTAATTTGGTCGGCTGCCCGACGTGCTGTAGATCCTTTAAAGAATTCGTGAAGAATGCCGTGCCGAAAATGGCCATGATGTAGATCTGGCGTTGAGTCCGGAAGATTGGATAGATACGAACTACAAGAAGAGACCTGTGTCCGCGTGCGAACGGTAGACAAGTGTGATAGGATTATGAAATCAGCAATCAATACTGGCCAGTGTGTTTAGCAGGAGAACGGTAAAAAAACCTTTCGATGTGTGAAGAGCCTTTTTTTCCAACCTATTACTTTGTGGTGAATGGGCGAGAAAAGGTTGCAGCAGGTAGCGAACTCTCCGGCTATTCTCTGGCAAAACGGTTCTGGTAAAGGATGCGAACTCGAACTCGTTCTGACGTGCGCTCGGGAGCGACGACCGTTCCGTTCACATGTCGACCACGTGGTGGCGACTCCCACCTACGCCGCTAGATAGCGAAGGGAGCAGCATCGGCAGCACGACCACCCCGACCACCTGTCGAAGGTGGCACCATCGTGATCGCTCTGCACCCGCGACACATCTGGAGACCGACAGCCAGCCAGTTCATCGCCCTCGTCAGCCTGACGTAACATGTGATCAGCCAGGGTCCTCTCACACATCGTCTGCATAGCTGAGCTTTATTCTGGTCTGAAATTCACAGGCACCGTTCATTCCGGGTATTCAGAATGCTTCTCAATATTTCGGGTATTAAAATTAATATTAGGAGAAAAGGCGTCTACCGCTTTTGCAACGCATTCCTTGTTGCGAGCATAATGTGAGTTCAGTTGACAATTGACCTCCTTTACTACTGCACTATTTATGCGTGGGTTTAAATGATCTATGTCCTTTATTCAGGATCACGGCGATGAACGAGAGGTACCGCGGCGGTCAGGATCTCATAATCGATCTCCCAGCCGACTACGACATCCAGCACGTGGACTGGCTGGCCATCTACTGCTACAAATTCCGCGTCGACTTCGGACACGTTGCCATTTCGAACGTCTCCTCCCGCATTCCTCCCTACATTCCACCCCAGAAAAGAGTACGTTCATGATCCTGCCTAGGTGCAGTTCACACAGTTATTTGATGAATCATCCGAATAGGCCCGGGGTTTTTGACGAACGACGAGTGGCTGAGCTATAAAACCTTCAAGGTCGGGCTTGATACCATCTTGTCATACGGGTGCACACTCGCAGACCAAGTGATGAAAAAACGCCGACGTAGGTCGACGTAACGATAATTGCGTTTGCAGCGCTGCGTGCACGCCGACTAGGAGACCTGCGGGTGTTTTACTTGAACTCCAATGAAAGTAGCGAAGGTCTACAACAATGAGCGAAAGCGCTGTAAACGCTTGAGGACATTTGTTTCTAGCGGAAACTCGCAACAGATTCAAGATATTACTGCGATTTGATTACCCTGTGATCAAAATTTTGTAGTGTCTTTTTGCAGATGTAGTAGTAGGAACTTCCCAAGAAAAGTGAGTAGGAACCTCTTTTCAATTTTAAGCTACTTTCACTGACTCTTACGATTCTGAGCTTCTATGTGTAAGTAGCCTCCATACAGGGAAATAAGCGAAACATTGTGTGATTTATGTGCTCAAATGTGGTTTGAACGGGCTTCAAAGAGAAGTCTGGATACATTAAAATGGGTGCTTAAAATGTTAAAAGTTCACTCAGGTTTTCAGCTGTTCCGCATATCCATCCCCACTTCTGACCAACCACAGATAAGGTCAATGGCTCTGGAAAAATAAGCCACTTTGAAGGGAAGATGAGCCTGTTCTGTTATCAGTTTGTAAATTGCTCATCTGTAATCTCCTTGTAATGCATAACTGCCAGCAAGCAAAGTGAAATTCGGGTTCCACCTCGTCACCGTGTTCTTGTGCAGAAGCGACCACAGAATTGGAAAGGCATAAAATTTTCTAGCCTCTCACCCAATAGACTACGAAAACCTCCTCAAATACAGTGTTGATGTTACGGGCCGTTTCAGCTGTACTTCGACCAAGTTTGAACTCGAAGAAGAAAATTTGGCGAAAATTGCGTTCAGACATTCGAAACGGCAAAACTTAAAATTGGGGAAAATTTTTGCTCTATTGCTCTAAACAAAATTTGAAGAATTGGTTAGATAGAGTATGAATTCAGCTTTCGAATGGTATATAACTCTGTAAGGCATAAAACATACTTTAATGAAAAAATGTACTCCAATAATAACAATTGCAAAACGCTCATTTATTTCCGGACAACATAATAATATTGATGTCTTGACAATGATGGTTTTAGTTTGATGACGTCGCTTCAACAGTAGACGGATGGCCTGCGATCTCATTGCTGGGGAACGATAACCGACGAAACTTCACTTTCCAACTAGGAGTTCCCGGTGGAAAGAAAGGCTATCAGGTATATCAATCTATACGAGACCTTCAGCATTTTCGGAACTAACCCTTCCGTTCCAGTCAATGGCCAGAGCGAGACCGGCCAAGTACGTGTGGTACGTGAACGGTGTCCTAGCTGATATCTACCTGAAGCGCGGTGTTACATACACCTTTATGTGAGTGAATACGAGTTTTGGCTTGGACAAATCGGAATTATGTGTCACGCCACACTACGCAGACAGTTTCCAAAGGCGTGTGATTTTGTGACCCAGACGGTGTACTTGCTAGTTGCACGTGGCACATTTTTACGACCAAAATTCAAAACGTGACTTCTCAGTTCGCCTTTAAAAACACGAGCGCCTGCACAACAGCTACAGTCAGGTGGTAGACCGTGTAGGAAAGAAAAGCTATTTTAATGAAAACTTCAGAGTCGAGGGTGGAGCCGACAAGTCTACCTACGATTTCTACAACCCTCTATACATCTCCGACGATCAATTTGGCGGATATGCAAAGTTGAGCAATGAGGAAAAGGAGGTAACCAACAGCATTCAGCAGTCCACTACTAACTGGGTACTGACTATTAGTCCGAAATTGAAATTTTACTTTCCTACATTTCCAGCTCAAGATAACGGTTCATTGTTGTCGTACCAGCAACTTTCAGAGTCTTTGAAAAACTTCGGGAGGTTGAAAATGGCAGGGCCCACTCTACATGTACTACCTTTTCTAAATTTTGGTTTAATTTCGGCAGAAGAACCTATATGATGTGTGGATATCAGTTACAACGACTAACGTTTATTCTCCGTACTTTTGAAGACCTTAGAAACACTCTGGAAAGAATGACTAAAGGCAGTGTTTAGAATTTTACAATGTGTGTATCAGAGCTGCTGCATCTGCAAACTGCTTGAGCACAATCAATTAAATCTACCAAAGTAGGCTATTTCAGCAAGTCACCCTGTTTTCCGGATCGGACCCTTCCCGTGTATCTGGACGACTCTGTTTGTGGACGAATGACGGTAGGCTGTTGCTAAAACATTTTCTAAATAGATCATGACGTTTTCTACAAAAAATCTATGTAATTTTTAAGTCCTAGTTTTCAAGTACGTTTTCTATCCTGCTCTTTATACGGTGTGTCGGCAGTGTCGGCATAGCAGGGACAGCACTAATGCCGCCAACGCGATCTACTTTGAGAGCATTGAAAAAGACGCCACCCTTAAAACATTATCCATTGTACATGCGGATGACAAGTCTTAGTTAAGCATTCCCCTGGAGATCAAATGATGTTCCGGCCCTTCCTCTTACTTCCCCTCGGTTACACCGTTAGTTATTCTGTCTTAGTGATTATATTGAATTTGCTATAGTAATATGTAGTGGTAGTAGCTAAAAGCTTAAAATAAAGGAATTGCCGCTGCCGTACGCTACACTGTGTCAGCAAAATCTGAAAATGAAACGTGAATTTTGCGCAGGCGACCCTTTATGACGATGTAGTAACGAATGGAATGGAGCATAGGGAACATTTGGTCCGATTTTTCGTGTTTCTTGGTCACATCGTATAATTTGTTGACGTTGTGCCGAACTTCTCAGTTCTTTAACCTGGGAATAGCCGAATGGGCGGCGTATTATCGGTTCGCAGTAGTGTTCCTCCTTATCATGGCAGTTGCGCCGAATTCTCCACAAAAAACTGCAAACGCTCTTATCAATGAGGAAGCTGTTTCAGCAGTTCAGATATGCAGCAACTATTGATGCCGTATATGACGACGCATTGTCCAAACAATATAAAGGGTGGTCCATAAGTACTGCAGAAAAAGTTGGCAGCCTTGTTAAGGGGCACTTGTCAGTCGTCTTGAACATACAACAATCTTATGCAGCAATCCTAGGTAATCTGGCCTGTTCAGCTAGCACGCCTCCAGCTCCTCACATTAAAGAGTGATGGGCTGTTATTTGAAACGATCGGCTGTCTTTTCCTGGTCCGACTGAAGCACGCCCATTCCAAAGAGGCAAATGGTCTTAAGGAGTGAAGAATCAGTGTTGTGGAAACGTGTTCGGCACTCCGGAGCCTTTTTCGAAGTGACGGTTAGGTGAATGGATGCGAGCCACAGCTGCGAACACTGGTAGCTGATGAATGAGGCGCGATGCATTCTACGACTTTCCAAACTGTCTCCCCACACACCCTACGTTTTCGTGTGAAAATAGCGCAAATCAGTAAAAACTATAGTTGTGCTCTTGGATTTTTTTTTCGAACATTCGAATTGTTTCGAGTGCCTAAGATTTTCATCGAAAAAGCTGTTTTTCTGAATATTCGAACTTGAATACATTCGAAAAACGCAATTTTTGGAGTATTGGAATTTGAGTACATTCAAAAAACTTAAGATATTCGAATTCGAATAGATTCGAAACACGCAATTTTTGGAGTATTCGAATTGGAACATTTAAATTCGAATGCAAGTCATTCGAATAGGTCATTCGAGCAAATCTATAGGGAAATCCCTGTCGGTTTGTAAGAAGATCACCCAACATAACAACATCTTTTCTGAACACAGCTGTGCTGCATAGTTACGAATAAAATGCACACTTCTGTAGAGCAACGATTCTAACAGCAAAACAAAACTGCGCGGAAGCAGTTTTCCGTGCATCCGTATCTGCTAAAGACTAGTGAAATTCCTCATTGGTAGATTTCTGAAGGCTTCAGAAAAAAACTTACTCTACACAGCTAGAAAATGAAGAGTACAATATCGTCTTTGTAACAAACGAGGAATAGAATTCCGTAAAATGTGTTGTGATGCGGCCTGCGAAGCTTCCCATACGGTCCGAGGTCTCTTCTTAAGTTAGCAGTTCATTAGTAATATTGCTCCCTCGTGATCAATCACGCGTGTGCAAATGGTGCTTCAAATTGTACCGAATTTTGCCCAGTCTACCTTTTCCATATGACTACGCTTCTGTTGCAGTATTTGGGATCACCGTGTAGTGCAGTTTCACACGCTGAAGCCTACAAGTGCCTCGAGGATAAACACCCCAGCTGCAGCTATTAACACAGCTCATTCATTGCAAGCTCAAGAAGGATTCATACCCTTTGCACAGGCACCGCTGTACCTGTTCAGTCTCAGGCATCAACCCGCACGGATTCCTATGAAGTCCATCTTTCCTGAATTTATTAAAAGCGGATGAAACGTAGTGGTTCTCAATAAGAGAAATTGTAATGCTATTGAATGTGAGCGCATAGAGCTTTCTGAGCAGCACATTTACTTGGCTAGATTCGTACTGACCACATTTATTTGTTCGCATTTCCCTGCACACTGTAGCGTGTACTACCCTTTTGATGACAAGCATCAACACTATCGAAGTTGTACTTCTTTTATGGATGGGCGCTCAACAGCCACATCATTGAGTATTCCTCTGGAATCAGCAAGTTGATAGTGTAGAGAGTGTCGATCAACAATCTTCCCAACTGACTGGTCGGGCAGTGCTACTTGGGAGTGAATTCCAAGCCCACCACTTACAGTTAGAAATTACCGGCTCTGATACTGATGGCCAGATGCGCACCGATCTGGCACCACAGGTTCACTTAAAGCGGAATTGCATAGTACTCACTAAAACGCTTGATTCGCGTCGATTTTGCCGTTCGTCTTTGTTTATAAAACCAAGTGCAGTTAGGAGCCGTTTACAATTTCAGACAACGTCGACGAGTCGCAGTTTTCAACCTTCTCTGAGTTCCGAAAAGTTCTGCGTTTGAAGTGCGAAACTGACAAAGTCTCCAGGTTCTTCCGCTTTACCCCTGACGAGAAAACGCCGGACACCCTGTATTACCAGGTGAGTTTATTCGATTGATTCTTTTTTTTAAATTTTCTCTCATTCGCCAACACTAGCATTATAGTAGTGGTTAACTTTGGATCAGCTGATGTGTTTGTTTCAGAATAGAAATTTTAATTTGCGAGAAAGAATTGCGTTGCATTCACAGCTTTGAGGTGAAACTGGGTTTTTGTTGAATCAAAGACCATCGGTCGTTAACTTTACTTCAGGTGTAGCACTACTGTTGAGTAATGCGATTTCTTGACCACAGTATTATAATATTTTCGCCCCTTGCGAACCACATATGACTTTGAGCGTTTCAAGCCTTACAACTTCGGAACCTGACAATTCATGGCACGTCGCACTCGCATTACAAGGGGTATCCTAGTTCCTCTTTGATAAATAGTAGAAGAAACCCAATAAGCTGCATCCGAGTATATTAGCTGTAAAAACGAAGAAAAAACCATGCGGAGTTTCTCACCATTTCCTGTCTTCCATTATTCCTTTTCTCCTGGTTGAGGCTCTCGAGTGTTTATCCTATAAGCTTTTGGACAAAGTGTCCTGATGCTGTGAAGCAAGAGTGGGGAGGCACCAGCTGAAATTCGATCACAGCCGTTTCCAGTAGTACCTATCAAAATTTTACGAGACGATCTCATGCTCCCTACCTTTCAGTAGTCTTTGTGGTAGTTGCTAAGGCCAATATCGAGAGAATCGCCATCTGGGTTTAGGTTCTGACTTGGAACACCTCACATGCTTATCCTGACCATTGTTCTGTTTTAAAACAACATCTTGCGCGAAGGATATTAAAGTAAAGCACATGTAGAACTAGTGTCCTCATGTTTTGAGTGCAGTTTAAACTGGGCTTCATGGGATGTTGTCCCGTTCGTTTTTTCTTCACAAATTTGTCAGCTCTTCAGTAGCTTCATTCGTCGTTAGGTCCACAAGAAGCTAAGAGTTCTTAAAGAATTTATGTGCCTTAAATGCCAGTTAAAGTCCCAAGACGCAGTCTTCTAATTCAGCTAGGTCGGCGAGGAAGGTCCCCGCGATGCGCTCGATTTTCACGGGAAGTCCATTCTGCGTTGAAGTGAATGGCACAATGCCAGACAATGGTGGCCGCGTGAATACCGCGTGTTCTTTCAACACAACGTCTCCTGATTTACATGACAACGACGAGTACGAGCAGAACGAATCGGATGCGCTGTGATTCTGACGAATGCCGTCGTCGTCCGTCGCTCTGTTCGTCGCGACGTCGTCGATTTGCACTTCTGTACCAGATAATATCCGTCGTCACATTCACCTCCTTAGCCCCTAGGTGTGTCGGCACAAACGCGGTGCGATTCGCGGTCCTCGTTTACGTTGTCAGGAGTCGTGCTCGGCCGCGTCCGTGTTAAACAATTGCTTATCGGACATGATAATACACCTGCCGGCGGATAATTGAAACCATGAACGCCACCGCACAAAACGGCACGCATTGATCAAAGTGGCCCCGCAGAACAAAGATGAAAAGCCCTATTGTGGTTCTTGAGCAGCGGAGCTAAGAGTTGGCTACGGCTATTCTCGGAGTGAGTCAGAAAGTCGCTCTGTGAATTTAATATGCGAAAGGGCTCAAGGGAATCAGATCAAGACCCCTCGCAGAGAGATAGCACCTGCAGACTGCGAGGTGGCCAAGGGAAAAACGGCACCATAATTAAAACACTTTTGAAGGGCTTCTTTGAAGAATTGTCCAAAAGAGACTTCCAGGAGTGCATGAGTGATCAGTCCATTCGGGTTCCATCGAAATAAAGTAGAAGGGCACCGACATGTGCACCTACTGCGAGCTAAAACGGAAAACAAACGTGAAACTTTTGGCATAGGCTTCATACATTCAAAGTGGTGATGTCTTTCTGAAGTATTCTAGGTCTAGAATCAGGTGCAGGCTTAGCTATTCATTTTACTTCAACACAATTTCTGTCGTCATCTCTGAAATGCCATGGATCTTATCGTCTTACGTAATAGTTCCTTGGACAGAAAAGAATAGTGTTTAGAGGAACACATTTTTTGCAAGAGGTCCTTTATCGATTGCTTAAACTCTGTTTTTGCAATCCACCTTTTCATCTCAACGACAGTCGAATTTGTGTCAACCGGCCTGCCTCAACTAGAGAGAAGTCTAGGGATGGGATGGTTATATTCTGCATATTGCATATTTGTTTGAATTTCACGTCTTTATACTTATTTTAATTACTCAAAAAGTGTTTCATCTATCCAAAAATGCCTTGTTTCAATTCACCAACCCTGGAAGGATGGAAGGCTTGGCAGACCCGAGCGGAAAAAAGGGACTTAAATTCAGGGAGCAGGCGACAGCCTGCGCCTCAGTTTATGTCTCGGCCAAGCCAATCAGGCCTTCTGTCCGTCCGTGTGCCAGTGTCATCCAGTGTCACATGGAAGACGACTTGTCTGGGAATGATATAGCACTGAATGTCCAAACTGATTCAGCTTTTCTGTAAAAGTTGTTTAAGAGTAGAAAAATTAGACAGAATCATAAGGCAGAGCATTGCAAAGTTGTAGGAGTGACTGAATTGGTGTTGCAAGCTCATGAAAAGTAAATAAGTAAGCAGGAATATTTGCAGTGTTTTGGTAGGTCAGGCAAATTAAATTTTCGACCGTCATATGGAAGCAGACACTCACAATGTTGTGTATCCTGTTGTGTATCAAGTCTTCAAGTCTGCGAGCAGGGCTTAAGACAGTAAAATATCTTCACATCCGCATGTAGTGGAAAATCGCTGCATCATCCACTAAGTTATAGGTGGCGAACAAGCAATATTTTGAAGCATTCATTGCCTTTCGTGCTGTCGTTAAACGCAAGGGGCTTTTTGCATTCGAACATCACTTAACTCAGAGTTACACCAACTACAACATGGGCTGGAAGATCCACGTGGTGAACGAGTTGCCGACGACGATTGCCGACTTCAAAGAGGAGCCGTACGTCTACGAGCAGTGGCTGCAGACACAAGCCGTGCAATCGCCGCACACGTCGTCGACGTGGTGGCGCAGTCCGCTGGCCAGCTCGGTGACGCTGCTGGTCGCCGCTCTGTGGCTGTTCTAAGACTGTTGCCCCGGATCTCAAAGCGGGTGTTCCTGGCCACCATGTTGTTCTTTCATTCAGTTTGGCGGTTCAAATCGATGTTTGTCTCGATTATTTTCTCTGCATGATCATGCCTGTATGTCTTTGTTTTCCGATGCGAGTGTCTCTCTCCCCTGTTCCTGTCCGCCGTCGCCCCCACGTTTCACTTAGGAACGTCTTCGTACGCGCACTTCCTTCTCTCTTCTTCGCAATTCCTCTCGTTCTTTTGTTTGCTCCATGTTCTTTCCAGTGTCATAATGCTGCTCTAACAGTTCTGCTAAATTGCTAGTGAAATGGATGTCGTCTCGTGATGTGCTTGAACATCGTCTACTAAGCCTTTCTGACATGACTACATCTACATTTGTACACATCTCTCAAGAAGAATAGCTCATTCCACTTATTATTTCGGCGAGAAGACAAGTTGTTTCAACGATGATATCGCTATTGCCATTATCGCAACAACATTCTAGATAGTCAGCTACGTTTTAAATATATTTTTCAGCTCTATACTAGGAGCGATTTCAGTGATTTTAGTGGTGTCGTTTGGCAAGGCATAAAAACTATACTGATTGTTTGTCTTTCTACAATAAATTACTACACGTTTTGAGTCCAGCAGACAGGGTAACGAAAATCACAACGGAATCCAAAGAAGTCACCTGGTTCATGACGAAGTCATGACGAAGTAGTACTAAGCTCATCAAACCCAATGTCAGATTTTGCCACTCCATGTTCAAGCGCTTATAGCGGAAAGATTTTATACCATCCGGGAAGAGGTAACACGAATTTCGGAGGAGCAGACTTGGCGCCTATAACGTGTTGGACATCGCCCAAAAATATTTTGAATTCCCATAATCTTTGAATTGTTTTTTCGAAACTGCGACTTTCCTCTGCTTTACTTTGAGGTACAGAATTGGTGTTATTGGCACCGCCAGACGTCGAGCAGCACCAACCGCGGCCAAGCGGAATAGCTCTAGCAGTTGTGCAACACAACTCTGGTAGCAAAGATTTCAAAATGGAATTCGGAGCCTTCAATAAAAGGCAAGCCGCAAATGTAGGGCAAACATTGGCAATTTTCTTGTGTGTGAAGTGGGAAAGACAAGACAAGGTGGACTCTGCTAGGCACTGCTAAAATAGAGCGCAAAACGGTTTTTCAAGTCGCTATATACTGCATGCGTTTACTTGAAAACTTGACTGACCGACGATGGCGATTATAGTAGATTAACTAATTTGTCGCTATTTTGTTCATTTTTAACCGTATCGTAGTCGGCGGGCGCGTGTAGCGCAGTCGGAGGAGGCGCGACTGTCGCGTGCACCCGAACCAGGAACCTGGTATCGGGTGCACGCGACAGTCGCGCCTCCTCCGACCGCGCTACACGCGTGCCAATACTACACCATTATGCTCGTTTCAGTACTTCTTTCTTTCATTATTACATGAACATGCAATGTGAATCAATAAAGGGAAAAATTGAGAAAGCTAACATCATAACAGTGCAGAAAAACTGCGTCATAACACAAACAGTGTTCAAGGATTCAAATGACTTTCTGACCATTTTATGCAACATTTGCGGTCTTAAGAATCACATGCTTTTCGGCTCATATGGACAAAGCCACGGTGCGCGAAAAATGGTAATGAAACCTAGTTCTGGCCTTCGGAAGCACTAATTCTGGAATCCTTCGCGGACGACGCTTTCTGAGACATCCCTGCCGGAAGCTAGAAGCGCACCGGGGAGTTTATTTGGAAGAGGCGCGACCGTGGTGAGAAACAATTAATTTTGAGAAATCGATTCTTAGGAAGCTAGAAAATTAGGCATGAAAAATGATGTCTTAGACAAAGTAACCTCGATTTTTAAATGCCACCCTGTCGAACTTCTCCTAAATTCCTTTGTAGCGATCTAGAAGCATAAGCGTCGAACCAGTGACGAATGTGGCTTCCAAGAATTTATAGTTGCATACCTCTGAGTTTTCATGCTCGTCAAAATTTAGCCTCAGGGAGCCTCAGCATCAGTGAGCAGGTGATGCTTATGAAATTTTTTACTTGATCAAATTACTTGAACACTTTGAATAGACATATTTTTATTCGCGTATGACGGCTTAATTGTTTTGAAGCATGCCTTTAGCTACCTCACAAATGTGAACATTTTTATGACGGTTTTGAAACAAAACTTTTGCTATTTTATAAATTTAAATATTTGTTTTAATTCATCCGATTATCTTTTAAACAATCTCATACTAATCGATTTGCTGTTCACTACTAGTCGTAAGACACCAGGGCCCGTATGCATATCTCGGGGCGCCCCAACTGCAGGTGGTACCCAGCAGGTTTGGGGCCCCCAACCCGCGATGCATATGGCTCCCACCACCGTCGGGGAACTTCCGAGCCGTACGTGATATGCGTAGTACGTAGGCACGGATTAGTTTTGCATTTCTCGGCGAAAATGTCAGCTGCTCGCTGTCGCGAATTCGTGCGCGTTTGAAGAAAAAAGGGAGAAAAGGAGGTTAGGGAGGCACAATGGGCTGGGAATTAGGTTATAGCGTTAAGAGTATTTTTTTATTTTCTAATAACATGCCGTTTAACTTGTGTTTAATTATTCGCGTGTTTGTCTGTTTGCGAGTTTTTGTTTATCCGTTTATTTGTTTTTATTTTATAAGGAATAGTGCCGCAAGCTACTCGGCCTGCAATTTCTTGTTAAAGAAAATATAATTTGACATAAGCAAATGTGAAAAGTTAGATTTTTCGGAAATTCTTGAAAGCTCTGTCTCCTTTTATCAGGACTGCTTTTAGACGCTCTCATTTCTTAACACAAGTTTCATTAAAACTCGTCTTCCCTGATTTTTTCGGAGAATTTTCATATCATAATCCTATCCAGTTTTATACCAAATAGTCTGACTAGAAAAGTTATGTGTTGAGAGCACATAATCGCTTAGTTAAATGTACCCTGCAGCGCAATACAATGGGCCACTTTACTGTTCCCTACTGCGTGATGAACATAATTTGTCATGATGAATTGGTTTTGCAATACAATAACAAATAATGCTTTTAAAACCTAGAAAAATCGAGATCTCAGGCAGCAAATATTCCTCTCTGAAACGAACATTTCAGTGGTGCTCAATAAAGTAAGAATAATGAAAATCAAGCTCTGAATTGAAGAAAAATAACCCAACTACCTCTTTTTCTCACTTCACCGGCAAAATTCTGCGCGAATCATATGTTTTCCTTCGCTGTCCGCAGCATTCCCCTTACGTCGGAGTAGGTGGCGCCCCGACCCCGAGGGGGCTGGGGAATACGGTATCTCCCCGGAGGTGTACATCGCGGGATTCCGCCGCCCTTTAAATTATTTCCCGACGGGAGGCCCCGAGCGAGATATGCATACCGGCCCAGGACGGAGTTCTCATTTTCCTCCCGACTGCGCAATTCATCTGCCAGCGAGAGCGCATAAATGTGTTCTGGAGCCTCTGTCAGCAAACATGAAGTTACCACGGTGTGTCATTTATTTATTTATTTATTTATTGCACCATGTGAGTACACATGTGAAAGAGAATTAAGTAAAACAACAACATAAAACTACTCAAAACAAATCGCTAAAACGGTAATAAAGGCAAACAGAGGGAGAGAAATGCATAAAACAGCAGCGGTGGTGAAAGTGTAAAACATGAGATATTAGCAAGAGTAATTAGCAGACGTAGTGGGAGTTGTGGAAACAGCATCAACCAGAATGTAAAAACTTGTTCAAGGCCCTCTTAAAGGAGGAGAGTGTAGGAGCTGGAGGAAAACGCTTGGCCATTTTTACATATTCTGTACCCGCACGATGTATGAAGAAGTTGGCCCGCACCGAAGCAGCGGCATGAGGTAGATATAGTTTATTTTTAGCACCTCTAGTAATGGAGTTTCGCATAGGAAAGAATTTGTTAGGTTCAAGGTGAACGAGTCCGTGTAAGATTTTATATACCATTATTAAGTCAAGCTTCTTCCTGCGCAACACGAGCGACTGCAAACCGAGAATAGCGTTACGCGAACGGCTTTCAGGGATAGTTGCATAGTTAAAGCTGCCAGTGCGAAGCAAAAGCTTCCTAGAGAAACTGTTTTGAACCCTTTCTATTGTAGAACTACTTTTAACACTTGCTGGACAGAAGACAGTCGTACCGTATTCTAATATTGGACGGATATATATTTTATAGGCCTTTAGCAGCAGTTGAGGATCGCTAGACGACACAGACCTGAATAGTCTAGACACCATTGCCATCCCTTTTCTTGAGATTTCATCGCAATGCTTATCGAAGTCTAGGCGCTCGTTAATCCAGAATCCGAGATCAGATACTTCTTGAACTGATTCAAGCTCAACACCGTCAATGATATATCTAGCTTTCAAGTTGTTCTTACCAAGGTGGAGAACCTTCGTTTTCTCCTTCGCTAATGGAAGCTCCCATGACAAAGACCAAGAGTAAACCAGAAAGATAGCTTCTTGAACTTTTGCAGCGTCGCAGGAATCAGAAATGCTACTATAAATTTTGATGTCATCGGCAAAAGCTCTGCAAGAAACTCCAATCCTCTCAATAATTCCTGGAAGATCCCTGGTGTATATGTTAAAAAGGACGGGAGACAGAACTGATCCTTGAGGAACCCCGCTAGTTGCTCTTCTACTAGCAGAGAGGTGACCGTTAACATTCACTCGAAACAGACGGTTGTCTAAGTAGGCCTCGATCCACTGTACAATCCTAAAGTGTAACCCAACTGCAGACAACTGATGAATTAACTTATCATGAGGTACTTTATCGAAAGCTTTTGCAAAGTCAAAATACACAACATCAACAGCACGGTCAAGGCTGAGACTGTTGGTCTAGTCATTCAAGGAGTCCAGCATCTGGGTTACGGTAGAAGCGCCTTTGCGGAAACCATGCTGTTCGTTAGGGATCACGGAATTGCGCTCAAGGTGGCTAGTGATCGCCTTTTTGAGAATCTCTTCAAAAACACGAGCAAAAACCGATGTAATACTGATAGGCCTGTAGTTTTTAGGAGAACTGTGAGGTTGCTTCTTAGGTAACGGAATGACATAGGCCTCTTTCCACTTGTCGGGAACTTCCGCACGCATGAAGCTCAGATTAAAAATAAGTTCTAAGGGTCCGGAAATTTCTGCAGCTATCTTCTGTATGAAGCTCAGCGGAATATGATCTGGAGTCAGCACATTAGATTTAGGCCATTTTGATAAATGTTCCAAAATAGAGTCGCGGTGAAACCACACGGAATCTTGCATCGGGGGATACGATGGCGGGCTCATGACGCTAGTATTGCTTGGAAGAGAGAGTGGCTCGGAAGGTAAACTTTTAGGAGTAAACACATTTTCGAAGGTGCGTGCGAGAATTTCTGCCTTCTGCTTATCGGTTACAAACTTATTGCCTCGTTCGTCAATTAGAAACCCAATAGAGGACTTCGTCTTCGTCTCAATTTTTGCATTCATCATCTTAAAGAATGCACGAGGATTGCCAGAGCCTACAACCTTTCTTTCCAAGGAAGCGGAAAACCTCTTAAGTCTTTTTGAGAACTTATCAGATAATAATTTAAAGCGATTTTTATTAGAGGACGTTGGAAATAGGATCGATTTTCTCCAAGCTTCTTCTCGATGCTTGGCCATAGATATCAAGTACCTAGGCCAAGCATGCCCACCGCTTTGCTTTCTAACAATGGGCACGTAAAGATCAATACAATGCCACAGAATGGAAACAAACGTATTATACATGTCATTCACCGAGTTCAGAGCCGAGAAGGTGCCAATCCAGTCTATGTTCTGAAGATAAGCGGCTATAGCGTTGTAATCAGCTTTATTAAATTGCCTACTATCATAAGGAGAAGAGATACCCAAGTCATGGTTCACATTGAATTCTACGACGGAATGATCACTAGAGCCAAGAGGGGAATTGACTTTAATGTTTTTTACCAGAGATTCATTATTAGTTAAAACCAAGTCTAGAATTCTTCCTCCTCTAGTGGGCTGCCGAACTAGTTGGATAAGGCCATGAGAGCAGCATAGCTCTAAGAACGCCGTAGATGGGCCTGTTCTACCAGTTTGTTTCTTCCATAAAATATCGGGAAAGTTGAAGTCTCCTACAAGTATGCAGGGCGACTCATCAGAAACTAGGTCACTGACAGCTTTAACCAGCAGGTAAGTGTTGCCCTTCGAACATGACGGAGCACGGTAAACTCCGATAATACGCATGTTGGAGAAGCCCAACATAAAGTCACAACATAAGATTTCATATGAGCCTGCGATGGATTCAGAGATAACAGTACGATATGAAAGAAAAGATTTAAAAAGAAAAAGAACTCCGCCACCTTTCTTACTTTTCCTATCACATCTCACAATGTCATAATTGGAACCGGTTTGTAATTTAGTAAGAAAAGATATATCAACTGAGGGCTTAAGCCAAGTCTCGGTGAGGACAACTACATCATACCTGTTTTGGGCAAGAGAATATGTCAACGGCTGTGAGTTTTTTAAGACAGATCGAATATTCGATAAACAGCATTTAAGGGGCCTTGAACATTCCCGATGAAAGCTTATGCATTTTCCGAACTGCCATTACGATTTGGAGGGCAGACAGGGCTTGATGTAGGATTTAGGCTAGATTGAAAGATTGCTTGAGAGTTAAGCGCAGACGAGGTAGCTCCACGGCGTGCTAAGCGTTCTGACCGGAGCCGATCTCTTTCCTGCTTCGGGAGCGACGGACGAAGGTAAATTCCACGAAACATAGAATGCTTAAGTCGAGGTGCGCGTCTCAGCATTAACTGTGCGAAGAAAGAGCTTGGAAGAAGGATTTTCAACAACCTTGGATATGAGGCATTTGGACGCCCCATACGGAAAATGGTTACAGGATAACATTCAATTCCTAAAAAGTCCATAACTTGACGTATGCATGTAAGGTCATGAATAGAACGAACAGAAGGAACGGGTGCAGAGCTTTCTTTGAGCCCTGCCACGACAACGCAGCGAGAACGTTCGACATCTTCAAAAGAGAGCGGAAGCGAGTTTGCGGATGGAGGGGGAGGAGTGGATGAGCTAGGAGGACGATCAGGGATAGTGCATTGAGAAGGCGCAATAGACTTTTTGAGTGCTTCGTTTTCAGCCCTAAGAAATCGATTTTCTTCAGTCAGTTCGTGGTTGCGATCTAACACTGCAGTTAGCTTTTTCCTATCCTCCAGGAGAAGTGCGATAATCGAACGCAGGTGTTGAGGCAGGCTGTTGTCGTTGAGAAGAAGATTGACATCTCGATCAAAATTCGGCGACGCCTCAGGAGAACCATCGAGGTCGAAATGAAGACGCTTGTGCGGCCTTTCCTGAACAGGAATCGAGAAACGAGGTGTTTCCGCAATATTCGACACCGGAGCAGAAGCCATAAAAGGACCGTTTAAGGTGGCTATGAGGTTTATCGGTTCAGTTCCCAGCCACAAGGATACTTAGCTAGCCCAAGATCAGCAAGAGGACGCGCAGCGATCTCCAATTGATTATCGACAGACCGCCGCAACGCACGAACAACAATGGCAAATAACCTTATTTGGTGGCTTGTTTCGAAGTTGTTCGCACCTCGCCACCACGGTGCTAGCCACGTCCTCCTGCTGCAGTAGTAGAACCTCACAGAACACGTCGCAAGAGTTGGAAGAGTAGGCAGGCAGTGGATTGGACAGGAGCGACTGAATGATCGACCGCTCACCGCGACGACATACAGGGACCATCATGCTCGCATTGCTTTACCATGGTACAGAAACCCTGACCTAGAGAGTATCCCGGTGGTCATCAATCAGTCCTCTGTCGCCGAGGACCTCCAACAAGGATCGGCTATAGATGAGAACGATTCAAGCATCTCCTCAACGTCATCAAGTCCAAATGGCAACAACGTCCTGAATGACGATGACGAGACAACGAAACGAATGAAAACGATGCTCTGGCACACGCGGCCAGTGAGAAATGGCCATCTGAGATTGTGTCTACGGATAGTAGTCAGATCTATGTGTCTACATAGTTTCGGGCATGTCTGCCTTTGCTTGACGATGGAATGAGTGGAAAACTGAGGTTGCCTTTCAATGTCTCACCGCTTTCGCGAGTCTTTTACAGTAGATATATTCCTTGTAAATGGTCCAATTGAAAAGTGCTGTACGCCTAAATTGAAATTGCTACCTGATAGCGGGGTCCGTTCAGATCACATTCTGATTTGCCCTTTCGGTTGAATCCGTGGCGAGGCAGAGATCGTGGTCTTTTTTACAAGTTCTACAAGAATTCCTAGTTACCAAAGCCGCGTGATAGATCTTTCCTAGACAAAAATCCGACAATCTCTGACCTATGTAGGTATTAGGATAAGCTCGTCAATCTCTGTTAAATGTTTGTAAACTCCGGAAAAACACTAACATAGAAAAAAAAAACTGAAATGCAGTTTAGTGGAGCAACAAGCTAGGCGCTGTACCCAGAACACTGTAAACTGGTAGAAACCATCAAAGCAACAATTCCTAGCACAGCATTTCTCCCCGCTCACAGAAGCAATGGCAAAAAAATTTAACGATGCCTGCTTTTGACTGTATGAGCTTCTTCTCTTCTCTTAACATGAGTACCACGAAGAGTGCGGAAAGTGTATGATAGCGGTCCTCAACAGCGCCGTCTGTTGGAAACTGAAGACGAGGAAGTGTTGAACCATTATCCACATCTTTTCCTAGTGTCAGTGAGCACATCGCTGACGTTTTCTATGTTGAAGCTCATGGTGGTTCCTTATGGATGGTAAGCCATGGTGACCGAATACGGAGTGAGGAGCAGCAGAGTTGAGCTCGACAACGTGTTCAAGCACATGCCGAAGTAATTTCGTTCGATTAACCAAAAATCGCAAGCCGATATTATTCAAAAACTTTATGGAATTCAAAAAATGGCAGAGAACTTGTGCTCGATTAGTGCTAGAATCCGTGCTTCGAACCGATGTGCTGCTTAAACTCTGTTCGAATTCGGGCATCGAGCCATTGTTCTATTCAAATATTGCTTAAATAGTTCTTGAATCCACAGATTTTTCAAAGTCCAAAAATTGGTGTCATTCATTAGTTGTTCTTCCGAAAACAGTCCAACGGCTAAACTATAATAAGCAGCCCAGTTCGAACTCGACTTTCAGCAGGTTCGCATCCGGCTTCTATTTGACTTGTAGCAGTATGTTGGCGGCATGCACTTTTGGAAAGACCAACCTGTTCAGTCATCGGGCAGATCTCCACTCTCGAGAAGGATGAACCAACGGAGAACGGTCATTTGTTGAAGTGCATCGATGAATACAGTGCTGCCCTTCCCTGCTGCGATCCTGGGGTGGTTGATCATCCACTCGTTCAAAGCATAATAGAAGAATGCGGCACGAAATTGCTCTCCGGAAGGGGCTACCGGAAAACGACTCACAAGGAGAGCCTCCAAAGTGACGGTGAGCTTTTGCGATGCAATTTTTACAGAATGTAGGGTCCCGTGTGTGGAGTCCAAAACCGTAGTTAGTTTTTTCGGAATCCGCTTTCGTGGTCAAAAAAGGCCTATGAAGACGTGGTAGCGGAGTTCAACACGCCCTGCCGCCCGCCACGGGATGTGGTCAGTTGGCATAGTGAGTAGCGTTCTGCCTCACAGAAACGTGGTCGTGGGTTGGATTCCCCCATATGCCGGAGTTTTTGCATTTTGCGATTTATCGTCAGTGAGACCCTTTATCCCCATTTCCAACACACTTTTGAACAAAAACATTGCAACAAATGTCGTTTACGTTCTTCGAGGTAAGAATTTCTGACTTCCAGGTTAAGCAAGTAAAAAACTGATGTCAGATTCGTGATCAGCACCCCAAATAACTCCCACGGACAAAGTTTGGGCGAAATCGGTGCTTCTGACCTCACCACCCTCACTCGAGCCTGGGCCTATAGAGGAGAGCTTTGCACCTCGGTCTTCCTGGTCAAACAAGGGCGTTCATTGGGGTGCGGAGCCATTCGAGATGGAAAACAATTGAATACGTTAAGAGGTGGAGGGCTACACACAAAGTAAAATATCGGTGCTATTATCCCCTTTTTGGAACGGATGGTAGAGAGAAGCGTAGATGTTCAATTGGTGAGCAGTATATTTCGCTTGCTGTACTAACGAGGTCAAAAAGTAGTTATTCATACATCGGCTACGGGAGTTACTTGAAGTACTGATCACGAATCTGACATCGGTTTCTGGATTGTTCCACCAGCGCTGAGAGAGAGCTCAGAGATCAGCTATAAGACTATCACATGCAACTGGGATCTACCATGCAGGTCTATACTAATGAGTATACACTATGCAGTGTCAGAGCTCACCCAACGGGATGAAGGGAAAGAAGTCGCTGGTTATTGCAATGCACTCGTTTCGGATGTCCCTCAAAAGCCTTTCTGGCACCGATATCACTACCACGTATCAACACAGTGCATCAAATGTCAAAGTCGTTTCCGCTATGGGCTTCTTGTCGATGTTTACCCAGTGGGGTTAGCAAGCTTCGTATCAGTTTTTTGTTCAGCTGTTCATTAATGCCTTTCCTTTTTCACCTATTTAGAGCTCGTCACAGGATAAGTACTGGATTTGGTAGACAACAGCTTTTTGTGCGCAGTCTTGGATAACATTGCATCAAAAATTGCATGAAATGAGCTTTGCAACTTGATACATCACAGCTTCTGTTTCGCACTGCCAAAAAACAGTGAAAGCGAAAATTGCAAGCAGAAAACCTGCATTGCTTTCCTATCAATATCTATTATGAAGTCTAATAGTTGCACCGGCAAACATGATCATGCTAAGCTATGAACGACCTCATTTTCTCTGCAGTCTGCGTGGTTTCCTGCATTGACACTCACTCCGGTGGCCCTCCGCCCGCAAGCTGCCTTTCCATTTTGCCGCCATGTTCCTGTTTGGTGGCCAAGGTGGACAAGCAGCGCACTTGACGCCTCGCCAGGATAGCCTTCTAAGTGCATGTCGGACATGTTTTCGTGGATTGCGCAGTGTGTGTGTGTGTGTGTGGTTCTATAGTGGCGGCGCTGTGGGGCAATCCACGAGAAGGCTAAGTTGATTTGTCGCCCTAGGGATTGCAAATGAATTATGCATATGAAGCAAGCTCTAACTTGATTGTTGAGCAGAGAAAAGGGCTACCAATCAGCAGTGCTCACAGATTCTTTTCCTATGCATCAATATGTATTGTGCACATGTTATAGAATTTGGATTTGACTGCAATCCTCAGAAACGTTAGCGCAAGCGCATAAATCAGCGAATGCCTGAAGAAGCTTAGGCGAAATAGATAAAAAGGGACAGAAAAAGTTCGAACTCAACCTGTCTATGTCTTTGGTGCTCTGAGCATTTAGCTCCTACTTCGGAATGTTGTAGCTGCTAGATCCCGATTAGGCATGTAGCTGCTGCGACCGACGGACAGTATGCAAGTCAGCGTTTCATCTTTCTCACATATAAAAGACGCCAAACTACTGACAGCTGAGGCCCAAGCTTTGGCTGACCTGGATAATCGCTGTGCCGTACAAGATCAAATCTCCCACCCTTGCGTAACCAGCTCCTGCAGACAAAATAAAGAGATTGGGTTAGCCTACGAATGAGAAGTAGTGGCTCTAACAATGAACAGGCCTGTAACCTATAAAACACCATTGTCGGGTCTTCCATTTTATGCAAGAATTTCTCCGGTGTTGAACCATTTCCGCTCAGCAGTTTTGCTATTTTTGTGATCGCAATGATATTTTTCTACTAACCAGGCAACGGTGAAAGCGGTACCCAGAAACAAATAATATGGGAAGAGGATTCGTCCCCTATATGGCAACGAAATATGCTTAGCTTTTGCTGAATCCTTGAAGAAGTCGGTGGAGACATGCAGAATTCCCTGCGGTTAACAGCAGTTAACGGCATGCTCGCGCGTGACACCCGAACAGGAAGAGGTGGCTTCATGGATGGGCCGGCACGGAGGTAACGTGTGCTGTTTCATGAACATGATGTCGTGTGTACGTTTCTTTTGATGGTCTCTTTTTGGTGTTCAACCGAGCTTTCAACGATATGTATGTGCCATCTACATGTTTTCGGAGTTCATTGCGCTATGACCTTACACTACTCATTCATTGTTATTGTTTACTATGATTGCATAAGGCAATAAGAAAACAAACAGAAACAATCACAAAAAATGTACAAACTGGGAGACAACACAAACAACCATACTAATCAACCAATTTCATATCTAAGCAACAAACTTTCAACTTGGCCTCTGGATTGTCGCGAGGTTAGGGAAAACTGAAGGTGCTTAGAGAATTTCTGGTATAAACCACTGCCTTAAAAGTGAAGGACATTGCTCGTGAATTGGTTCTTGGTCGAGGTAGCTGTAGCTTAGCGGAGCCACCTCTTTTATGCGAAGTCTTCATCTTAAGGAATCTACAAGGCACAGAATCGGAACCCTACGGTGAGATTCTTGGGATGGCATTCCGAGATTGTTCGCACTTTAAGATTCATTTGTAGTGTCCCTCCCCCTCCTTCCCCCACTCCCCCCCCCCCCCCCCTCCCGCGCGATCTGCAAAGTATTAGGTTGTTGCAATGAAATGCAGGTTTTTTGTTTTATTGGTCTCAACAAGGTGTTATAAATTGTTGGAAAACTTATTATATGCGCTTTCTATTAGGTTGGAAAAAAGTCTTTTCATTTTTTCAAAGATTTATTACTTCACAACTACAATGTCGAATCAATTGAGATAAACTCCATTTTGTTCCACTACACTTCTCTAAAGACTTGGTACTTTTCTAATTCCTCTCGCTTAAAGGACTGCAGTTTTGAAGTCGTACCATTGCTGAATCCAATTCTTGAGGTCTTCATCCGTTTCAAAATATTTCCTTCCAATTTCTTGCTAGAAAGCACGGAGGAGATGGCAGTCGGTAGGGGCGAGGTCAGGGCTATACGGTAGATGTGGCATTACCTCCCAGCCCAGCTCCTTTATTGTTTCTCTTGTGAGTCTTGCAACATGTGGTTTTGCACTGAGTGTCTGACAGGGCATGTCGAATCCAAGCTCCAAATTTCCATGCAAAGCCAAGACCCTTCAGATGGATTCCCACTATCCTATGAGACAATTCGAGCTTCTCTGCTGATTGACGTGTCGTCTGCCTACTATCGGTACGAAGAAGATGGAGTAGTTCAGTGTCGTCCAATTCAGTTGAGCTTCCTGATATTGTTTATCCTAGAGTGAACAATCTCCCTTTAAAAACGTTCCGAACCACTCTTAACAGGCGCGATGAGTAGTAGATCCCAACCCATATATATATATATATAATATGGTTAATTTGGTCGACTGCCTGACGTGCTGTAGATCCTTTAATGAACTCATGAAGAAGAATGCCGTGCCGAAAATGGCCATGAGGTAGATCTGGCATTGAGTCCGGAAGATTGGATAGATAAGAAGTACAAGAAGGGTCTTGACCTGTGTCCGCGTGCGAGCGGTAGACAAGTGTGATAGGATTATGAAATCAGCAATCAATACTGGCTAGTGTCATAACGATGTTTTGTTGCGATCAAAACTTCTAGCGCCAGGCGGGACTCGAACCCGCACCTCCCTCTAACCGGGCGGGAATGCTCTACGCCATTACACCACCGGCGCAGTTTTATCGAACGCAACATCCACACCTCGTGGGACCGATCAGCACCGGGATGAGCTGGCCGCTGATATCAGCATGGAACCAGTTAAGCTGATGGTCTTGATAGAAACGGTTCAAATCAGTTTCATTAAGCCTCAAGTGGCTGGTATCGAGGTTGTGAGCTGTCATAACGATGTTTTGTTGCGATCAAAACTTTCTATCAAGACCATCAGCTTAACTGGTTCCATGCTGATATCAGCGGCCAGCTCATCCCGGATACGGGTGGGTGCTGATCGGTCCCACGAGGTGTGGATGTTGCGTTCGATCAAACGGCGCCGGTGGTGTAATGGCGTAGAGCATTCCCGCCAGGTTAGAGGGAGGTGCGGGTTCGAGTCCCGCCTGGCGCTAGGAGTTTTGATCGCAACAAAACATCGTTATGACAGCTCACAACCTCGATACCAGCCACTTGAGGCTTAATGAAACTGATTTGAACTGGCCAGTGTGTTTACAAGGAGAACGGTAAAAAACTTTTCGAAGTGTGAAGTGTTTTTGCAACTTAATAAATATGTATGTAGAATTTAATTTAAGTCGCTATAAAATATAATTTGGTTTTTATTTTCAGATGTCTAAACGCGATTTTTGTCAAAGTTACTTCTACGAGTTAAAACTGGGCCAATCGTCTGCTCAAGCCGCTCGAAATATCAACGAACTGTGGGGCGAGGAAAGCGTCAACGAATGCAGTATAACGTTGGTTCCAAAAGCTTCTTGCCGGCAACATCAGTATCGACGACGAACCACATGGCAGCCGTCCACCAACACTTGATAGTGATCCACTGAAGGTGTCAGTCGAAGCTGATCTGCGCAAAACCACACGAGGTATTGCCGAGAGGACCTCGACGTCGATCACATTACATTTGTTCGTCATTTGAAGCAGATTGGGAAGACCAAGAAGCGAGGCGATTGCGAATAGAAAAAAACCGTCGTTTTGAGATATCGTCGGCCGATCTTCTGCGCAATGCCAACGATCCGTTTCCCGAATGAATTGTGACCTGCAATGAGAATTGGATACCTTATGATAACAGGCGACGTTTGCCTAGTGGCTGAACGAAGAAGAAGCTCCCCGACGTCATCCAAAGTCGGAAAATTTGACGAAAATCGCGCTTAGACCTATGAAAATAAAAATCAAATTATTTTTAAATAAGCGCCTTGAATTAAATTTCATATGCTTAGAAAGCGCATGTAATAAGCTTTCCAACAACATCTGATACCATATGGAAAGTCACTATTCATTAAAAAATAGTGTTGAAACCAATAATACAAAATACTGTCTATTATACACCAACCTAATAGAATCAATTAGGAAACTTTTACACCATCGCCTACCGCATCCAAAGTGTTCTCGAGCCTGTGCGGTCATTAACGGCTGCTAGCCATGGGAAATTTGAGTGCTTGCTACTCCCTTGCTTAAATAGTTCAGAAACCCGAGATTTATTACTATTTAAAACGGACAGACATTCCCTGGGTATTATTCGTTTCCGCTGCCCCGGCGTACCGTTGAGAGAGCTTAGCTCCCTAACTGAATGGCCTTCTGACCCGCATCTTCGAATATTTGGCATCACAAAACATTCATTTGTTAACAAGTCACATCACCATGTATACACCGTACATCTACTTGCAGTTTATGTATGTTTATAATTTGTGTATGAATGTTGGTAAATGGGTATAAAATGTGTAATTTAGTGTTTTGCTTAATATTTGTCATTTATTGTATGTAGTACCAGGCTGTCCATTAATTCTTGTCCGAAAATTTCACCAATTTGATTTTTTCAACTTTATTGAAAAACAAGTCCAATCACCAATATAATCACCACAGTTATCCACAACAGTGACCCATCGATTGGGCAGGTCGCCGATGCCCTTCGCCCAGAAATTCCTGTCCTCGACACTCGAAGAAGTCCGCGATGTCGGATTTGAGGTTGTCGTAGTTGGTGAATTTTCTTCAGGCCAAATGGTGCTTCAGCGGGCGGAACAAGTGGTAGTCGGAGGGGCGAGGTCCGGGGAATACGGCGGATGGGCAACCGTCTCCCAGCCGAGCGTCGCCAACTTCTGCTGGGTCTCCTTCGCCACGTGGGGGCGCGCGTTGTCGTGCAGCAGGTGGACCGAGGCCCGTCGGGGACGCTTCTCTCGGATGGCGGCGGCTAGTTTCTCGAGCTGATCGGTGTAGATGGAGGCGGTGTCCGTCCTGCCTTGCGGGAGCAGCTCGAAGTACAGCATGCCCTTGGCGTCCCACCAGCAGCAGAGCATGATCTTCTTGGTTCCTGTCCTCGAGGCTCGTGTCGCTGCTCTCGAAACGATTGAACCAGCGCCTGACTGTGCGTTGGGACACTGCATCCTCCTTTCACGCTCTGCAGATGCTGGCGACCGCGGTGCCCGTGTCGTTGCCCAGCAGCCACTCGTAGTACACGAACGTACGAATTCGACCATGGTCCATTTTAGCTTGTACTGGTAGCTAGACGCAGCGACTGCGCCTTATATACCCCTAGCGTGGAACTCTGGAGAACCTTCTAGAAGGTTTTTACACTTGCCTGATATTATAACACTTCTAGGGAAATTATAGAATTTTGAAAATTTTCGGACAGGAATTATTGGACAGCCTGGTAGTAGTTTTACTATAAGCAGCGAGGTGCCCGACCTGGGTGTCATGATAAATCCGAAACTACGTCGCCGTCAGAGTTAGGAGAGCAGTGAAAGAAAAAATGCTTCCCGAAGACGTTCGGGTAGGACTTACACTTCCTCTGCTTCACTTTTTCAACATATCTCAGAGCAGAATGTTAGAGCCACGAAGCCGTGAGGTGCGACGCACGACTGTAGGGTATTCTTGGAGTCTTACCAATAAACACACTATGCAGCCGTAAAAGTACCTGTGAGATCTGTTCCTGTCAGTCCAGAGCCTTTCTAAATATGTGCCGATAATGTGAGTACGAAGGCTATCACTGCTGCTTTTTTACGCCCTACGACTCAAACATACTTAATGTCGACTCATCCACTCTTTCCTGGATGTTTCACTGCGAGAGAAAGGGCGCTATTACACGAGACAGTTATCTGGGTAACATATGTTGTATAATATGAAGTGGAGGAATCCTTACAGCTCTTCGGCTAAAGGTGGCTCTTTCGCTTACCTACGGAAAAGGACCCTTTGATCGTGCACATGTTAAAATTAATTTTCTATTAAAGTCCTGTTATTGTTATGTGTTTTCTAGTGGGTTAGGAAGAAACTGAGAAGGAGAGGTATTCTAGAAGCGTTCTTGCAGCAGTTAATCAATCAATGAATTTATTTAATAAGGAGTTCTGCCTTCAAACACAACACACTTGCAAGTTGTTGGATTTTGCGCAAATGATAATGTCTCGTAGAGTTCTTTATTCCCAATACCAGGGATAACATATATCACCCACAAAGGGTAGACGGCCGTTGAACACATTCGCAGACGATTCCATTGCACGCTCACCTTTCTCATCAGAGACCGTAGAGACGAGGAGAAAACTGAACAATTCCGTTGGCATTGAGGCGACAGGGTGAAGAAGAATAAGCTGCCTCGATGCCGGCCTTTATGTCGTGGCTGTATGTCTGAACATACGGTTTTCCGCTGTTGCGGCGAGCAAACCCAGCACTGCTAATTGGGCTATGATGTAAAATTTGTGCTCTAGCAAGCTGCCGTTTTATTCATATCTTATCTAAATGTGTGGGTTTTAGAAATGAAACTTCTTGTCATGAAGGAAGCCTAAATGTTTTCACAATGGAACCAACTGTCCATTTCTTCGAAAAGGTCTGCGAATTCCCTCTCGAAGCAACCATTCTCTCTGACAAAGTGGACCGAGCTCTCGCATAGCTGAGCGGAAGCAGCAAAAGAGATTCATGCAGTAAAATGAACATCATACGCCGCGACTGCAGCAAAACCATGCCGCGCTTGCCGTAGCAGTCGCCTCCGTAGGTTCAGCTTGTTGCCCGATGACATCGATCCACTACCGTCATGGAGATGGTCCTTCTCACTCTAACCAACGAAATCGTTTTCGAGTTGTAGATCTCTCTGGATAACAGAGGTGTTTACACTTATCGTCAACCGGCGCAGGGCTTACATCTTCTTCTCCTGAGCGTTTAGTCCCGCGCAGTCGCAGGGTCCGCTGTTCTTATGATCCGTCGCCACCTTATCCCATCAAGGGCGTCGTCTGGCGTGGCGCCGAGTTCGCGAGATCTCTCTTGATGACGTCCTTCCACCTTCTTTTTGGGACTGCTCTCGGACGCCTTCCGGGTGCTTCGAAATTTAGGGCCAACCTGCTGGGGTGATCCTCTGGTCTTCTAAGGATGTGCCCGTACCACCTCAGGCGCTGCTCCCTCATCTTCAGCTGAATCGGGGCTGTCTTCATCACTGCCCTAACATCCTCATTTCGCACTCTGTCCCGACGGGACCATCCAAAGCCCACATGAGCATCCTCATTTCTGCCTCGTGCAGTTGCCGCTCTTGCGCTTTACATAGGGCCCAGCACTCACTTCCGCGAAGTAGAGCAGGCCTCACTACTGTTCTATACAGCTTGCATTTGAGTGTCCTGGAGCACCTACGGTCGCAGAGGATTCCTGAGGACTCCCTCCATTTAAGCAATGCTGCATTTATCCTTCCCCTGACTGCCTGCTCCACACTTCCTTCATCAGATAGGTCACTTCCGAGGTAGCGGAATTCTTTCGCCTTCTCGATCGCCTCCCCTTGGCAGTCTAGGATCGGTCTAGTGCACTGATCAGAGCTGATAAACTTGGTCTTCTTCACGTTCAGCCGCAGACAGTTAGCGCGAGGGCTACCTGCCACAGCTGTTCCTTTTTCCTCTATTTTATGACTCATCAAAATTTTTTGGAACGCTTCACGAATTTGCGTGTCATCCTTAGGGCGCAGGGCTTACATATCTATAACAATGTACAACTACAAGTGGTACCGGTCTCCTCTCTTTATCTGGACACTCCATAGAAATTCAATTGCACCTTCTGACTTATAAGAATTTTCTGCAGTGAGATCACAGTTTCAACTTTTTACTGGACCTTTATATAAGGTGAGCCCCAACATTTCCGTCGTTTCAGTGCTTTGAATGTTCCCGCCGTTCTCTGTTTTATAATCCATGACTTAATGTGACGTTTTGACACGTACGTAGAAAAAGAAATCTCATTAGATCTCATTAGATCGAACCATTCGTGTTTCGTTTTCGTTCCTGCTTCTTCTTGCCAATTGCACGTTCCAAAGGCTTTCTGGAATACATCTCTCCATCTAGATTTAGGTCGTCCCACTGTTCGTTTGGTAGGCGGACACCACTCCATAATCTAACGAGACCACTTATTATCAACACTATTAAAGATCTTCCAGCAGCAATATATCCATTTTCTTACCATGGCACAGTCAACCACATCTTTGACTTTAGTAATTCCTCGCAGCCACACGTTTCGCTTTCTTTCTCGAAGACTCACTCCAACCATTTGACGTTTCATGCGCCTTTGTGCTGCTACAAGTTTATCCTTGGCTGACTTTGATAGGGTCCAGGCCTCAACTCCATACAGCATTGACGGCAATATACACATATTATTTTATTTATTAAAAAAATATACACATATTCGTTTCCACTTCATCTCGACCGTCCTCGATGTTAAAAAGTTTGCATACCGACAGAAATTGCTCCAGCCTGCACGAATCCTACGGGTGAGTGATTTCTTTACAGGGATCTCGAGTGAGGGAGATATCTTGTCCCAGGTATATGCTAGACTTCACATTGTCGACGTCTTTTCCTCTGAGGGTGATAGATGTGTCAGATGTCACCATTATCTTCGTTTTTGAGGCACTTATTTTTAAATCACAACTAAGCGAGTTTTGATCTAGTTCCTTAATCATGGTTTGCAGTTCTTCCTCGGTTTTTGCAATTAGAACGTCGTCAGCAAAGCAAATGTTGGTGAGCCAAGTTCCGTTTACTGATATTCCATAACCATTACAAGTAAGTTTTAGAAAAATATGCTTCAGCGTAGAAGTGAATAGTTTTGGTGAAATTGTATCACCTTGGCGGACCGAGACGAATTGTGGACTGCGCTTTTGAGTAGATTTCACGAAGCAGTTCTATAAGTTGATGATTCTCTCCTTGTTCTTGAAGGGCCGCCCATAACGCATTCACTTCCATTGTATCAAAGGCCTTCTCATAGTCAATGAAAGCTATGAAGAGAGGTATTAGAAGTATTTGGTATTCGGTGCACCGTTCAGTCAGCTGATTTATGGCATGTAGATGATCGACAGTGGAGTAGTTTTTTTTTCGAAAATCAGCTTGTTCAGGAGGTTGTTCTGCGTCCAATACTTGTTCAAGACGCTTCAGAATTACTCTAGTGAGATAGAAATAACGGGCATTCAATATCCGTATCGATTGGAGTATATGTGACAGTAACCGTAGATGCGTATAGCTGCTCGTAAAAGTGTTTCGTCGCCGAGCTAATCTCGTCTTTGGTTTTGCACAAGAACCATTCCTCAAATGGAACAATTGCTTCCTTCCAATCGATGCTTCATCTCTAATCCTCTTGAGAGTGCGGTTTGAACGAATGGCCTTCTCAACGAGTTGACAATGTTGTTTGCGGATATCACCTTTTATCATTCGCCTCAACAGTTTACAAGTTTCTATGTAGCTAACTCGGTCGACCGCTGTTGCAATGTTTTTCTTCAGGGCTTGTCGATGTTTCATCAGTGATACCGTGCTCACTGATAGGTAGCTGCGGTACTCTTGTTGGCGTGTTGCAGCCTTCGCTGCACTGCTGATGTAGTGGCAAAGTTCACCATGTCCGTTGGAAGGTGAATGCAACTGAGAAGGGCAAATGGTCGAGATTCCATTTTGTTACAGACTAGCATCAAAACAACTATGAGAGTGTGGTTTTCTTCTCTTCTTCACTGTAAATTTTGGGACACCGAAGCACACTCCTGAGTAAACGATGGTCTGTCTCGAACTCTATAGTTCCTGTTCTTATCTCTTGAATTGAAGATGTCGGCATGCAAAAATATTGTCGATACAATTTCGCGTTTTTCCCCCCGAGGCTCGCCACGTCCACTTCCTTCCTTTGCGTATTTTGAAGAAGGAGGCCACTGCTCGTATTCTTAACTTCTCGCACATCTCTATGAGAAGCTGTCCCCTTTCATTTCTGTCACAAAACCCATTAGGTCCAACAGGGTTTTCGATAGAGCTTTCTTTCGATCCAATTTTTGCATTAAAGTCGCCTAGAAGTATTGGGTTACTTCAACTACGTTTGATCTTTGAGTATTCCCAAAGTTTCTCTCTGTACACAAAATACATTTCTGGATTGACTGAGACAGCACCGTATCGAGTTTTTCTAAGAAAAGAGAATAAGCGTCATCACACTCGGAGTTGTTTCTCGTAGACGGAGGTTCATATGCAGAAATAAGACTATGTGGTTGTCGAATCGCAGGTCCATGTGAGGTAATCTGTCGCTTTCTCGAGAAAATGCATATACGAATGGTATAAGGCAGCTACTCACTAGAAATCCGGTACCAGACGGTTCTTTTTTTTCTGGGCCTGGATAGAAAAATCTGTGGCTGGAGTCGTTTATGTCCATGCATCCGGTTCCTTTCCATCTTAGTTCGGTAAGCGCCAGGACGTCTACATAGGCTGTCCTCAACGATTCTTGCAGTTCCAGCAGCCGTTCTTTGGTGGCTAGTCTTCTGACGTTTAACGTCGCTACCTGGATTAACTCTAAATGAGCTTGGAACTCACTCGATCCTGCTGTTCCACGGCTTCCTGGATCGACTGGTATCTCCGGTGAGGTTGTTGAAGAGCGGTGAGATAGACCGACCGCTCGGCAGGAACGACGAGGGAGAAGTCCCACCGTGTGTAAAAGAATGTAAAAGTGTAATCCGACTGTTGTTGAGTTCTACAAATATTGATAATTGAAAATTTTTACCAGCTGTTTTCCGGCAGAGGTATGCCAAACCGGCTTATCCAGGACTCAAAGGGTTAACACTATATTAAGTTTGATCATTTGAAGGTAGAAGTTCAACGGCGTAGTCTTTCTACTTAACTTAATGTTGGCAAACGGGATTTCATTATCGAATGAAGAAATGGTCCGTTGCATTTTGAACTCGAAACGCCAGGGTCTAACACTCTCTCTCATCTATAAACGTTGAAAAGAAAATTGGCTCATCAGTTGTTTTTACTGCACTTCCGTTTCTGATGTCCTTGAACTCAATAGGAATGCCTCCATTTTCCTGATCCCGTGTATAATATCAGCAAATGGAAAAGTGTTGCCTTGGTTCTAAACTGTCCAAACGTAGTATTGATGACGGGTGTTAGTCTACCATGCGTTTCAAGGCCAATTACAGGCAAAGTCTCGAAATCTGAAAATTCCGTCGCATCCGGTGTTCCTTCTAGTTCTTAAAGATTTTTCGAATGCATGTCCTTTACAAAAATTCTCATTGGAAACCTTCTCAAGTTTAGAAAATAGACACGTAATTATTTTGTTAATTATTTATTATTTAGTCATTTTGAGCAGTCGCATGTTCTAAACTAGATAGCGATGAAGTTACCAATCTTTTCATCGCAATGGAAAGCTCACTCACAGCTTTTGTGAACTCCACATCCCCAGAGGATGGGATTATGTAGCAAGATAGTGGGCGTTAGGTGTCGTCAATATACTTCAATATGTATATATTAGACAACCACAAAGTTCACCGAAGCTATGTAGAGATCTTTTGCGATATCAAGATTTTAGCAAGGATATTCAGATGGTTTGTTATCCGTGAGCAGCGCCACTTGTCACGATCCCTTCTTTCTTACAACAGATGATAAGTCAAGCAAGATGTTGTCCACTCAGCGATCATCGTGAAGATCCACCGACAAAGTCCGACTCAGTGATTAATGCTTACGCTTCAGCTTCACCAAAAATACACATTTATCGCGGCGTTGATCACGCGAGATCGCAAAAATAAACTTTGACACAAGCTGTCGTTCCCGACTGAACAACATCCCTTTGAAATGGGAGCGTCTTTGTTCATTCTTAAAGTTACCACACATTCTTTCGCGAACGTTTTCTGTTGTCATCATCTGAGAGCTATGATACTTATTTCTGCGCTGCTCTCCTCCCTACCGTTCGATGAAACAAACTTGGCATGAATATTCTGTAATCAACTACGTCTACGGACAACGTGTCGAGTATACGTCTCAGCCTTCATTATGCGTGATTGTTGAGGGCAGAGTATGCTAATAACTGAACATCGACACAATGACATAGTATTCGCATACGCGTGGGAAAATTGCAGAGATCGTTTTGTCGCTTAACGCATCTCGCAGGAGTCTCTATTAAATATTTCTCGCTACCTTGTCAGCTTATTTAGTCGGCCTTACTGTCTTTTCCATCTGCTCGAATAAATAAGAAAAATCTAACTACAAAAAACATTTCAGGCAAGAAGCAGAAGAAAAAATCCAGTGTTCAACTTTTACGCATAGATTTGATTTGCGCAATCATAGTTGCTGCATAAAGTAATTGTTTAACGAAGCAGTGCTCAAACTACATTTTGTATTGTATTTGTATTTCTATTTGTATTTCTTTCTTAATCCGCAAAGCTTCACAAAGACAGCATTTACACTGCCAACCAAGTAACATCAAATTCCCATATGATTTTCCCCCTCCTGCAATTTGATTTTCAAAATAAGCAATTTAACTTGGCTACAGCTAAAGCTGTAGTAATTTTATAGTCATTCTCGGACTGATGCAAGATTTTTAGGAAGTCTTGTGGAGAACATGAAATTATACATTTTTGTGTCAAATTGGACACTTTTCTAAGCAAGCTGGACGCTTTTGAAGTCATGCTCAACAATGATTTTAAACGTACTTTAATACGAAAAATGTATATCTCAAGTGCATTACAAGAAGAGGTGGTGCCTGCACTCGTCCGGCAGGCCCTCATTTTCAACTGATATCAGATAAACGGAGGGGCTTGATGGACAAGTGCACGGCGTGATTGGTATTCGTTATGATCTTAACAGTCGAATCTATTCCTTTCCTGAAAATAGAATTGCAAACGCTGGATTTCCTTTCTTTGGCTGTTGAAATAATATTTTTCAAAGAGGAAGTCAAATTGCTTCAAATCAAAAAATTTGACTCTGACTTTTTTCTTGGAGAGCGTCTATTTTAACCTGCAAGACGCTCGCTTTAATTTAGGCAATGTTCGCTTCGATTTTAAAGGTGCCAATTTTGCTTTGAAAAGTTTTCAATTTTACGAGACATAGTTCACTTTGCCTTTTATATGCAACGACCAGTAGTGGGTGCCAGCGAGTGAACCATAATTTCCATGAAATTGAAACGTGGTTCGCGTTCGAACGTCTCGGCGTCCAATTTCAGCTCGACTCCGCTGCAGTGGTACGATCACGTCATTGATGCCAACAATGGCATTGTTCAGTTAGAGATAGTGCTAGGAAGAAAAGAAGAACAGTGTCACACTTTGGGTTCCCTCTGAGAAACGGAGTTCCTTACAAATGAAGTTTTGTTAGGCTGGAATGAATGCTGGTGGAGGTGCAATCCATTCTTTCACAGGTATGCAATATGCACCAAGCCATTCAATTTTCGACGGCTTCTGCGATAGCCTCTCTGATTTTCGATCGTCGGCAAAGCTTGGAATTATGGAGGACATCTCTCGTTTGTGCGAACCATCTCATTCCCAACATCGCCCTCTTGATTCATCGCTGCGGAGTGCAGATCGTGTGTTCGTGCTGATTTCGAAGCGCCCAGGTGTTGAGGCGTACCTCAGTGCAGGAAAATCCCTAGAGCCGAACAGAAGAGCATGAAGCTGAACGCCCTTCGTCTTCTTCACAACTTCTTCAATGCTCTTCAAGGCTCTCCAAGCCACTATCTTCCTCCTGGCGCTAGGACGATGGCGATGGCAAACTCGCGACATAGGAAAGCTTAGCTGGAACATCCGTAAATGCTTCGTTTGCTGAGCGTAGCTGGAGCATTGGGAACCAGGGATGGGCGGAAATTTTGAAAATTTTCCCGGAAAACTGAAAACAGAAAATCGCTTTCGTCAGAAAACAGAAATCAGAAAACAGAAAAGCCAAAAACGCCAGAAAATCAGAAAACAGAAAACAGAAAATTTCGAAATTATCACACGACCTAATTATTTTACCCAAAGATCCATATTTCCAGTAGCAAATACTTTTGTACGACTAGAAATGGAGTCGTAGACCAGCGTTTTAATTTGCAAGCGTTTATAAAAATATCTAGTACACTCCAGTGTATCGCAATCAGCAAGTTGTAAATCTTTATTTATTTATTTATTTAAAATGCACTCAATGGTGCGCTAAAACGTCAACAAAATCATAGAACAAAGAAAATAACCGTTAAAGAGCAACAGCAAAATGAACGCTAACTATATTAAAACTATAAACCACACTAATTTAGTAATTACCTTCTGGCTGCACCGATCCTAAGGCAACCCCCGTCGCAATGCCTTATAGTAGTAATTAATTTATAGAAGACTAGGAGCCGAAAAGACGTAATTAAAAAAGAATTATAAAAGCTTAACTGAAAAGAATTATAAAAGCTATCTTATTTGACTGATAAATCTTGACTGATAGATCCTAGGAATCTCGACACTTGAAGTATACAATATTACTCATCAGCTCCGTTTCACCGCCAACGCCTCAATTAGATAGTGGTCCCACTAGTAAGAAACTGGCCTTTTAGAGCACCGAACACGGTGAAGGCTCAGTGATCACTGTTTGCATGTTTCAGCTCAATTGCTTGAGTTTGTAGACACACTCTCGCAACATACTCTAAAGCTGTGCAGAGGTTCTTTGAGTAATACTGGCCGCGCCAGAATCTATTTTCCAATTCGTCTTGTTCATACCTTTCCTTGTAAGTGTCCTAGTTTCCGCGCAGCTGAAAGTTTTCAGGCCAACTTACCGATGCTCTTTAGAACACCTAGTTACTACTTAGCCGACTAAAGATGTTGTGTACTGGGTTGATATTTCACAGAAAACACGAGATTGCGACTGAAGGAGATGTCAGCACAACAGATCTTGGGTGAAGGTGCTTTCTTGAATGCTAGACACCATATAATGAAGACCGAGCATATACCCTCTCTATCACATTATTGGGCGCGTGTAGCGCAGTCGGAGGAGGCGCGACTGTCGCGTGCACCCGATACCAGGTTCCTGGTTCGGATTTCTCGCCCAGGCCAACCAAGCCTTCCATCCCTCCGGGGTCGGTGAATTGGTACCAGACTTGTCTGGGAAGGATAAAGCGCTGACTTGTTCATCGGCTGGCCACCGCAAGTCCTTGTATGGCCAAATACGCATTCATGTCGCCTCCACGACATCTCGTAGAAGTAGATCCCAGAAGGGATTGAATAACGCCGTCCTTTATCCTTATCCTTATCACATTATTATTATTAGGAATATTAATTCTCCTCATATCTACATATCATTATACGTCTCAGTGGAAGACCAGTAGAACCGACTTGCTGTACAGAGGACTGCACGACATTAGCAACAATCGCCCAATCTGCCTGATGTACGTATCTATAAGCTGTTCCCTCGAGTCATCCTGAGTAGGATCGGCAGAACGCTGGACGAAGGACAGCCATGCGAACAAGCAGGATTTCGGACAGGATTCAGCACGATCGTCCACACACACCATTACGAAGCTCATCGAAATGTCGCGAGAGTAAAAGCTGCCGCTGTGTATTACGTTCAACGACTTGAAGAAGGCATTCGACTCCGTCGAAGCTGAAGCGGTCGTCGAGTCGACTCCCTGCTAACTCAGGGCGTTCCTACTCTGTACATCAGAGTCCTTCGAAAGCTGTACAGTGGATTCACGACCAAGGTCTCGCAATTCTACGACAACGTCGTTGCCAACGTGAACAGCGAGGTTCGATGAGAGGGTACTATAACCCCGGTTCTCTTCAGTGCCCTAAGCGTCATTCACGAAATAGAATGGGAAGACATGGGAGCGAAAGTCGACGGACGGCAGCTACACACCATCTAACACCGAGCGCTAGCCAGGCGGGGCAGATGCTTGCTGGCTTCGACCGTGTATGTGGGAACGTTGGACTGCAGATGAATCTTACGAAGAGTTTATCTTAAGCGAGTTTCTGATGCCTCATCCTCGCTCAATGGAACGAACATCTTTGAATGCTCCAGATATGTGTATCCGGGTCACGAAGTCGACATGATCAACTAACTAGCGCCGGAGCTGGGCAGGATGAAGCGAGCGGTTTGAGGAGCTGTCAAGAGTGTCGAAAGAGTCGCGGAGAAGACGAAGAACGTCCGACTCCGTACCTACTTTTCGACTTCACTGTTCTTCCTGCCCTAACATACGCATCAGAGACCTGGGCTCTACGAAAGCAGGATGAACAAGCGATCAGTGTCGCGCAGCGGGGAATCGAGAGGACAATGCTCGGAGTGACACGACTCACGCAAGTGAGAGAAGGCCTCGAGACTTCCGAGCTTCGTTCGAAGATCAGAGACGCTGTCGCATGGGCCAAGTCGTTAAAATATTAGGTGGGCCACGTAATACGCTTCGCAGACACCGACTGGACAGGAGCCGTCACCGACTGGATTCCGGGGGATGTCAAGAGAACACCAGGACGCCCAACAACGTGTTGTTCGGACTTCTTCGTGAAAGCCCTGAACGACCGATATGGTGCTTTTCGTGACCCTCGATCTAGGGGGATCCATTAGAGCACCCTGTCACTAGTGTTTCACTACAGCAGCGAAATCGAAGGTAACTAAAACTTTTCTGTCTCTTACTAATTTGTGACACCAAAAGCTGAGCAATCTTCAGAGTTAGAAAAGAAGCTTCGACAAATGCTCTGCAGAAGTCGTTATTGGGGATGACTGGCCAACAGTATTCAATATTTAAACCGGACGTGGAGTATAACCCTACCCACAGTAACTCTAGGACAAGTGGTTAGTTAATGCATAATCTAATACTCCTCAGAATACTAGTTTTGTAGTTTTAATATAAAATTTTTATTGATCGTAGATGGTCTAAACTACTTTTAATATCGAAGAGAATACGAAGCCGAATCATGAAAATCGAAAAATGTCCTATGAAGGAACTCCTTGCCAGCAGCACAATTTCACAATCAATCAAGCAAACAAAGCGACATAAATCATGAGTACATGGCGCAATTACATGAGCACATCCAAAAACGCCACATGCTTGCCATTTAAGATACTCTAGAAACACTATTTTGTAATGAAGCTCACTATTCTATGACACTTTTTTGGATTCTTTTCATTTTATTTCTGTGATAAAATTTTGTTCGCAATTCTATTTTCTGTTTTCTGGCCAATTTTTGACCATTTTCCCAGAAAACAGAAAACAGAAATTCCGCCCATCCCTGTTGGGAACTCATGGAATTCAGGGCGCTCGAACCATAATGGAGTCAACCCAGGGAAACATCGATCGGAGACCCTCTAAGAACGCTTTGGTATCATCGCGCATAAACACACTTCGGTTTCATCAAGTTCCTAGTCTCTCTTGCTTTTAGGAATCAGTTCAGTGGAAAGCATTTGAAGAAAAGACCCAGAAACAATGGCGTGATTCCGACCTGTCTACTTGCTTCCAGTATTGGACTTTACAGTTTCATCACAGCTATCTGTGTGCGTTTGTTAAAAGTTGAAGATGCACCACTAACCAGTTTAAAACAAACTTTCAAGCTTTCTTCTTCACAGGTCACAAGTGGTTGACCAAAGAGTTCGATTAAGGCTGAAGGTTTTGATTGTTTTTCAGCTTAAAGAGCGCGATGAATCCATATCCTCTACTAGCTTCTCCAGTCCATTATTGCTATAATAAAATTTATCCTAAGATTTGTTTATTTAAAAGTTAATTTAAAAATTGTAAGATCCAAGAGCAGTTTCGGGGTAGCGTTTTTAGGCATCCACAATTCCCTGATATTTGTACACCCTGATACAAGGTTATAGGTCCACCCCCTGATTCATCCACCGTTAAGCAATGAATCCGCTACCAAGGCTTCGTAACGTCACCATCATGTCTTCACCATTTCCTGCCAACGAAAACCTTCATATGAGCATTCTAAACAGGATACCATAAGATTTTATTTTAAAAATGGAGGAAGTATATAGGCCGGTGCAAAATTATAGGCAAAATTATATCAAATTTATAAAATTATTTCCACTTAAAAACACCAATTCATTACAACATTAGTAACAAACAAAATATGATAAGCACCTTGCTACACCATCGTTGTAAACAACATCGAAAATTCCATTTGGCATACTATTGGTAATGTTATCAATAACAGTTTGCTCCACAGTAGCCCATGCATACGGAGTTCTCCAGATCAGAAACCAAAAAGAGAGGGTTCCATTTTTGAATAGCTTGTGTACAACAATATCCCAGAGGTTCTCTATGGCTATAAGACTTGGAAAACTCATGGGCCACTCCAGAAGTTCGACTCCACTTGCATTAGCCCAAACTGTAGTTGACAATGATACGTGTATTGATGCATTGTCTTGCTGAAAACAAGGTTGTCGTGAAACTAGGTTCGAAATCTTCTCAATTATGATCTCCAAGCAATCTCTTGTAGTCCTCGCTGTTCATCCTACACGAGGCGATTCCAACGCGACAGGCATGTATCCATAAAACGAAGCCCACACGATAGACTTCCACCGCCAAAATTGCGCCTGAACAACATCCATTTCTCTCTCCTTAAGTCTCTCCAGTAGTGTGCATACCCGTTGGACGTCCGCCCCATCAAGGTTCCACTTCTTTTCGTTGGAAATGCCACCTAAAAGCCAAAATGTTTTTCCTTGCATGTCAAGCTAGCTGCAGGTGTATCCCACCTTTTTCGAATCCGCGTTCATGTTCGCACGAGCGAACTCGAGCCTGGCAGCCTTATGGTGGGCCTTCGAGCAAGGGGCTCGCTTCATAAGTTGGTGAACAATATGTAGTCTGCGTATTGCAGTGCACTTCCACATTGGGAGATCTAGATGACGTCGTAGGTTGTTCGAGGACTAGGTATCTTTGGAAGCCAGCTGAAGCAGGCGACTCTCGCTTCTTCTGGATAACCTTTGGAAGGCCGGCCATGTCTTCTCTTTGCAGACTTCCGAGCCCTTCTGGTTTATGCGGTCGTGACGGTTGTGAGACCACCCTAGTTGAGCCGCGATGTTCCTGTTTTAAAGGGTGGCTCGTAAAGAGCATCAACTGAGCTTGCTCATAAGTAATATAGAAAGCCTGGTGCAGCTGGGCATTTTATCGTATGATGAAAATTATCCTTCCGTTGAGTTTTTCACCTTTCCGTAGTTTAATTTTTCGCGGAGAAAACCTTGAGTATGAAGAAACCTCCAGTGTGCCTATAATTTTGCACCGGTCCTCTTCTTCTACATTTCAATAACATTCCATGGTATCTTGCACAGACCAGGCCATTCTTATATAGAGGTTTTCGCTGATGAGTAACACAATGGTGCCACTGTTGGGCATTTACAGGGGTTCTTTGGCTACCAATGGATATATAAGGGGTGGACCTATAATTTTGCACCGTGGTGTGAAAGGCGGGAGACGTGAAAAATGTAGACTAGACAATCGAATCGGAAACGTAGCGAGTACTGCAATTTCAGGTTATCTCTCAAGATTCAACAGCATGCTGTATAATACAGCTATCTAAGGACCTATACGCAACTTTTCTTCCATTATTGAGGGCGAACGAATTTCACAGACCCATAGACAGCAGCAGCTCTGATCACATCTCACTAGTTGACTTAAACAAACGATTTGGGGAGCCTGTCACAGTCGTCACCTGAATACCTCCACTGTTCGCTTTGATCCAGAAAATGTGTCTAGTGTTCGCGCATGGCTGGAGAGTACGATGATGTTCGAAGGGATATAGGTGCCTTCGAACATATTAGAGGTTGCAAGCGAATGATGACCACAACACAGTTATCACAACGATCAGGGTGTCTATAAAGTTCGACAAATTCGATCCGAAATTCGAATATCGCACTAAAAACGGCAAAACGAATGGTCAGTGATCAAACTATGTAACAACCCTTCTCAGCTTCGGCGTCCTTATGCCAATGAGACAACTAAGTCTATCGAGAAAAAGGAGTAGGCAGGCTCATCACATCACTCCACATCGCATTTTACTTCCTCACGTTCTCTGAACGTCCCGCTCTTACTATCACCTAGAAGACATCATCCGTTACCCAGTCACAACGGATAAAGTACTGTATGCAGGATTTGTCAATCAATCTCTCTTGAGATGCGCAACACATTTCACTTCCACGGAATATCGCGGAGGAAATTGTTATTAGTAAGTTTCTTGCGTGATGACTTCGTAGCGTACGCATACACTGACCCGGCGCCGGTTTAAATAATTCGGACCCATTTTTTCTCGACTAAATAGATTATCCAGCTTTAGATGGTGTTTTTGAAAGGCCCAGACCTTGGGATCACTCAAATAAGGATGCTTTTGGAACGAAACGGATTTTCCGACGATCCAATTAACCGACTTCTATTCGGATTTATTGTCGGATATCTTAATCAGATAGGATATTAGAATTTTATAACCGCTATCTGAATCATCTTAAGATCCGGACTACCATACCATTATTATACCATTATTTGCACATTCCTTTTATCCGGGGTTTGAAAGAAATGACGGATCCGAGTGATCCGAATCGGCATCGGATTCACTGTGTAGGCCACTAGCCTACGGATGGAAGACTTAGTGTTTTATCATCCTCAAACAAGCCTGGTATCAACCAGTCGACCACGCAGGGAGCGAACGCTTGATTGCCCTAGGCGGGTTCTCAACCTTGACGGGACTTGACAAGAGCCGGCGTCACCTTCCAGCGCTATACACGCTTCACAACAGATGCGGTCCATCAAGTGCGTCACGAGGAGCTGCCAGCTGATCCTAGTTTCCCTATCTTACTAGAGCAAAGGCTTACGATACTGCTTTATTGCAGGTGGTCTACGGCCGTCGAAACAGCTTCGGTTCGTTCAAAATACTGTACTTGTTATCCTCAGCTACAGCGAAGTCCCTCCATACCAATCATTCGTCGCTTCGATCGCATCCCTGTCTGTGAAGCTTCTGGCAGACCTCCTCCGGTTACGCGCTCGACTACGATTATAGGGCGAAAATAATTCGTGGAACTGTCATGTTTCGGATTCACTAAAACACTAATAAGGATTTCTTCCAAGGAGAGCAAAAATAACGTGAGTTGTGGAGCTGTAAGGTCATCTGGGTAAGGGAGCTTCATCGAGAAGAAACCCCCATTCTCCACCATATCCAAGCAAGACGTGTTAAGAAGGAAAGTGCATTTTCGAACGTCAATGAAATTATTTCATATCAAACCTGTGTGGCTGCCCAACCAGATCAGAAACCACCAGAAGACGTCGAAGCTTGAGATGATCGCAAAAGATTGCATTAGTACCGAGGACTGCCGATAACTGGAAGCAGTACCGCCGGAGAGAAAAACTTTGGCAATATTAAGGGTTTTGCAACTTGGTGCCTATTCTTAGTGTGGAACGTCACAATATCCAGGAGGATAGCCTCGCCTGATCATGCAATAGCATAGGAATGCGTATTCAAACACCAACTGTGACCAGCGGTAGATTTGTCCTGTACTGAAAAATATTGAAGTTTCTCTTCATTGTGGCGACACTCCGAATAGCTTCGTGAAGGTGATCTAGCAAAATATTGAGGATTTGGAAATAAAAATCACAGATATATAGAGCCTGTTTTTGCGGAAACTTGAAATGCGCCAGAGAATTCTAACTCAGTAGAAGAGAGTGCCAAAAATGTGAACCGACGGAATATAAAGATAGAAAAGAAAACAAAATAAACAAAAAACATGGAGCTACTCGATTCCTCATATACGATAACTTGCTGTGGCCAGCCGATGAACAAATCAATGCTATATCCTTCCCAGACAACCATTTCACACACCCTGAAGGAAGGATAGACTTGGTCGGCCCAGTCAAGAAATCCGATCAGGGAACCTAGATTCCCTAGAATCGGGTCAGCCCGCAAGCGGCACCTGCTCCAACTGCGCTACCACGGAGTATGAGAACAACCACAGTTTTTGCCATTATCAAAACAATTCGGATTCCTTTTTCTTGCAAAAAATGTGATAAACGTACTACGCCCCACCACCTTTCAGCTTTGTCTCCAAAAGGATCTGCACAGATGCCCATTAATTGATAATTATGATCAGTGATGCACTTATTTCTTCCCGTTCAACTGTATGGAGCACAACTACCAGCAGTATACAGCAGTAGAATGTTGCACCTGTTTTCAAAAATTTCAAAAATTTTGTGCCATATCTGTTAAAAAAGTGACCACAAAGGACCTGTTCAAAGTAGTCCTGTTGTCTCAAATCTACAACCTCACCCACCCCCCACTTCACAGGAAATCTTGGAGCTTCAGACGTGAGCGAATGCGTTCCGTAGAACTATGATTTCGGAGGCGTAGATTCTGCTTAATCTGTAATGCATGATCTTATGCGAAGGAGAGAAAATCATTCCAGCTTTACCAAGAACACGGTGAGATCCACTTTTAAGCCATAGGCTCACCTAAACCTATGATCCATGATCTGGGGCATTGGATAGCGAACGTTTTCAGCCGTACGAAGAAAGCAGCAAAATTTACTTTGGAAGACGTATAGCTAACTACTTAAACCTATAATCTCCTCTATATCTGTAATCTATAAATCCCCGTTTGAATAGGGTTTAGACTCCAGTTTTACTAAGAAAACGGCTAGATCTACTTTGGAATCTATAATCCGTGATCACCGGCTTAGAGTAGGTTTCAGACTGCAGTTTTACTGAGAATAAGGTAAAATTATGTTTATCAGCTTGCTAATTACTGAAGAGACCGTTGATCACCTTCCCACTCATTGACAGAGGTGAAGATTCACTCCGGTTACGCTAGGTCTTTATCACTGCAGTTCTTTGTGAAACGAATTCAAGACGAAGGGAAGCATATCCACTTATCTATTCACTTTTTTACATATAGCGTTTTGTAAAACGATGACTCCAGAACCATTGGTAGAGCTGCGGTTGAGAAGTCTTCACTGAAGGGTTACATTAAACGCAACTGATACAGCACTGAGATGGAACTTAAGATGTGCTGTGGCTAAAATATGACGCTGGGATGAAAGACGACTTGTCGAAAGTCGTATTCTTGGTGCCCTCTTCCGCTAGCAATGCAGCCGCTGCATAAGAATGAAAATGAAACAACTTCGCTTGTCCCACGGTTAAAATGGGTTTTGCTGACGGAACTTGTAGTTGGTCCGAGATATACATGACAAACTTCAACGCAGCGCTTTCCCCCCACATTCGACTGCTGTGTACGATATGTATGTACGTACATCGATGAGCTTTGTAAACCTAATGTTTTCGGGAGTGCTCGGACTGCTTCTGGCTTGACTCGACATGTTTAGTGAACACTGAATTTAGAAGTGCTTCCCTTTTTTCAACGTAGCGAGTGTAGATTACTTTGACGACACACTCTTGATAAACAGTCTAACAGTCGACAGCGAATAGTTACCTCTTCCACAGCACCTGTCCTCGTGTTGCTGCGTACAACGTTTCAGGAAAAAGGCTCAGACAGGGCTGCTAAATCGACCGACGAAAGCAAGCTCTTCAAGCGAGATTTTTGGAGCAAGCGGAATTCGACTTTTTCGATTGTCGTGTTATCATTTTTGTGCAACTATAGTAGTTGCACAAAAATGATAACACGACAATCGAAAAAATAGTTAGTTGTATACATCTGGGCCACGTGAAAGAGACGTGCCTTAGAATAGGGTGGGTGATATCAAAATGACTTATTTGGAAACTCTGGCCATTTTCTGAATTGTTGTGAAGATAACTACGGTGGACGTACGAGCATGGCGAATAACTTGAAAAGAACCAATCTGATGGAAAAAAAGAGAAAATAAAAAAGGCGCACAACTGACAATTTAATTCATCTAAGTAGGAGTCGAGAAACCTATGTGTGTGCTGCAGTTTAATAAGGGTGACGAGCCTGAGCACGTTTAAGCATTTTCTACAGCTGAATACTGTGGTACCTTGCATTGCATTGTCGTTGAATACCTGAACGAGCTTAAAGCTGCATAACCAAGATTAATGAGCAGGTCGCTGTTTAGCTGACGTTTCGCTGCTTTCTTTCGCTTTCTCCGGATGCTGACAGAGAGAAATGAGTTTATGAGATCACTTTCCACTTAGCATACTGTCTCCGGATTTAGAATGATGCTTCGAAAAATTACTTCTTCCAGGTTGGATACAACGACAGTATTTGTATTAATATTTGTTTGTATTAGTATTTACAGATCATCCTCGAAATACAAATGCCAACTATGTGGTTTCTTTCGAAGGCATTGTTGGAATTGTTATTTTTTGAATATTTTTGAAATTTTATTTTCATTGCAATGTTATTTCGCATGAAATCCACTGTGAATACGAAGAACACAGAAATGGAATGGTGATAGATAAACAGACTTAAGCGGCGGACGGAGAAATACGTGCTAAAGAATGACGCTAAAACAATTACTTGATATTTTCCAGAGGTAATCCGAACCATGCTCCTGTCCTGACGATGTAGCTAATCTGCTATAGAATTACTGTAGAAATAAAATACAGGGTGGACGTACAAGGTTCTCCCCATTAAGAACATAAACCAACATGATTTTGAGCCGTATGTTGGAAAGAAAATGTTCGAAATCCTCAAGTGGGTGGACAAAAATTTGCTCACTGTTAGGCCCTCTATTCCAACTTCAGAATGAGAACGGGAAGCTGACCGCGGTATTTATAGACTACTTTTCTATTCAAAAGCATGAAGAAACCAATTCTTTCCACATTGTCTTGACTATATCACAATTCCTCCAACTATCTTCGACTAAAGCTTTTCCAAAACAGAAGCGTAACGAGACGAACGAACTCCATCACTCTTAGCCAGCTTGGACTCCTATCCTAAATGGTTTCTCCTGAAATCCTTTCTGTTTTGAGTGGACCTTTTCGTTAAGAATGAAAACCAGGTGGCATGGGCACAAAGTCGCTAAATCGTGGGCTGGCGGAGATCGTCCATACCGCTCGTCCTCGTTACTCAACGTCTTTCAGCGTCCGTGCCCAGCTCGTCATAACAGATGTTTCGGGAAATTTATCAGCGGCCCCGGTCGAAGCGAGAATGAATGCGCTCCAGATGGATGTTTTTGGCGAGATTGTTGCGTGCCCAGGTGTCGGACAGCCCCACATGCTTAATATGCATCAATCCTCCACCTTGTCGATTATTATCTAATCGTGCGTCTTCCGTGACTCTCCGCATCCATTATTAACCTTCACCGTATACCGCCAGGCAAATTTATAATAGCGCCAGCATCCGTCCATTAGCACGAATTTCCTACCATAACCGTCTTCCTCGGGCTGTTGGTGCTGACTATAATGATAGGGTTTTCTGCAGAGTAGAAGAGCAGCTTTGTCTCTGTGCCTTGGCTCGCTGCGTAACGTGATGAGCGCCACAGGAAGTGTGCTGAAGCATAGCACTTCTACCAGCCTTCTTGAGCGTTTCATCACTTCTAATAGCTCTACGACACAAAATGAGCAAAGGTTTTAGAAAGAAAAGAACTCGAGTTTCTATAGACAGCTTCATACAACATCCTTGTGCAAATTGTTTCCTTTTTAGAAAATATGTTGGTTTTCCACAATAAACTCTGCTGCATTGACCACTCGATTTTTTTCAATTTTTTATTAGTAAGTTAGTGAATTGACCAATCACACGGCGAATACAATTACGGGCTAGACCTGGTCATCACTGGACAGTCGGCGGAATTTAATACTATGCTACATGCTAGATGAAGTGATGGTGCTACGAAGTAGAACGAATAGATATAGAAAATCTGGGCCTATAGACAACGAACACTCTTGAGACTAGTTCACTAACAAATACGGGGATGTTGAAATCACGTCATAACAGAACAAAATCGTACACGACAATATGAAGACAAAGAAATGATAGTAATAATAATGATAAATGGATACATGTGAAGACTTTTGATATGCTTCAGATATACACAGTGAGTCGATGAATGAAGATATTTTAAGGAACGGAATAAAATTAAGCAGCAGCAGCCATAGTCCGCGTCCTAGAATTGCCGTAAAAAATGACACGAAATGAACTTAGGATGACATACGCGAAGGATGGGACCGCGAAGGAGAAGGGCAAAGGAAGGTGGGGGAGGGGGTGAGGGGGGGGGGTGAAACGGGAAATAGATATATTTAGTAAGACATAAAACAGTAAATAACAAGAATGAATGACACAACAATAATAATAATTAGCGAAGATACAATAATAAAATTACATAGTAGTAGTGACGTGAGATACAATGTATGTGGAAGTTTAAAGAGAAAACCGTCCGCTGTTCCGAGAGAATGGAAGTCATTATGCACAGAGAAAGCGCGCTTCACGGACGGCCAGAGATTCCTGTCGCGGCAATACTAGACAAACAATGCAACAAACGAACAAAAACGACGAAAAACGAGTCGATCAGTGAAAAACGCGTGTGTACAGGAGAAGCGGAGCAGGTGGCGGCGGTGAAGCGCCCCTACTCGGCCGTCTGCAGCATGTGCGACTGATGGTGGTGCGCAAAGTCGGCCAGCAACGCTGCTCCCGTCAAACCCGAGAAATCCAGCTGAAACGACGGCGCTGTAGACTTGTCCGGTGCGCGTCTGTAGCCTGCACACCGACATACCTGCGACGTCGGTGATATCGACTGATCTTCGGGCCAGCTGGGCTCCTTCTTCTTCATCATCGTCTTGTACTCGTTGATGCGAACCTTTTTTCCGTCGACTAGGCATGTTCGCTTCGGTCTCGGCCTGGGAAATTATAACGTTAGGTCTAGGATCGGGTGGTGCACTCGTGTGAAAATGACTTTTCCTTATTTGCTTCTTTTTCAAGTTTACTGCTTCGATGCAATCGTAAGGCTGCGGTCATCCACCGCTGCGAAATCGCCAACATCCTATGGTAGCGCAGGTTGCTTGTCGATGACATCCACGCTAGAGAGGAAGTGCACCTCCCCCTAACCCGATCGGCTCTCAACTCTTTCGCAATTTCATGATTTGGTATTCTATTGTGCAGAAAACTAATGAGACCTTAAGGTCGGCTTCTTTTAGCCCTCCTGATGCCTTCACACAAGCTCAATCTAGCTTCTAAAGAGCGAAAATATGACTTTCGCAGTGGTTAAATTGCAAGACAACCACAAGCACTGCGCTTCAGTAAGCATGTTCAGTAGATGGCCTGTATTAAGCTTTCCATGAAATTTTTCTTTCTTCACAGAACAGATAATTTCATGACTGACTCAATTTTCTGCATACATAGGTCTTAGGTCTTCACATAGGTCTTCATAGGTCTTTAAGAAATTCTTCTGTTTATATCCGAGAGCTTATCTATGGCATGGAGCGCGGTCGGAGGGGGTGTCGGCTGTCGCTTTCGGCCGATACCTTCTGGTTCTCGGTTCGGGTTTCTCGTCCATGCCAATCAAACTTTCCATCCATCCAAGATCGGTGAATTGGTACCTTGTCTGGGAAGGATAAAGCGCTGATTTGTTCATCGGTTGGCCAGCGCTGGTCATTGAATAGGCCAAATACACATTCACGTTACCTACATGACATCCCGTTGAAGTAGAATGCTTGGCGCACCCTAAAAGAAATTCGGTAAGGCTGTCCTTTATCCGTTACCCTGTACCTGGAGCCAGTAATAGTCGTAATGCTTATACGATCGCCTTTACTCCGTTCTTTTTGGTGTTATTTTGAAAAATTTCAAGCAAACTGTATGTGTCGATAATGTACAGTACAATTTCCAGTAACTCCACAATAACTAGCCCGATATCGGGTTTGTTAGGAAATAAAAAAGGTGCATGGCATGGTCGTCGTTTGGTCGTTACAAGCTCCTCCCTAACTCTAAGGCGATCAACGCTTTCATATGTCTTTTAAGTTAAAATATTATAAATGCGTGGCTATTCGACAAGATTTGGGGGGCGGCTCCGGTTTCTTTGTCATTATTTTTGAAACTTAACCACATAAGACCAAGTAGAATTTAATTCTGAGCGCCTTTTGACGCCTCAATTAAAAGGGTTTAGTTAAGTGCTGCAACTCCTGATTTTCAGTGTATCGGTCCTCAAATTTTCGGATTCGATGCGTCCACAGATGCTGAAATACCTATAGCGGTAGTCGGGATGTTGTTCCATATGCAATTTGCTTAGACGTGATTGCTCCTCGTAATACGGTTGCTTCTCAGAATTGCTCATTGACTTCCATCGATTACCTAAAACAATGCCAAAATAATGTTAACGTTTGAGGTCAAATGAATTCATCGAGCTTACCAAGAATTTTGCTAATGTTACTGTTGTGCATGTCGGGATGCGCTTTCAGAATCTTCCTCCGTTCATCGCGTGCCCACACCTTAAGATGACCATCATTACGCGCAGTAGCGATGGACAGTAAGGTACTGCACTAGAAGCTGACTAACCATGAAGGCGTTCATCGGCCTCTTGATGTGGTTCGGTGATTTGGCCTGCGTTCGAGCGGTTGCCGGAGGTTCCATCGAGGATAGCAGCGATCCGTTTCCTGGAGTGCTCTTCCCGGAAGAAGCCGGCGAATGGTTAGTGAACGCTGAAGCTGCAACAGTTATCCTTAGACTCTTCAAAAGCAGCCGTGGGCGAGTGATCCTGTTTGTCAGAATCCATCAAGCGAAATGATCACGTTAAGGCAAATGTTATTGACCTCAATGAACAACTTCTGTGTTTGGTTAGCAGGCACTGATTGGGCGCGATCCTTTTCTTATAGAGAACCGAACAAACAGCATGTGTTTTGGCTATTATTCAGTTGAGTGTGGGTGCCTTTAAAAATACTGAAGCAACGAAAGCTTACAGTCGGAGGCGAAATTGTGTGGCATTCCGAACGGAATCCTCCCGAGAATGTTGGACGGCGTCAACGGCGAGGTCGATAACGTCGGAATCACCGGGCTTGGCTTGCTGATCTCTTCGCTTTTCACCTGCAAGCAGCGGGTGTTACTGGGCTGACCTTTTCAGAACATTGAGGACGGCGAGAAAGGAAGCAATCTATCGTTACCTTTGTCAGATTCAACGGGCAGTCAGCGGTTTTCTCCGGCTTCGGCTTCGGCGTGGCTGCAGCTAATGAAGCAGCGAGGTTCTGCTGTAGTAGTGAAGGCATTCCAGCTCCAATGATTCCGCTTCCGAGCAAATGCTCATAATGAGTTCCTATAAAGGTCGCACGATCAGTTCGACATCAGACGTATTCTCTGCATTGAAACGCAAGGTTTAATTGTTTCATTAACGAGCTACGTACAAAGGCACAGCTGGCACATTGAACCCGCGCACGCCTTTGCTGCGCCGCCTCGGAGGCGTCGGCCGGGCTCCGTTTCATTCTTTTTCGATTCATCTGCTCTTTTTTCTGAAGAGTCGGATTTGAACACTCGTTCGACAATCTGCTGGTATGAAAGGAGAGTGGATATATGAATTCATCTACGGCTGGACCATACAGCTTTGACATTACGATGCCTTCCTCGACATGCTAAACACTGCCAGTTGTACCTTTAGTCACTCATTTGTAGATCAAGTATCAACCTTTTTTTTCAAAATATCTTTCGAACTGGTATCCTCTTTGAAGACGTGGTGTTCAGGCGGGCAGCATTGTAAATGTTACCGACCTTTCCAGTCACCGGATGATGCATAGGACCATAATCAACAGCCCAGCGCTCATACAAAGACGAGGTTTGGCAGCTTTGATACGACTGAGATTCGAGGTGCTTCTCACTACTACTACGACTTCGAGCTGCACCTTCGTCAAGAACTCATCAAAGCCCGTACAATGTTGCACCAAAGATGAGAAAGCTTTGACGTAAAGAGCGCAGAATACCTTGGCATTTTCCTTCCTCAGCCGAAATGGCTACACCTAATTCCCTCCCAACTTTGAAAGACATGGAGTTTTACTGCAGAGTAATTTTAAGTTTCTCTCAAATTCAGTATTTCCAGTGATAAGATTCATTGCTATCAAAGTCTTGAACTAAGGTTCCGTACAATATAAATTTAACCTACAAAAAGGCATAGAACAAACTCAAAGTCCGATTATATTTCTGTGGTAATCAGCACGGAAATTGAGCTATGTACACTATCTAATTTGTGCAGTGGACTGTCACCAGCTATTAACAAAAATCTGTCGATTAATCCATCACTGCAGAATTATCAAACTCGACTGATACTATGCCATGACCACGAGGTGATTCGGGGGATAATTGTCGAGCTATGGTCATTTCATCTTTCTATCAGTGCTGATATTTAAAAACTGAATATGTATGATCTCCAATTTCTTTAGAGGTCAGTTTAGATTACTGCCAGCTTGGGTCACAGAGCATTATGACGCTATCCCCAGCGCTGTAGGTATCAGCTTGGAAATAATGCTGTTAAAGCGCTACCCTATGGATGACCTACCTGTCTATTATCTTCAGCTGGTCTGAAGGAAAACTATGAGCTTCTGCATAACGTTCACCCGAATCAGTTCTCGCAGCTTCCAATATAATCGCTGCTAGAGATTTGCCGCAAGATCTGTGGCATCTACTCACCAGGGAAGAGCAGCGAGAAGTTCGGCTGCGTCATCATGGCGAGAATTCGTTGCTGATTCTGCTGGTGAATGAGCATCTGTTGCCGCAGCAGCATGTCGTCGAACGTGTCCGACTGCATTTTCTGGAACTGGAAACGGCTAGAGTAAAATCGGAGGACAGGCGAATGATGAGAGCAGCGCATAAGAAGCAGCACACGGGGACGCGCCGGCGGTGCGGTGCATGCGTCGAGCGGAAGCGGCACGCGCCAGCTGCAACAATGGCTGGCAGCAGTGGCGACGACGTCTACTGGCGGCAGACAAAAAGAAACATCACAGTACGGTAGCGACCGTTACGTAATCCGTGGCGAGTTACGATAGCTTTAAGGAGCGGTCGTAGCTCGGAAGCGCAACGCGGAGCGAGCGGGCAATCCGTCTCTACCTGGGCACTGCGGTCGTCTTTGATGAAGGCGTCCGCTTGTTCCTCCTTGTCTTCTTTCGTCAGTTCTTCGCTGGACAGTCGTTCTTTTAACGTCGTCAGCTGCAAGAGGAGTTTTTCAACAACAGCTGGAGTTGGCAAAGTTGAAAAGCACTAGAAACGTCATGCTTTGGCTGCCTTAGTGAAGATGACTCGGCGGAGTGCATCGATGGAATGCTCTACTAGAATACACTAAAGTTGTTTTCGAAAACCATAGCAGATTTTAAGGTGCCCTAATTTGGCTGATGAACAGCTCATTTGTACTAGTGAACAAGCAGTATAACTAGCGAGTCACACGACGTTGGACTTCTCAAGACTGCCAGAGGTAAGTTTGTAAACCAAGTCTAGGTCCAGCGAGAGTCACGGGACACCCGTTTGTCGCTACCGAAAGGAAGACTTCTGCATCCCTTAGCCAGGAACCTTAAAATTACTGCTAAATGGAATAAACCGCCCTGACACCTTTGAATAACCTGAAAAAATACCATCCTGAATTCTAAAGCAAGAAAATAACAAGTTTTTCTCTTTCAATGTCTACGGAGACGACGTTCTTAAAGTCAACAAATCTGATGGCCGTCTTTATTTCACTAACGTACATTATTACTTTTAGTAAGATAAGCCAATGATTATTCACATCTTATCGCCCACCTCGCAAAAGCATATTTTCTCCTATCGCAGCATCTAGTTTGTACTTGGAAAAGGATATCTCAGAGATTATTTATTTTTTATGTGTAGACCTCGATTATTTTCTGAGACCACAATGACATCGGGATCCCCTTAGAGTAGTATCACTTTTGGAAAGCTTCCCCAACGGACACTCACCCTTACATAAGTTGCTTGCCTGGACTAGGATTGAACTACTAATCTGTTATCGATTTTTACTCAACTAACTAGTAATAAGTATTGAAGTAAGTAAGTAATCTAGATTAATTACGTCGTTTCCTTGACAGTAGCCACAGCCCGCTTATTGGCTACAGTCTTAAAAACAGCTTTCAGGGAGTAGCTGAAATAATAAGGCAGTACCTGTCGAATCACGTTCTGGATGAGATCGAGCTTCCCGTCGTGAGACTCAAACGAGTTCAATAGCTCCCTGAGCGTGTTGCCGTCGATGAGAACTGTACAACCTTGTTCTGTCTGAGCGAGAATATCAGGAAAGTCAGTGACACCGGTAGTGGCCGACGTGCTGAAAGAGGGCAGAGCTGATGACGAATATGAAACCAGGCCGCAGTCACCAATCATTGATCAGGACTAACTGTGAGAAGCCTCCATATATTAGGCGGATCGGATGTTTGTTTGTTTTCTGTTGGAGATAAAGAATGTTACGGCCTCGTCAAACACACCCATGAAAATGGAAAACAGTTTGAAAGCACTTCCTTAGAGCAAGCACTGGATCAAACAGTGGATGAAAACTGAAGGCGGCCCTGATGGCTAGCAGGTATATCGTGCCAGCAGTGACTCGACAAGGAAGGAGGCAGGAACTGAAGGGAACAAAATGCGAGCGACGGTTCGCACAGCCCCCTCAAAGCATGAAGTGGAGTAATTAAGGACCTGTCAATGACACAATGATGAGCACCTCTTGCACACAGACGGTGGGCAGCTATCCGATTTAATGTAGTATTTATTCAATCAGCAAACAAGAGAGGGACACACAGCGCGAGTGCGCGGCTCGATTGAAAGAAGAATAGAATTCGCAATGCGGTCATTAGCTTAGTTACCGATGCTGGCAATGTTCGATGCGCACTACTAAACGTGCATCCCTAACACTTTCCAGCCGCATGTAATAGAAGCCGTCGTTACACTTCTATAGATGATCGCCTCTGCAAATTCGCCGCTGTAAGAGAGCTGAAGAAAGAAGAGGAATCTTGTCGATGAATGGATTACAGAAAAAGAACTTCGATAGGCTATAGCAGTGGGTTAAGGTGGACCTCTCGAAGATTTAGGAAAGCCTATCCGTTAGAAACATGAAGCAAACTGGAGAATTTATAGTGTAATAGACGACCAGTAGTTGTAGTTCGCATTCAAACCGCTCAGAACAGTACGAAGAGGAAGGCATCCCAGCACGCTTGAAGGCGAACACGAACATGAGCTCAAATTCAGAGGTGGCAACGATAAGAAAGAATTGCTGCCAAAACGACTGTGAGGCCTTCGCATTTGTGATTTCCCTCTTGAAGCTTGAAGGGCCGCAGTTTTTCGATGTCACCTAACACAGTTGAAGCTTGCTACTTATTATTCTGAACAAAGCTGGTCATAATGTTCAGTTCAGCTTCGGTGTTAGCGATCTACAGTTGGATCAGGCAGGCTCAATCAAACGCTTCTGGTAGCAGCGCTATCCAATCGCTGTAAGAATACCCAAAATGTCGGAGGCGCGGAAGTGATTCCATACCGCCCCTAAAGTATATGTCATGAGAACGCGGAAGAAAGTGAAGATGACACTGGAGCTTAGTACCGACCATCAGAAACTTTTACGAAGTGACTCAAGCTGACTAGAACAGGCTTTAAAAGTGGGTGGCCTAATTCTGAAGATTGCCTTCATATGTTGCTCAGCTAGCCAGCGAGGATTCAAACATTTCTTCCAAAACTTCTGGGAAGGATTCAATAACGCGCATAACTCGCGCTGAAGAGCGAAATTGCACAAGAGGTGCTTAGAACCACACTGCGACAAAGCTCAGTTGGGCTACTGAGCTCGACCAGAAGGTGTAACCTATGCTCTGAGTGTCGCGAATAGGCCGTGGAAGCACAATGTGGACAGATGCAGATCACGTCGGGTCTTCATGTTGTGAAAACATATTGCTCACAATGCAGCGGTTCTCTGTGAGGCGTCTTTGCTCCGGCTCTCACACCGGCAAAACACATCGCTTAGCTGGGGGTTCTGATGATGGAGCAGCAACAGCTGCTTCAGCCGCTCCCGTCGGCCTGACGGTAGTGGACGACGGCTCGGGCAGCATGGGTGGTGCGGCACAAGCGCTGACCAGTGCAAACGTGGACAGCGTGGTGCCCCCGCTGCTGTCGTTGCTTATCAGAAGACCTCGAGAGAGTTTGTCGCTTGGTCCCTCACCGATAACAGAGGTCGACATCGGTGGCGACGCCGGCGACATTCACAGGACTCGCCGAGTCGCAGCGCCATCGACAAGATTCATAACATCGCTTCCGGTAACTTACACCGTGTCATAACATCGACAAGCCACACGCCCGACGACAAATGTCACGACCCGGCTCAGCGCGATCGACGACGAGATAAGGCCGGAGGAGCTGCTCTTCTCGGCTGGAGGACGGTGAGCGGCGGCGGCTGCGAGTCGCGCGACTAGCGTGGTGTCATTAGAGAGTTAGGCGACGTCAAATGAAGCGAATTCCCATTTTGTCGTCGTTTGACCGAGGCTGTCACTCAACTTTTCTATTGCCAGTTTGTGTCAAACGGGGCGCACGTGTGAGCGCTCAAGCGCGAGCCACTCAGCGGATACAATTGAACATACGGTAATGTTAATTGCCATTCTGTTTGAAAAGGCAAACGATGGAGCTTCCCGCGACGGCGGCAGGGTGCGACCGGGTGCAGTGAAAGGATGAGCGCGAAAAGTGGCCCTTTTCCATGCAGAGGAGGAGACCTACAACTTTCACTGTGCAGGTGTTGAGAAATAATTGGGCCAGCGCGTTCAGTGAAGACCAGAAGAGACTGGCCTTCATGGCTGGCGGAAAAACTCTAAATGAAGAGGAATAAGGAGGTGGAGAAAAAGTGATCTTCAGGACAAAAAATCGATTAGGGGAACTTTGCAGTAAGCCAAGTGAAGAGTTCAATGGTAGGAGGATGTAACCTTACCTAGTGCATAAGTTAGGAACCACATAGAAAATGTGAAACAACAGGTCTTAAGCACTACATGAAGAAACGCCGCATAGGCAAAAACAGGTTAGATAAATCACCCTGAATATGGTTTTCACTGGATTTAATGAGCGTAAAGTTATTGTTTTAAATTGTACTTAAGTGATGATGACGGCAAGGAGCTGAAGCTAACCAGCACTAGCGTTCTTATTCGCCCGTTGATCAAAATAAATATGTCTAGACCAGCTTTCATTGGTACTTGAACTCTTGAGATGAAAGAAGTCACGAGGTATCAGGTGCGTTCGAGACACACTCACATTGAAATGCCTCGAAATAGTAACTTAGTGAGCACTGAAACACCTCTTATCGGACTAAGCTACTTTCATTTAGCCACAACAGAATGAAACGCTTCACCACGCTTGTGACGAAATACTCCTGCCCGTTGAGTTCTTTCTTTTCATTTCGATGTGAGTGCTTTTCGAAGGAAGAACCATGGAACTCCAGGCTCTCACTGGACTAATCGAAACAGCACCAATTTGCATCGTCCTTTTGTGGATAACCTGCGAGACGACTCAGCAACAGGCAATGAATAGGTCCGCCGGCATGGACTTGAAAAGCTGTTAATCAAAAAGCCAAAAATTTATAGCAGCCTATTCCGTTTAGCGATTGGGGTTAGCCGCATATATCCAGAATGTATACTATTACTAGCATAGCAAAGGGCTTACGTATTCAAAAATTCTATCCTTGGGCAGCCATCCTACGTTCCATGGCCACTCATCTACTATGAAAGATTTCTCTGAAAACTGAATAAATACTAAAACATGCCTTCTTGCTTAATAGAACTTTAAAAATTTCGTCTATGACCTAGTGTTTATCACCAAAGATGTAACTTTCGTAAAATGCGGAAAAAATTGGATTAGGAAATCTCACTTGATTTTCCGAAACACATTCAATCCGCAGGGTGTTACAGTGGATACACCATCATGCTAATGATGTCACACATGCTCAAAGTATTGTCTAACACAAGCGGAGGTAGAAGCAAACTAGATTGCCCACATCATCGCCCCGAATACATTTGAGGCTTAGCCATATTTTGCTGGACGTGAAATTGATAGAAACTTCCCGTAACGTCTACAGCAAGTATCGTGCCCCTACGTGATCTCCTTTTAGCCTTATTTACGCAGTTAGTCTCTTGAACGACTGATTTTCATGTTAACACTTCTCGTGCTTATTTTATGGCCATGACGTGAATCCGTGAGCTAGTTTGGTCGACCGATTTTACTGACGCCTTACAGTACCCTCTGTCCAGCCAGTGCAGCGAGCGGTACAAAATCAAAGTCAGGATAGGTTTTAGGTGTGATATCGAAGCGTTTGGTTCACTTGGAAATGTCCTCTGTGCTTACATCCAAAGATATCACGGATCAAGTAAGCCAGCAAACGGAGTTCTTCAAGGCAGGAACCCGAAGGTGCTCTGACCGACCTGCACTGCTGGACTACAACGTCCATACGTCACGTTTCCTTGTCCGCTGGGCGGCGGGGCGCGCGCATGTATATGTTTCACAAAAGAGGGTAATTTATTGGGTTCTGTATGGCATAGTGCAAGACGCTACAGAACAAAGGCGACTGGACAATGGCATTACTGTAGCGCGCCAAACATCCAATAAATTGTCCGCAACCACTGCGGACAGCGAAATCTCAAAGCGGCAGCGGCGGTCGCCGTCGTCAGCGACGACGTCGCGAGCGCGACGCCCGGCAGCGCTGGCTGAGAAGTCGCACCTCGCGCTGGCGGCGGCGAGCGAAACGGTCGGTCGGTCGGTCACTTCGTCGGAGGACGACTCGACTGTTCTACGACGCCCGTGCCGGTCGGCCGGGGGCGGCTAACAGTAAAGCGGAGTGACCAGTGCATGCGGCTTTTACTTTCGTCTCGTCGCTGATAGCGGAGAAAACTCGCGTTCGAGCGGTCATTTGTTATCAGTGGGCGCGATACCGCCATTGGGGTGGAACTTGCGACCGGCGGCGGAGAAATGGACCGGCGAGGATGGAGAAACATCTTCGGCACCAGCGATTCTACAGAAAGCACTGAAATGTTCTTTTTCCCCCGAAAATGCTGTGCTTGCTTAGCACACGTGGACTCAGCAAAATAAGTTTAATCACAATAACAAAAGAGTTTGGCCACAGTGGAAAAGGGAGAAGCTGTAAGAAGTGTAAACGTCGAGGTGCAAGTAACGATGTTTTGGCTTCTCGCTTGTCAATATCGGACTTCTACCCAACTGCAGAACTTTATGATGCCGTGCTGCAGTAGAACGGTAAGGATCCAACTCCTGCTGCTTTGAAATTGCCAGCCCTCAGAGTGCAAAATGAAACTGAAAGCGGATCCGCTAATCTGTCCAGCACTCTAGGAAGCTGTCTAATAACCTAGTGCACCTTCGTTTGCCTCCATATAACTGTTCAACTATAACTACGACTGGCAAGTGTAAAAAATTTGTCCATCACTTCCATCGAGCCTCTGATACAGCTTAGAAAAAAATGTGAGCAACAGTAACGTAACTTAGAGATGCTCCCGTTCAAAAAAGGTAGAAATAGTTGGAGTAGGCATACCAAAGATTTGTAAGGACGTAGACGACTTAACGTTGAGATTTGTCTAAGCCCTAAAGCAAAGGAACAACCATGGTGTCATAGGGTACAATGAGGCCCTAAACACTTGGATGGAAAAAGGCGTCTTCCTGATTGCTATCCAGTATTTGTTTGCAATGTTTCAAGTGATTCTAGTTTTCAACGCATAGGTCATAACCCTATAATGATGTTGCAAAAGGAAACTGCATAAGGAAGCACCATAATGTAGACTCTTTCTAAACGAGAGAACTGACTGAAAGGATGAGTTATCCAGTAGTGGAAAATGCTGAAAAGCGGCCACTGGCGAGGGGAATAGCAAGAGGAAAAAACGCTCGACGAATCGCTGTTGCTGACTGTGCACGCTTCAAACATTTACCGCTAATGTCTTTGTGCCTTCATTCAATGCCATCAGACTAACAGAGGCTTGAGAAAGACAACGGCACGTCGTCTATTCAGAGACGTCCGGCGATACGGTTACAGTGGCCCCGACCCATCGTTTCGAAGAGCTGGCGCGAAAACCATGAGCTAGCGGTGGAGAAATAAGGAAGAGGAGAAAGACACACCAGGTCGTCCGAAGTAGCTGGGAACCCGCTTCAACTCGCTTAAAAGAAATAGGTGGAATTAGGAGAAACTGTATTAAGAGCTGTGTTTATCAAAATGACCGTGAAGAAGTGAAAGGTCAGCAAACGGAAGGAAGGTAACAATCCCTGAATAAATGACTCAAAGAAACCTCACCTCGTGTGCTCGGAAGTACTGCTAGCGTTGCTCTTAATAGAAGCACCGGGAGGGGATGAAGCCGGGTTCGGCGAACTGTCCATGTCCTGAAACGGCTTGTTGAAGTCGTCGTGTGGCACAACCATTAGAGACGAGATCATAATTGTTTCAAGGGCAACCTAGCACTAATAGTGACCGCATGAAATAATCGGAGCCAAAGGACAATGTAGTTGTGATGGGAGAAGAGGCCCTTGACGGTGACTCCTCCTCCTTCTCTTCCTGCTCCTCCTTCTACCCTTAGCTAGCCGCCTCCGCCGCGTCGTCGGCCGATATATCGCGCCCTCTTCACACTGCCTTTGTAAAACGCAACGAAATTGGACACCAATCAGGCATATCTCGTACGTCCGACAATGTTTCCATATTAATTAAACACAATTAACAGGAGTAGAATCAGCGAAGTCGACGCGAAGTGCGCGAAGAGAATGGGTAATTGTTTTCCGCAGGTCTCTTACATTCGCAGTGCTAACTAATTAAAATTTCGAGAAAAAGAGTGAAATAGGCGAACAGAGAAGAACTCCTCTAGAATAGAGGTGCAGAAGCAGAATAGGAAGAGGCGGGGGGAGGGGGAATTGTTCAGTACGGCTGCCCCATAGAGACAGCACATAGTTGAAGTGGGTGATAAAACGCAGCCACCAGCAGCCGATTCAATAGAGGGAAATCTGCTCCCTCTCCACGGCCTCGGTCCGCCCGATGACTAGTAATTACAACACGATTCATTTACGTATAACAGCGAAACTTGGAATTCGCTCGGCTCCGCCGTCAGCGGACGCTGTCTGGCAGCGTATGATCGGGGCTCTTCGCGGCAGTCGGTCGCTCTGTTTCGTGTTTGCAAACGTTCGAAATAATTCCGTCCAGCAAATGACAAAACACTAAGGTCAAGATTGTAACTGATAGCCTTCAAAGGGGAGAGTGTATGCCACACAATCAAAATGCACCCCTCGTCACAAAAAGGGCGGGCGCAGAGAGCCCGCAGGACCCCGCGCCACATAGTCAGCCGACGGGGACACTTCTGAAACCGCCAATTCGCCTAGCTCGCACAGCTCATGGCCCGGAGAATGAACAGATTGGCGTGCCTTACCCTACAACAAAAGAAACTGCCCTTGAACCAAAATTATGTAAGGGCCTCAAACGGATTTTTTCGACAATGAGTTAATTTTTTAATCAATTATTCCCTCGCTAGATAGTCGGACAAAATTAAGGATAGCTCTCGACTTTCACAATAATAGCCGGTGCGTCTAATAAGGCAAAACACAGTAAGGGTATGACCAAAATCGACGAAAGGAACAAAGAAACCCGAGTTTGTGCAGAACGTGAAGCTCGCTACCACAAAATTTGTTCACACCCATGTTTTCATTTCTTTCAACTCTGGAAGACGTAAAGCCTCCGGTAAGAAAATCATTCACCATGACTTCTTCTGCATATCTTGGCTAATGCTTGATCCTATCACCTCGAAGACTAAAAATTAGATGAATGTGAAAGGTGTGGCTAGAGCTAGTCAGATCTTCGTATACTCGGGAGTGAATAGTTCAAGGGTTATTTTTAATGCCTAATTGCTATGAACAATTGGTACGAAGTTTTCCAGCAAGCGACCAGAAGCAAAAACGATTTAGAAATGTCTTAAAAATTCATCGAAATTCATATGATATATGATCTCACAATTCTACTGCTAAAAATGCACACAATAGAACTTTGCTGAGGTGCCCTGGTGGGACTTCCATGTTAAGGATACTTCTGCTGCAATTATTGAAGGATACTTATTTTTCGCAACTACTAGAAGCATCAGCTTCCAAAAAACCGAACCATTTGCCTAGACTTGGAAACTACTCGACAAAAACTAATCCCTACGGATGAAATTATAGACCACCAAATTTTCCAGCGAACAACCAGAAGCAGAAACGATCCAAGAATGTCTTAAAAAATCATGGAAAATCGTTCTGATAGATGCTGTTTCGGCGATGCGCATACATAGGATGCCCACTCCTCGAGAGGGCCAATGATTTACTCATCAGAGCAGCCTCAGTGAAGGTTATATGTCCAGGAAGAGGTGTCGTAGGATTAAACTGCAATCCTTCGCTGTTCACACCTTGGAGGCAGAACAACATTGTCGGGAGATAGTAGTAGAAGTGGAATAAAAGGTTGCGGTTCAAACCAGAGTCCGATTTGGTAAAAAATATGGCTTGTCAGCAGATTCGGTTCCCCCTCATAAAAAACTCCCATAGAACTTAAATGCAGTTCTGGAGGTTTATCTCTATTTATACCTTCAATACTCTGTAGGGGTGTCACAGCTTAAAAGTTTGTTAGAAGGAACTAAAATTGGCAAATATGCCATGACAGAGGATTCGAACGAGGCAGGGTTAGTGGAACTAGTGCAAAACGTTGAAGTAAGGATGCGATAATTCACCGCCATGTTCTATTGAACCTTCACGCTTTAAATTAGAAGGAATACAGAGCCTGTAGCCTCTAGTCTTAGACAACCTAGTGAAGACAGGAAACTAGGGTGTAACTTCTTACAACTGGTATATGCAAGGGTCTTCAAGTGGTTCTCGGAAGGCCAATGTTTTAAGATTGCCTAAATAATGGAGGTCAGTAAGTTTCGTTATAGTTCTCAAACCCTAAGCTAGGTGGCTGGTTGTAGTTTACCTCGGTTTATTGTTGGATTTGAGATGGCAAGACATTGACAGTAACCACGTATTCAAATAGAAACCTCATCGGTGATCATAATATGGCGAGAAGTCTTTGAGTGATCCACTAGATGCTCTATCATCAAGGAAGTGGACGGCCTTTGGGTGATGTCGACGAGTTCCGAGTCGCTGAGTCGTGTTGGGTTCGTCTTTCGGCGACTGCTCATACTGAAATTTCGTCGATATGAATTCGCACGACGCTCGACGAGATACCAGTAACCTTATATGTATAGTCAAAGGACCAGAACATCGGTCGGCGGCGATTACAATGAAACGTCGTGTGCTAATGAGACGTCGCTAAGCATTCATTGTGCTCGGTCGGTGAGAAGAGAGATGTGAAATTAGATCGAGTACGGGAGGCTGCGGTGAGCCGCAGGCGGGGGTGTTGTCACCCCGAGTGCGAGTGCGAGCGGTGGTGGATCGAGCTGGCCGGCGGGTGATCACAGTAAGGTCGGCCCGAAGATGGCTCTACTGAGGTACTGACAGCTGGGAGAACAGCAGCAGCAGCCTTCAGGTGGGGCAGCACAATGTGACCCGCCCACCAAGAATACCGTAGACGTGCATAGCAAATCCTCATCCAATGCGATAATTCTGGTGCCACACTAACACGATCATAGTCATGCAGCAGTCTCCTCCCAGGCGTCGCCTGGCGAATTCCGCGTAGAATGGAGACGATTAATAGGAACGCCATACTCTTAGAGTAATCTACCCCAAGAGCTTCAAGAAGGGAGTCAAGCTCCTGTTAGAAAAAAATACTACAGTTGGCAGGGGCATAGAAATGTAATGTAAGCACACACCGTAGGCTCTGGCTTTTTTACCGACAGTGTAGACTCTGATTTTTTTACCAACCTAGATGCAATACAATTGAAACTGACGGGTTCTTGGAAAACTTTGACAAAACCAGGGAGCGTGACCTGGTCTCGTGTTTCTGGGCTATTTGTCGACGTTGATAAATAGGAAAAATAAGAAGAAAATTAAGAAATAGGAACAAAGTGCGCAGCATCTCGAAGCAGTTGGCATCAGGAATATTCAATGCCAAGTATCGTCCACATATCCTTTCTTAAGCCGAGGACGCCCCATATATTGAAACATACAATTTTGCTCTTCTAGCAATGATAGGATTTCCACGCTCACTTCAGCAGAAAAATTCGATCTCAAAAAGAATCTTCAGAGCAAAGTGATGGAAATATCATCTCAGCTCGTTTTTTATGTTGCCTGACTTATCACTGCTCCCTTGAATGGTCAAGATGCTCTTTATTTCGGAGACCTTGTACAGCCCTAGAGTTCATAAATTCTACGAATCCTTCGAATTCTCAAAAACTGCAACCGTCTGTGTCGTATCTCTTCAGGACGATTCGTTCACATTCGTTCATTTTTACTTGACGTTTTCCATTCTTTGGCTAATAGGTTGAGTACTAACTTCATTCACTTTCCTGGTATTCGCACCGGAGGCTACTATAATGCTGTAACCACAACATTCTTTGGTACATTTCAAGGCATGCACGTATATCTAGGACATTCTAATTGTTTAAGCTTACGGCGTGTAATTTTCTCAACTTTTCTCATTTAAGTTTTCTGAAGCAGGCGGTTACGCTGAAGTTTTACAGCCAAATTTACATGTCATCATTGTTACACACCATGTCAAGATCTAACTACATCTGAAAAAACACAACTACTGTAGCTGTACCTTTCTTGAGGTTACAGAGAACATTCGCGATGAAATGAAAACAAAGAAGTGTAGGCCTGCTCAACCATGTTATATCCATCAGAACCTAATAAACCCTTGAAATGCATGTCTTAGAAATACAAGTGACTCAAACAGAGGCTGCCTTTCAGCCTTCCATCAAACAATATCATCAGGTGTTTACACTTGTGTTAGGGAAGAAGTTGAAGAGTAAGGCTGCCCGTTCTTAAACACAGCTTCGATTGCGGTCTTGAACTTGCAAATGAGCTAATTAATGGACTTTTCAAGGCTGATTATCGTCGTCACGATATTTTTGTAGTCATTTCAATTTTGTGGAACACGGCGCCCTTTAAGACCAGAAAACGGTCGAAAGTTAAGGTCATCGAACACTCAGGCTCATTGAGCATGAGCCTTTCAAAACTGCTGAACATGTTGCTCGTCACAACCGGGGTATCAGAAAACCTCGACTGTGCATGGTCTTGAAATTTTATTGTAAATGAACAATAAAGAGGCGATACCTTCCTTACCAAAGAGTTCTAGCTCTAGAATGACGGCCACCCAGCCTGGAATTGTGCATAGACGATGAGAGCATGTCGGAAGATGGAGGACGAAACAGCTAGCTACCGTAATTCACACCAGCAATAACTCATTATGAATGCTGCCATGACCACACGCGATGCCCCCCATATGTTACCTGTGTGGCGGACGACCGCGAGCTGTTACCCCGAAGTCAGAAGTGATTCGGATAAGCGGCTTTCAGACGATTTATGCTGATGCGGGACCGACGCGCTCTACGATCTGCTATCGTCTTGTACGATTTTCATCCGCACCCTAATTACGGATGAGCTCCACATATTAAGAACTTTACCTTTATTCACATATTATTTTGTGCGCACATTACACTGGTTGTCACCAACATTATCGTCATAGCAAGAGTTTGCTTTGGTTATTAAAGAAATTGGGAGAAGGGGATCGGAGTCAAAGACCGTAAAGCTGAGGAGGGCTAGGAACAGATTATTTTAAAAATATCAAATTCCCTAGGCATCATAAGAAGCTTTCGTTATGTAGCCGAAATTCTAAGAAAGTCCTTGCCGTCAAAAAAAAAACGTGAGAAAAACTAGACATAGAAAACCGTTGAACTTTAAAAGTTTACACTATGCATTTATTAAGGTTATGTGAAAACGTTTTGTTAAAGATTAACTCGATTTTCGTAAGGGAGCAAATGTCAGAGTTTTTCAGATAGTATGGCAAAACAGCTAAGCTGCTCAGACTAAAGGGAACTGCTATAGGGAATCACGGATAGATCTACTCGCTAGCGTTTCAACTGCTGCAAGCCGGGTTAACGTTCGTACCTGGGCGAGTTGGTATTCCGAGTGTGACGAGGGTCGCTAAGCTTCATATCTGAGCCATCTTCTTTTCCTGTTATGATCTGAGCATTCAAGATAGCCTTGCTATTGTTAATGAATACATAACAAGTATGATAACACACTACCGCAACAAGACATACAACGCTTGACTGATCATAAAATTACATTTCTTTAGGATAAAAGGATAAAGGACGGCGTTACTCAATCCCTTCTGGGATGCGCCAGCGCATTCTACTTCTACGGGATGTCGTGGAGGCGACATGAATGCGTATTTGGCCATACAATGACTTGCGGTGGCCAGCCGATGAACAAGTCAGCGCTCTATCCTTCCCAGACAAGTCTGGTACCAATTCACCGACCCCGGAGGGATGGAAGGCTTGGTTGGCCTGGGCGGGAAATCCGAACCAGGAACCTGGTATCGGGTGCACGCGACAGTCGCGCCTCCTCCGACTGCGCTACACGCGCCCATACATTTCTTTAGGTCCAATAAAGCTCTTAATCCTTGCTCGGCATGCAGGTTTGTAATTGATAGTTTGTAGATTTGGGCAATGAGAGTATTACGCGCCCAATATTGTTAAAAATCGAAATATGAAGCTAAAATAAGACAAAGGAAATTGGAATAAGAACGAGATTCGTGTTTGGCTTCGCTGATCAATCACTCAATTTTGCATCAGTTAGCATTGAATATGAAAACCCTTCCCAGATCTAGTACTGAGAACTGTTCTTAAACCGCAATCAGTTTCAAAGTAGACACTGATAGCTTCGCTTTCTCGTAGACCTTAACTTCGCGCGGAAAATGATAATGGGCCAGTGCATGGCGCGGTTAACGAAACACTTGAGATCTATGTATTTTCTCCTGAGTTTCAGAATCAGCTGAACAAGGCAATCGAGGTTAGGAAAAAACGTTATGATTCATTTCACTGAAAACTATCTGCAGGAGTGAGGAACAAAGGCTACTAAATTGCTTTTCATTCTGTGAATAATAGCACTCTCAAAGGAGAAGGCACCTGCAAGACAGCCCAAAACAACTACAAGTGAAGCAGATTTTCGCATTCAAATTTCGATCAGATTGTTGATTTCTTTATATTTAATGAGATGCTATCTTTCCCTATGAACAGTTTTAGCCACGCTTCAAACAAAGATCGAGGATGAACCTCTAACAGCCTAAATGACATTACCAGCTGTTCTTGCCAAAACCATTCACTCCGCCGATTCACAGAAGGGAGGGTTTGCAGAAGCGACTGAAACACTGACGGCTGCTGTTGTGGGTTCAGAGTTGAATGGCTGGGCATAAAGGTCCAAAACACGCGGTGCTGGGGTTATCAGGGACAAACACACGACCTGGCCAACGGCTTGCCGAAGAATCGCCGTCGCCACAGAAGCTGATTGCGACTTCTGGCGCTAATTTCTGGATTTGTTACGGATCAACCGTGGTCGTCACACAGGTAATATTGTGCTATTGTTAAGCTTAGTCGGCAGGGGCAACGGCGAGTCGTATCAGATGCGCACACACACACAACCACACAGACGCGGAGCCGAGGAGACGACGACGACGACGATTTCAACCGCGGTTCATTTGCCGGCAATTGTTCAGAAGTCTTTTCTGATGAATTATCCTGCCCGAGCCACGTTGTATGAGCAACAATTCACAATACGGTAATGCTATACTAGCGACGCTAATTACACTGAATAGCTCGGATATCAGAACCCGTAAGATCCTCTCTCATCACACACACGCTCACAGGCATAACGGGCTGCCACGATGTAATTTCTGCGATCCGATATTGAGCAGAAGACTATACACACGGAAGCGACCGGCTCAGTTCCGAAACAATGGGGAGTGGAGCCTTCAGCGAAATGGAATTCGTTGAGTTGTAACCGGAGGCGAGTAAATTCCGTTTAGATGAACAGAACTAGTTCACTCCTACTAATCAGATGAGCCAAGTGGAAGCAGGGTGCTGCGACAGAACGACGGCTGCCGTTGTGGACTGGCTGACAATGCCACGTAAAGGATTAAGCACCGTAGGGTTTCCTTCTTCCCACCGAGACTAGCCATGGAGTTAGTCGATCCGCACAGAGGCATTGTTGCTATCCATTGTCTTCCCTCTGATTATCACAAGAACCTCAGCCACACAACCTTCAACATCCGAGGTATTGTTCAACGGGTAACGTGCGTTCAATTGCAGAGCGTGTTACATTCATGTCCGAAACGTTGGGAGCAACTACACACGTACTATGGTGAACCAAGGTCTCTCTGCTTCTCTAACTGGAAATGATCCTCTTAGGTATGGGTCATACGAAGCTCTTTCACTACTCCTCAACGCAGTATATTTTACCTTCAAGACAGAGCGCTGTCGTAGATGCAATTGTGGTTAAGACTGCAAGAAGAAAAGATAATTGGGCCTCAGGATTCATATGTAGCGGATATTATTACGCGAAAAAAGGTGCACACGGCTGGAATTGCTGCCACTTTTTCGGACTCATTTTTACTGATTCAAAAAACAATCCTAATTATTTAAAAAATTAGGTCAGCTAAAAATCAAATTTAATGTTTTTTAATAGAACTTTTCCTCAACGCCTAAATTTTCCTCAAATTTATTTGATTTCTCGTACAAGAAAATATATTATCTTTGCTACAAAATGATGATGAACGGATTGCGCAATCGGTTGAGCTCGGTGAGTTTGTAGCACTCTTGCCACACATAGGTTGCGTCCACGATATCTTGTAGAATTAGAATCGTCACCAATGGTTTGGTCGACGCCGACTTTTGCCTCTCTGCTCTTCCTGTTACATGACTCTTAGACTGAGTGCGAAGCGTGTAAAGAACGGATGTTATGATGATGAAGAAATCCCCGTGAGAGCTATTACCTAGATGCCTTTTTACAGGTAGAAAATTTGAATGTGGTACTAGAAAGCTTTAAAATTCGAGGTCAAATTCAATGTGACTACTAAACAGCTGTTCGAAATTTTCAAAAAAGCAATAGCACGCCTTCAAATATTTCAGGATTTCTTTAGATATAATTGTAGGGCGCCTCATCGTTTTCTTGCTCAGTTCCACAACCATCTTGCTAAAAAAACATCAGCTTACCCTGAAGATTAGTTACACCAGGCGATTTAAAATTCCCTCAAAAATTACTGATTAATTCAGAAGCTTACTTACATCGTGCTGTGGTCTGAAAAAGCAACAACAAAACTCCAGATTTTTCGGTTTTGGCTGAAAGAGAAAAAGCATAACTACCTCTGGAGTTCCGATTGAGGTTATGCGATATTTTCGGATTGAAACCGAGCGATCCTCTATTATCTGACGATGATTTAATTCACCTCAAAAAGCATCCTCAAATTTAAAGACAGCTTTAATCCAACTAACCCCTCAAAATGGTTGCAAACACTAGAACACATATGCTACCCAGAATCCGAGTTGTATTTTACGACTATCGATACCGTAGAGAGTTATACCATTTTCAAGTCAAATTGGACACTTTTCAAATCAAACTGGACACTCTTCACCTCAAACTAAAAACTCTTCTAAATAAACTTAACGCTTCTGAAATTAATGTGAACGCCTTCTCAATTAAAAAGAGCCTTCTATGGGTTAAACTAATATCTACAAAATGGTAAGAATAATTTTTGTTCAAGGAAGATTTGAAACAACGTTTTTTTTTTGAAATTTTTGAGTTCAGCTACTCGAATGAGTGAGTAATTTAAAAACTTTTGAAGAAGAAAAATTAGCAAATTAAGTAGCTTTAAAGCGCATCAAGACAGCAACCATTCAGTGCATTAAGAAACGCGATCGGGCGATGCTCTTGAAAAGCTTGTCATAACTTTTATGTGATTGATAGGGTAAATGCTGCTTACATGAAGCATCAAAGTGAGGATATGTATGTTCTTTACAATTGTAATTGCTGCATCGTTTACAGTTGTAAAACTCCGTCCAAACAGAATCTTGCTAAATTTCAATCGAATGAAAATCGCAACGTCTTGGACGAAGGCATGGCGCAATCTTTTTTTTTACTGCTAAAAAATTGCCGCCTTCTTGCCCTTTAAAACAAATTATAAACTATTATTTTTCCACAGAAAAATGAGAGTTTAGTAAAACTTCAAAGAAACCACTTTGTATAGTAAGTGAATTAAAACTTCAAAGAAAGTCATACTAAAATTTTCTTTGAACAAGAAATTATTCTAACCTTCTGGAGAGTTTAATTTAATATGGAAGCAGCTTGTTTTGATTTGGAATATGTTCAGTTTGATTTCAAAAGCGTTAGGCTTGTTTGTAAGTGTGTCCAATTCGACGTGAAAAGAGTCCAGTTGGGTTGAAGAGTATCCAATTTGTCATGAAGTGTTCGATTTGACGTGAAAATTGAATATGTTTTTAATAGTCCAGCAAGTATCTTAGTATTTCATTGTCAGGTCACAGGACACTTTATTTTAGCAGAGGACATGGAATAATCCCTGGTGAGGGAGAAGCACGAATCCAGCATGGAGGTTTTCTGCACAAGTACGCGAGAGAACTTGAGCACTTTGAAACCAGAGCGCGCAACAATCCCGCTCCACCCGGGGCATTTTGCGTGCTCAGTGAAAAAGACACGGAAAATCACGAAGAGATTTCTCATGTCGGCAACGCTGGAGGGCACGCGGCGAGCGATCACTGACGCGCGTTCGGACGGGCCGAGACGAACGCGGACGTAAATGTTGTTGTGGAGTGTAAGAAGTGATTGTCGGTCCAATGGCTAAGAATGATGCTATCACTCTTCTGCGAGGTTTTTCTGCGACAAAGAATGCTTGGTGCTGGCCGGGGCAAATTTGTAAACACGTTCCGGAAAAGAGTTTTTCGCCCTCGGGCTTAGGTGGACAGACCGCGGTCGGCGGCCGGCCACGTCTCGAGCCGAGCCACTCTCACATCCGCCAACATCCCCAAACCCCTCTATCAGTTGGTCGATGAACGCAGAAATTAATGAGGACTGAAGATCGAACAGCCAACTTCGCTGATCGGGGACGCATGCAAGGCGGGAAGTCGGCGAGTTCAGACGTCTTAAAGGTTGTTCAAAGGCCGTGCAGTATCTCAAAGCCCGAAGAGGAGGGTCGAATAGAGAGGATGTGAGGATCATAAGCAGCAATTAGTACCAGTATGACACAATTAGCAATATTATACCACTGTTGACGGACCCCAGCGAAGCGGACGGCTGCTCATTTGAAGTTGGCATTGTCTAGTTGATGGATTACAGCGTAAATGACTCGTCGTAACCCTATTCAGCAGATATTCAGAAATGGCAAATTGGGAAAGTCAAGGCAGCAGCAGAAACAGGGCATGGGAGATGGCGGGATGAAGTCTAGTCACTTCGAAACCTTCCAGAAAAGGGAAACATAACGGGAAATCACTGTTGCGCAGTGTAATTTAAGCAGCTGTCAAGGAGCCCTTCAGTCTTCAGTAATTATTATACCTTGTTGTAAGTAAAATTAACCAATGAGTATAATTAGATGGATCTAAATGCTCGTCTCACCAATATACCTAAAGTATGCGAACAACAACCACTCAATGCTAGTAGCTGCCTTCACGTTCCAAATAGTGTATGTACGTTAAAGATGCCTTGCACTAAGAAGCCGAACATGCTCTAGAAATCGGTCTTGTCGCAACTAGTTAATATAAAACATTGTACCGATTAAAAAGTCTGCTTTATTCGAAGCGCTGAAAATTGCTCGCTCATATGTAGTATTAGGCACGTGGTAACGCAGTCGGAGACATGCCTGCATAAATGTGAACTCGATTCCAGATTCCTGGTACCAGTTTACCGCATAGGTCAAAAAGACCTTCCACCCATCCGGGGTCGCGAAGTGATACCAGTCTCGCCTGGGAATGATAAGACACTGCTTTGTCCACCGCGTGGCCACCACAAGTAATTGTATAGGCCAAATACGCATTCAAGTTGCCCCCACGACATCTCTCAGAAGTAGAGTTCGCGGCGCATTCCAAACGGGATTGATTAATGGAGCGCTTTATCCTTTTACTCAATCAGGTAGTGTTATGCAAAGGCTCAAATTTCGTGTATGACATGTCTAGCTAGAGATGTCGATTCGGCGGTGAACCCTCCCACGAATGAGCGCAACAAAGGTTGGGAACAGTACGACCTTTTATCGAAAAAGGATACGAGGCACCCATCTTGAGTCATTTTCCATAGCATCAAATTTGCTACCCCTATGAGCTGACACGATTCTTTGAAGCCATGGTAATTCTTGAAGTTCTTAGTTGTTAAAATGAGAACTTATCCTAAAGCAATGCATAAAACCACAGAATCCTTCTTGCAGCTGAATTCAAGCTGACTGAGATTCCTACCCTCTCCTGTTTCAAGTAAGGGACTGAGCTGAGGTCTCCTGGTCTTTCTCTTGAATCTTTTTTCCCGGTGTGCAACGAAAAAACGATCCTTAAAACATTACTCTTCAAAGTACGGTCGGAAAGAATTTCCACTGTTTCTCGTGCAGATCTAAAATTGATGTGAAAAGTGAATTGTAAAGTTCTTGGTTTTTAGTTCGTGCATACTTGTTAATGAAGTGTGTCTTAGATTATTTCTTCACATGCAATACAGAAGGCCCTACCGTGTCAAAATCGCTTTTACTACAGAAAAAAGCAGGAGTTAACTGGTATCAGAGCGCAGCTTAGTGAACGTGTCAACGCTTGGATGAGTGTGATTTTCCCGTTACACATTGGCAAGGTGATATGTGGATTACGATGGATTGGAATCTTAGTGGCGCCGGCACGGCACGGCTATATCCGGATCGGCGGACGTCAAAGTGAGATGCATCCGGTGACAATCCAACTAACGGATGGCTACAATAATCCCGAATGCCGCTTGTCATCGCCCGCTGCTCGAAATCCCCCACACAACTGCCATCTCACAATGGCGTTCGTTGCCTTTCTTTTTCTTTTTTACAGCATTACAACTGGTTTGACTGAAAAAGCAACAACTTGTTGTATTGGAAAGCAATGTATCTTTCGCTGAAAGAACGACGACAAAAACACCAGAGAAACTGCTCATTGAAACATCGTCGGTGATTAAAGCACCAACATATGGGAACAACTCGGGCAGGTAAGAAGCTCCACGTTGGAGATGACGATGCTCTTCTCGTTCAGCACTGGACTTGGTGTGCAGAAGGATGAATGACGTGCACGTTAGACACAAAGAATCTGATCGAATTGAAAAGAAAAAGATGGAACATTAGGCGAGCCCGGTTCGAGGCTCACAACAAACAAAGGCCATGGAGCCCGGGGCATCTTCGCGCAATTACCTTAACTAGTCTGAAATCCGCCTAGCCACTATATCGCTCTGTTTACAGCTCTCACTGGCCTCGCCGTTTTGGAATAATCATCAGTGGCACACTCTACATGCTGAGATCTGTTGAACACCTCCTTTTGCTGGCTCGTTAACAGAAGCGGAGCGCTGTTGCCTGCGAATTCATTCGCATGCTGCCGAGAGACCATGTGGAGGAGGTGCGACACAGTCGCTCTTAATTTTAGAGATCTGAAGAAAAAAGGAAGGAACTTCTGGTCTGCATAGAGTAAGGCGCAATGGATTCAAGATTTGTGGCCTTCACTCCAAGTGCAGGCAAACATCCATTTGTGAAAAATATCGGATAGACGCAACTTTTTATGTGATGTGCTAACACAGTGTTAAGTTTCACACTTGACGGCAAAGCGGCAGACATCACAGAAAATCAGTTGAATGAGCAGAAAAAATCCAAAGATTAGAAAAAGCAGTATTCCCTTCGTTGTGAAAATCTTATAATATACCAGAGTATATGAGCTCTACGAAAACGTTTACCGTCTACCAAAAACAAAATTCTACGTGTTAATTTTCTCACACTTGACGATTTTTTCACACTTGGAATCAACTGATTTTCTGTGATGTCTGCCGCTTTGCCGTCAAGTGTGAAACTTAGCACTGTGTTAGCACATCACATAAAAAGTTGCGTCTATCCGATATTTTTCACAAATGGATGTTTGCCTGCACTTGGAGTGAAGGCCACAAATCTTGAATCCATTGCGCCTTGCTCTATGCAGACCAGAACTTCCTTCCTTTTTTCTTCAGATCTCTAAAATTAAGAGCGACTGTGTCGCACCTCCTCCACATGGTCTCTCGGCAGCATGCGAATGAATTCGCAGGCAACAGCGCTCCGCTTCTATTAACGAGCCAGCAAAAGACAAACTTCCTTGTCGAAAATTGCCAAAATTGAGAGCAATCGATAAAACTACATACTTTTGAAACTTGCCATTTTATGGATGGAAAGGGATTTCTAATTATGAATTTTCAATAAGATAAATTCTTCAAAATTGATTAACACAGATCGATTGGCCACTCATCATTTCATTAAAAAGAGACAAGTAGTAGGACCATTGTGTTAAGTCTTTTGAAATGGCGAACTTCAAGTTGGAATAATCAAAAAGGAATTGTCGCTCGACTAGTCAGATCGCTTCTCCTTAAATTTGTTGAAGCTCCACAAAAGGTCAGTTTAATCGAAGTCGCTCTCTTAGATCCTTTAAAATCAAATAATTTTGTGACGGTGAAAGGGTCAAATTTTGATACAAGGAAGGCAGACCCCACATGCACGTGATTTGCGACACCAAACAGTTTTAGTTCAAATAATATCAAAAGCTGAATATAAGCAACTATACAACTGATAACAGCTTTGGCTACCAGCTCAATAAGACAACATGGATCTGAAGCAGAATATAAGCGTTTGATGCATGTCCCTTTCGTTGGGATGTAGAAGGCAATCTTTTAGTTGCGATTTTGTTGGTGATGCAATGTGTACGATGGATAATCTTTTAGAAGGTCTTAGAGATACCTCAAAAATCGTCTCTGTGCAAATCTTCTAAGTCTCTTTTGGCATTTAGCTAAATGGAGTGTGTTGGATTTTCAAGGATCGGATTATATCTTGTGAATTTGGGCGGTCTATATTTATGTACATACAAGCTTACAAAGAGTTTCGTCGGCATTAAGGTGAGAATATAGGGAGCAATTACTCCGTGAGCGCATTTGCGGAATCCGAAGCTGGAGAATGAATCAAACTCCGAACAGAGAGGTGAGCAGAGGCTGGAATGAAGCTGGAACGAACTCACCACTAGCAAACGAGCCAGCGTCGTTGAAGCTGAGGTGGCAGACGAGGCCGGACGGTTCGAGTGGAGTGGAGACGAGCGAGATGATGCTTCCTTCTTCTGTCTGTAAATGGACGTCGCCTGTTTTGTTTTCCCGAAATCATCACAAGCACAACAATGACCGACGCGTGTGTGACCGCGGCAACAAGCGAGAACAGGCGCGCGTGTTCAAGCAGTTCCCGGGAACAAGCTGCCCTCGCCCCTCCTGACGCCGCGAACTGCGTGCCTTTTCGGCCACGAACGACCAGACCACCCCCACCCCATCCCCCCTCACTTTCCCTCCTGTCAGTGGAGCGAGAAGAAGAACAACAAAAACGCAGAAAACAAGAGCACAAGCAAGACAATCGGTCGCGAACATGGACTAGATGTCTCCTGCGCCTGAGGGGAGGAGAAGCAGTCGGAAGTGGAAACAGGCAGGTCACAGTGCTGAGTAATTTCGAACCTCCCTTCCGCCTTGATGAACTCATCCGACCTAAGTCTAGGAAAGTTCGGACAAGTAAACGTAGAAACGGTATATCGTTTCTACGTTGTACCTGGGCAGTACAACGTAGAAACGATTTCTTAAACCCTAGCCAACGCAGTTGTGTAGCATTTTGTAATTATATAAGGGATAAAGGGATAAAGCCGACGTCACTTTTTGAAATGCGAAACCGATTTCAACCTACACGGGATATGGCGGAGGCGATTTGACTGCGTATTTGTTCCACACAATAACTTACTATTAGGTCGCTGCAAATGAAAAGGCCAGATTTTTTTCTTTTCCTACCTCAATTTCTGGTCAATTTTTCGTGGCTACGAGTGTTCCTGTTTCAGGCCCTGCATATAGTTTCTGAAAGCGTAGAATCTCCGCTTTCTTAAGCTTTCCTACCATTTATAGGTTTTGTGACGTGATTACCTCCGGCCGAGTTTTTGACGTCATTTTTACAGTATGACTCAACGCGGTACTCGGGTGCTCTACTTATGTGAATGTAAAAGTGGACACAAAGCCAAGGTTGCTGCACGTAACGCTACAACGCTACATTTGGGCAAGATTTTGCTGAAGAACGCGAAATTCGCCACTGGTTCAAAAGGTTTCGATATGAAGATGAAAGTGTCGAAGTTGAAGACCGAGGTAGGCCGCCATCATTCCTCAACGACCACCAACCCAAAGCCATGGTCCAAGCGGAACCGCGTCAAACTACGAGAGATCTAGCACAGCATTTCGGCGTTGACGGTAACACTACCGGTCGCCACTTAAATGCGACCGGAAAAGTAAAGAAATTGGATAAATGGATCCCGCACGAACTGATCGCCGGGCAGATGCTGAAGCGCCACGACACCTGTGTTTCGTTAAGGCTGCGCAATCTAATTCAGACTTTTTGGACAGGATCGTGACACGCAAGGAAAAGGCGTTGTGACAATCGTCGTTGCTCTGCATAATGGCTGGACAAGAATGAGAGCCCCAAGGAGATGCCGAAACCAAGTTTCACTCCAATAAGACCATGGTGACCTTATGGTGGACAGTGAGATGCACCAGAAGTTGTTTGAAAAACGGCCGGCTTTCGTCAACCGAAGAGGTCCAGTCGTACTGCATGACGACGCGCGTTGGCACGTTTCAAAAATTGTTGCCCAGGAACTGGATGAAGTGGGAGCCGAAGCCCTGCCACATCTGGCATATTCACAAGATCTGCCCCTACCGACTACCATTTTTCAAACATTCATATCGTCATGTGAAGGACAAAAAATTCAGCAAACTAAAACTATGTCGAAAATGTCTTACTTTTTGTTAATTCTCGTAGTTCAGATTTTCACAAAGATGGAATCTGAGCCATTGCCGCATTGGGAAAATTGCATTAATTGGAATGGTGCTTATTTCGATTAATAAATCTGTTTCCAGGCGAAGTTATGATCGGTCAAAAATTTCAGTCAAAATCGGCCATTTAATATGCAACGACCTAATAGAACCAGTCGGAGGGCAGTTGTTTGTTTTATGTTCCATCCTTCTCGGTCAGGTGTGGTAGCAATTCACGAACCCCGACGGATTGAGAACTAGGCTGGCCTGGGTGAGATCCGAACCCAGGACCTTGAACCGGAGTGTACCTTGCAGCCGGCGCCTTGCTAACGATATGTGTAAGGGCGGAGTGGCGTTCTACCCCCCGCGCTTTAAACAGAGGCGTGGCAAATGTCTGTGTCTCCACTATCTCGTAAGGCAGCCACTGGACTCTCGAGCAAGCCCAGGGGGTTGGGGGTGGGCGGGCCAGGGGGACGAGGGGATAGAACGCTCGACCCCCATGTGTAACAGATCGTGCTTTCAATAATAACGAGAAAGCAAGTAGTGGAAGCGCTGCGAAGAGCTAAGACCTGACAGGTATCATGACTTGTCTAAACGGCAATCTTCATATGCTCCATACCATTCCATTCTTTATCAGGAAGCGAAGTGGCGCAGTCAGAGGAGATGCCGGTTGCCGCGTACACCCGCTACCAGGTTGCAGGTTCGGGTTTCGCCCCCCTGGCCAACCAAGCCTTCCATCCCACCGGGATCGGCGAATCGCTAGCATACTTGTCTGAGAAGGACAACACTCACTTGTCCAACGGCTGGCAACCGCAGGTCACAGGACAAATACGCCTTCAACTTGCTTCCACGACATCCCTTAGAAGCAGAATGCGTGGCTCGTTTCAAAAGGGATTGAATAACGCCTTCCTTTGTCCTTTGTTCTCTAGCAGTAGATTTTGAACTGAAGGCCTAGCTAGGGTCGGACTCAGTGGTGTAACGTGAAACGATTCGCAGGAAAATTGAAGGAATGCTGGCATGTTAAATATTAAGTACCGTTCATGCCACGAGTGTGAGCACAGTGATGAGGTCTTCTACGGTGTAACATACAGCTTTAAATACTATATGAAACACGTGCTTTTGAGTGCGCGTAATGAAGTCCGTAGGCGACACTGTTACAGTGCGCAGAAGGAGCAGATCAAAGTTTCTGGTATCACCCTATCCAAGCAATCCTTCCAATCTCTCCGACGTCAGTTTTCAATTACACTGACGTAGAACTGTATGAAGAGGTAAAAACGGCGCATTGTTCATCAGTTGTCCCTGGTACCTTCGAAGAAGAGTGCTTACTAAGGGGCGGAACACGTATGTCTCGTTATAGAAAACCGTCGACTATCACTATCTCAACGTCTTCTAGAATTGAGGCGAATTATATTGAAGCGCGGTAGGTGAGGCGCAATTGTAGGTGCTCGTTATTGCGTACACTTTCATGAGTTCGCTTCGCCCGAATTTCATCCACGGTGTTGTTGAAGTAGAGTGTTTGGAGTATCTCGCAAAGAGACAAACTGACGTCTACTGCCATTCAACATTATCAAATTCAAGTGGTTAGATACGAATAGCAACACATGGTGTTGGCCAGGCGAAACTTCAGCTCCACTTCCCTTCTATTACAATACCTTTGCTATTTCCACGTGAGTGGACCTAAGCTAAAGCTCAATAAATTAGCAAGGAGGCGCAGGCTGACAGCAGGCTACTCGAACAGTCTAAGATCTGATGACCTTTTGTAAATTAACGTAGAAGCTGGTCTTGTTGTTCCACTTACTTTTAAGAATTTATGAGCGTTAAAATGTAATATTATGGAATTATTTTACCTCTATGGTTGTGGTAGTTCAAATGTTCGCTGATAAGAGCCTGTGCGGCGCACTTTTAGGAGACGCTGGCTCTCGCTTACCCACCGAATCAATCGGAGGATCGGATGCCGACCTAACAAACCAATTCCTCCTACTATAATCAAGTGTTGTGCACATTGCAACAATATGGAAATCTTCGAAGCTTCCATACCACGTTTACCTTACCCTTTGCCTTCAAGGAACAATGTAGAACGCTGACTATTAAGAGGAAAACATGGCGAACTCTTGAGGGAGTCTCGAGTTTCTACTCACTTTTATACTTTATACTGATCTGTTAGGAATATTTAATAGCCGTGAATAAAGGAAGTTCCGGCGATGCCTGAATGAAGCGTTCCCCATTTTTGAAAGAGATTCCAGCTCTATTGTGCAGGTTTACAGCTACGCTTCAGCACTTTCAGAGCAACTGATTTTTTTCTTTGGATTTCCAATACTGTTACCTTAACCGTTGCAAGAGTCCCGATGCTTTTCACGTATTGACTTCGAGCCCTACGAAAGCCGTGCAGAAAACGAAAAGGGCATCAAAACAAAACGCTTCACCTATCCATACACTTCTTTGGAGACGATTATTAGACGTGAAGTAGGTTGACCAGGAGAGCAAATTTACACAAGCTCTCTGGCTCGGTGCAGAAACGTTCTAACGGTAGACAGGGACATGGCAAAACTTGTTAAGCGCGGCAGCCCGAGTGATGGATTCAAGAGAGTGCTACCCAAAAAGTTCTCTAAGAAATTGAACAACGGTGCGGACAACACGACATGGCACTTCGGACGAGTTACATTGTAAAGGGATAGAATGCTCAGATGATGACGATGATGATGATCGGCCATCGCCAGCAGGTGTATGAGATTTGCGTGGTCTGAATGGAGTGCATGATTAGTGCGTGAGTGTCAGCAGTGTGTAGAGAGGTATTGCCGGAATGTGTGTAGGCTGGTAAGAGCGTCTTGAGTCAAAACTATTGAAACATTCCCGCGATCGCCGAGGCGACGACGACGACAACGGCGGCTGCGAACAGTTCACAATAGTCACTCAACCCATTTCATTTCAATGCGAATCGAACAAGATAAACACACACACACAGACACTGACGGACGGACACACATGCGACGCTCGATTGTGTGAAAGACGACGACGTCGTTGGGCAAAGGCACTGTGATGGCGAGCGGCGATTCTGAAGGTCTCCCGGACCCACGGTGACAAGTGTTGCCATCGCTGCTCATCGTGAAGAGGAGCAGTTCGAGGGTGAGAGCGTTGGCGCCGAAAAAGCGAGGCGACGGCGCGGCCGCTTTGTTCCGAAAATTGTATTGTCGTCATTCGGCAGGTTGTCGCGGCGTTGAGGTCGGACATTGCCCGAAAAAACCGAACGTTCCCAGCAAAAATTATCCCCCGCCCTCCTTACCGAACTCAGCCGATGGGCAGCCGACGCCTCACATCAGAAATGTCGAAGAAATCGAGGGACAACGATTGAGTAGTTACAGCACGTATCTCTACAAGAAGCCAAAAAGCGTTTCAGAAATTACTCCAAGGTCACGAGAAACGAGGCGACTCGAAGAAAACTGCAGCACAGCGTACTTCGGAGTAGTGTTATCACCGTGAATGTGTGTGTGGGTCGAGCGGCCTTGTATGGAGTAAATAGGGAAACAATGGCCGGCCGACCTTCAGGCGCACCGCTGGCTAGCGCATGTGTCCTTTGTGCAGTGTTCATGACACTACCTTACCATCAATGCCGATATTCCGTAATCACCTCCATTGAAATTGCGAACGCGCAGGCGCACTCGTCGTCGTATTTCGCCGCCGTCACGAATCCGACGTCAATTCATGCAGACCTTGGGGCAGGCACAGTTTCAGAAGAGCCCCTTGCCCTAAATCAAAAACAGCTAGGTCCTGTGGGAAAAAAACCGATGCCATCAGGCAATTAGGCAGTGAATAGGGCTGATAGTGTCGGAAGTGCTCAAAGGGGGTTGATAGGCGGTCGAGTCGACGCCGATGACACGACGAAGGCAAACAACGTCGCCGTTGTCGCCGTCCGGCGTCCACCACGGCGTCACCGTTGCCGTCGCCGGCGTCGGCGTCGGCGTCGTCTCCACTGTCGTCGTCGTATGTCGAACGTAGCCGTCGTCGCTGCCGCTTCTATTATGACAGTCATCCGAACGCGACGAGCGCGTGCGCGCGCCAGCGGGCGCCAGCGCACCCAACTAGCCTTTGTGGCGAGTTAGGCAACAATGCACATAAAACAAATTGCATTAAACGATGTGAGCGGCATCTGAGCCTCAGCGCAGAGGGCACCGCACGCAACCACACACATTCCGTCTAACAATCCACGCCAATCAACCGCGTCATCGTGAAGTGATGGTTGGCCTTCTGATGACCATGCGTGTTGCTCGAACCGCTTCTGAGGTACAACTGAACTCTAAGGTGTGCGTAGCAAAAAATGCGAAGGGCTAAAGAGGATGGTCTGCCTTGAATCTCTTCTATAAGTAGTAAGTAGCCATACCTGTAGCAATCCAACGTAGATGTCCGTTTACATGTGCATCGTATACCGTGCACACTGTTTCTACGGATGTTATGAAGCCGGTTATCCTTACACCCAAAAATGTAATGGAGGAAGCGTTAGGACTTTAAGAGCAGCAGTTCAGGAGAGCTTCAAAACCTTAAATACTGAAGCAACAAAGATTGACTGACTCGTTGGATCTCTAAACGAACCCACACATCTAAGCTGCAGTTATAATGATCATAGCCAACTTCGCTTTACAGTTCGGTAAACCAGAAGCTTCGGTTCTTTCTCTTCGACCAGGCATTGCTACTACTGTAGAAATAGCGCAATAAGTTCATTTCCACTACTCAGAAGGGAACTTGATCGATGTCATGTTTTCACTCCTGTGGGTCTGAGGGATATGATATGTAGAAGTGTGCGGGTGCTTCAAGGAGGTGATTAGAAGAACCCTTACGGGCAGGCTTTTCACGGATAAAGGGGGATAAGCGAGGCGAAGTTCCGTTTAAGCAGGCTCAGCGCGAAGGGCCCAGTTTTATCGGTGAGTAGTGACGGCAATCTATTAGTAGCGATGGGTGAGACCCAGGAGGTGCTGACGACCACGCAACGACTCCGGCTGACCACAGCCAGCCGAACAGGTGGCCGCATATCGCGATCACGGAAACTTGCACAAACATGCCTCTTGATGTTTTTGACGTGTCCTCTCTGCTCCAGTAATCAAATCTGCATCGTTGCACCTGTCAGAATGTGTTGCAAGACGTCGAGGTCCGTCGACGACACACAGCTCTCGCTTACATAAATAAGATTGGCGACACTTGCGCTCCCCTCGCGCTCATCCACGGCTACTTTCGCCAGTCTCCACAGCCCGATGACGACGGCGGTCCTAATCCAAATATTTCACCTCGCGCCATAGACAGCGATCAGATTCGCTGATGATGACGCTCACTTCGCCCGGTTTGGCGGTGTTGATTTAGCACTGAAGTCTCTGTCGACGACGACGCACATACGACTTTCACCTAATGAGGATGGCACGCTTGCAAGATTAACAGGTGATCAGCAGCTAAAGATTATCCCACGGCGAACAAATAGCCACATTTGAAGACGGCATCGAGAGGGGTTCCATTCTAGACAAGGGAGCTACTAGGGTACGGGTGGCTACATCGCAGTCACATACGGGACAGCCATTCAGAAACACACCGTCTACCAACATACTACAGTTTCTGACTTGCAGGCTCACTGAGCAATACGCTGAGGTGAGCCCGCAAATTTATAGAAATATATGACCCAGTAGGCTTAGCTTAATATAGAGTAATTCAAGGTCTCTGCCGCGATGCTGAGCTCTAAAGTTGGAATTCTTTACTGCAGCTACTGCAATGTAGCAATTCATCTTAATTGATCCTCTCTCCATCTTCAAAAGATGCTCCTTCTCCTGGATCAAGGGATTTGGTGAACGGAGTGGTACACTGGCAACGTCAGTGCTCTTTCCGGAAAGATCGCGCTGCAATTCAAAAGCTCATGGGGATAGAATGCTCTCCCGTAAGCTGCTTGCCTCGGCTTCACTTTACCTTAGAGATCAACTTCGTCATACATAGCCTTCAATATAGCTAAAGTGCTCACCTGAGCCTCCATTAGTCTCTTCCAAAAAGTTTCTCTCAAGCAGTTTACGTCGATGACACAACCATTAGCTAGAGCTAGGACTGAACTCGAGTGAGGCTAGGCCTATGCACTACAGTTGGTCTGACTTTTTAGAACTTCCCAGCGTTTCTCTAAAGACGTACACAGTATGCTCAGGCATGCATACATAGATATCTTGTAGGGTGATTGGACCTCTTAAGCATTAGATACTTAGTCTCCCAAGATAGCCGATGATCAAAGACGAGCGCCGCTGATATATATTGCGCTGGTATGTCTCCAAGGTCAAGGCGCTTGCCAGCGAAAGCCGTCGGATATTCATAACTAGAGTGCGAAAAGAATTTGTTGTGAAGTTTGACCTTTGAAACATGGCTGCTGTCACCAGGAAATTGCGGACATTCTTATACAAACGAATACAGAGTCTTTAAAACAAGGACATTTCTTGGGGTGCAACAAGTTGAATAAAAATTCTGAGGTGTTTGAAGAGGTCATGGCTACCGCTGCGGAGACAGCTCTCAGTGCCAATCTGTGAATGCGGTCTGCTACGGTGAAACGCCTATGGAGTGCGTGCCTGTAGAAGTGGGTAAGAAAATGAGAAATAATAAATAATATATGGACGCCGTTTGAAGGAAAGGAATAGGTAGAAGTGAAGATTGACGCCGTTATTGCAGAAGGCAAAAGAAGGCAGGAGCCGAGGTGCGAGTCGACAAGTGGTAGGGCTGGGTGGTAGGGCAGAGTGAAAAGAGGAACGACTAGGCGAAGCTCGACCAGGACAGGATACGACGGATGGCTAAGGAGGATGCCAGCGAAGGCAGCAAGTCCGGCCGGTCAAGTGAAAGTGGGTGGCGGTCGGAAGCGCGCGCCTTTGTGCCCAAAACACTTGCTAATCCTGTTTCGGCTTTTTGGAGAGATGGTGGGAGGATGAAAGCGAATTGTTGCGCAATGACCCGTTTTCATCGAAAGTGAACCGGACTGGCGACGCAGCAGATCTGGTGCCAACTGCGCAGACATGGATGGACTTTGTCGCATCGGACATTGTCGTCGTCACCATTAGCCAGCGATCTTGGTCAGACCGCTTCACACTACGCCCAGTCGGGCGGCGGCCCTCTGTCGGACTCTCGTTGCAAAGCGAAATCCTGACCATGTCCGAATTATATACAACTAAGGCTCTAGCGGCCTTTCAACTCTTCAATTTGCACGTCAACCGCCGAGCCGGTGATTTAGCCGGCTGCTGCCCATCAGCCATTTGCGAGAAGTTCTGCTCAGGCTGAGCAGCGGATAGTGGCTGGATAGTGGCCGGAGCACAGTGATGAACAAGAGCGAGCAGCGTAGCACGAGAAGGCCGTAGCTCTCAGCACGGCCTGATCCATTGTTGCTGCGATTCCCACCGCGGAAGACGTAGCCTGAGGCTACGCGCATGCATTATTGAATCCGAGAGCCCATTATTGCTAATATCGCATTCAATAAGACTCAACTCAAACACTTTGTGGCAGAGGAGCAAGGCCCGCATGGTCAACGCTTTCATGGACGAACGGCATTCAGCGTCTAGCTGGCCTAGTCAGGCGCGAACTCGACTTATCCTTATTGGCCTCAAAGCTCAAGAAGGAACTGCAAATTGACGTTCCTATTTAAGAAACGACCTTTAGGTTGGGTTCAATGGAACTACCTGCTACACTGGATAAGCCGGTGTCTAACTGGAATGAATCGCACGGCCGAAACTCAGCTTGACATGGTACGGTGGATTTCCATTTTTTTGCACTGGTCCAAGCGAGCGGATGAATGAAGAGCAATACGCGACGATAGTAAAAAGGCCGTCAGAGACACCGTAATGGCGGCGAAGCTAAAAAAAAGCTTGAGATGCGGTAGAGGAGGTGAAGCCGTCACGCCTGAGTACGAGCTTCGTCAACTGTGACGAAAGAAGGATGAGCGATGACCTAGAGCGGGGTGAATCCTCTCGGTACGGTTTTCTTGGCCGAGCGCAGCATCTGCTTCAGCCATAGAACCGCCGAACATAAACGACGGTGTAGAATGGTGCTCAGCTAATGAGTGGTTTCTGGCGGTGACCCGCGCCAGCGGTTGCGCAACGGAAGGCGCGCAATCTGCCTGCGTACAGCCGCATCGAGGCTACGATGAAAAGCGCTGCGCACACGCGCGGCTGCTTCTCCGCTTCCGACGGCTCACCGTCGTCGAATCGCTTTGTAATTAGGCTCGACGGCACGCCGGCAGAGCTTTTCCGAGTCATCAAACCTCCACTAAACGGATCAGCATTTCGGTCTTCATCACCGCAATATCTCTCCGGCGATGCGAAAATAATAGCAGTCTGGTCCTGTCGCGTCCCAGCTTACGTACTTCTGACCGAGTGAAGATCATTATCATTGTCCTTGTCCTGCCTGTGATTTAGAACCTGCAACGAAGGCATTCTTTATCCCTCATCTTCATGCACGAGAGGACCTGCGCTTTCTGCAAAGCACCAGACGTACACGGCCACTCTATACCGTGATGAATGTCAACTTTGACATCAAAGCCTGGATGAAACGCATCTAGCAGCACATTATTCTTGGTAAATCTCAAAAGGTGTTCTTCCCAGCAGCTGCTCAAGGTAGGTAATAGCGCAACCCAATTTCACGTTCGATGCGTTGTAGATGGCAACATATCGAAGAAGTAGAATGCGTTGTACAACACCCGCGGTGATTGGTTAACGCCGGTCTTTACACATCTCTTTTCCTTTCTATAGGCTTAAGTTCAAAACTTCTCCAATGAGCTTCTCAATAATCAACGCCTACGGAAGGAAGAACATTTGAACGAGCAGTGGTTAGCTGCCATTAGGGTTCTGAATGAATGTCTTGATCGTGACGGGTGGTGCTCTTCCTTCTACTATTTTTCCTCGTTTTTGTAGTGAAGGTGTATCCGCTTTCAAGCCTACCACGAATGGGCAAAAATTGAAGGCAATCCAATCAAGTTCTCCTTTACTACGCTTAATAGCAGTTTATGAAACATTCAATGGAGAATCCTATCAAATTTTAAACTTTCGTGAAAGAGCAGCAGCCCAAATTACCAGTGATATTTGAGAACTCAACGGCGGCAGTAAGCAATGTATTTAGATGCGAATCGGTGCATTAAAATATCGAAAATGTCGGAGGGAAGCGCCTGTCCATATTGCTAGATACAACGTGGTCTGTTCCGTGTCCACGTCGACTAAGCATAAGCCTTAGATTCCCTGTTTGGTCCTTGAATCAGTACCGTGATCTTCACTGAAGGATAAAACTCAGATGAACTCAAGGACCTAAAGGCCTTTGTCTGCTCAAGTTCCAGATTCCCTAGAAAATTGCACGAAAAGTTGACTAAAAGTTGAGAGCCTTCAGCGCCTTTTTGAAAACCTGCTCCTAGAGAACATTTTTTCAACCACCGTCTAATAGAACACGGAAGAAAATTAATCAGTTTCACTGAAAGGGCTGCAAGTTTTTCTGCCAGGCTTCCCGTTTTCTAATAGCTAGTGTAGATGATAAAATGTTGAAAGGATAATAGAAAAATTCATCGCTATTTTTCTCATTAGTACAGTATCAGTAGCGCTTTTTTGAAAAGAAAAGTCCTGAAGTAGTCCTTAACGAGTTAACCGATTATAAATTATTTTCTTTTTTTTTTCGTTCTTTCTATAACACTTTCGTCCAGACTTTTGACCTCAGCGCGCACCGAGAACTCTTCTGGATTTCCTAATTGACAGACTTTATGCTATCTCGGTTTAAGTTCATTGCCTCTACACAAGCTCTTCGAAAAATTCATGTAAGCGATCTCCTGCAGCAGTTGGGGAAAGCCGACGGACGCACGTGGACACTAGTCAATAACTGGATCGGTTCACAATCAGGCGGACAAAGTCTGGCACACGTCCAGTGCAGACAAATTGGTAAATTAGGTCTGGCAAGGACAATACGCTGATTTGTGCATCGGTTCGTCACTGTACATAACTCGCTATATAGTAATGATAATCACACACATAATCGATCCATCAGAAGTGGGATGCGCGACGTAAGGAATAAAGACAGTAGCAAGCACTGATCCTATTTGCTTTAGCCCTACTTCCGCACTGAACCAATAATTACAAACCAATAAGAAAAGCTAAGGACACTGACATACATGGAAGAAACTTCAAGTGGAAACATTCCAAAGATGGTCTTTATAGCGACGCTGCGTGTGCGAACATCGCACAAACGTTCACTGTCTACGGCTAGAAAACGCGTTCACGTCATCCTTGGTCAGCTGAGCTTCTCCGCATGATTCTCTTGAGCAGAAAACTTGACTAAATTGTGGGGAAAAACAAACTCGTTAACAAAATTGAAGTTCGAACAAATTCAGGTGAAGGCTGTGATGGTATGCGAATGGAAGGGCAAATGAGTAGCTGTTTTGCTATTGCTGAGCTTTTTCATCCTCGTGTTACGGCTGTTACAAGGTTGATGCCTGACGGTGTTTGTGTTACACTGAGGATACACAGTAGCAATATCGATAATACATAATTATTACAGCTTACACACTGACACTCTTGTTTTGGGTCATTTCTCATATGTAGAGGGAAGAGCTATTAGGTTGGGCACGATTAACACGTTGACGACAGTCACCTTTTCGGTTGCGTCGGACAATGTGTCCGATATGGGACGCACCTCTAATAAAATTCAAAACCACCGATTTGGCTCAAACATCTTCACCGAAAACGGCGCGCTGCGGTAGGTACAGGTAAATGAGGGTGATCAGTCGTCTCATTCTCGAAATAACAGGTAATAATTAAAGTACGCTCACATCAAATTTCTGATCTTTATAATGGTGTTCAGCACAAATTTTATGAGCGGTAATACCTGTTCAACAATGCAAAAATAATGGATCGACTATTACTGCTTAATTTTGAGGCGCGATGTCGTACCTCACCTTCTCGCGCGCGCTATAACCAGCGCAATGCTTGATTTTTCACATGTAGAAACGTGAAAATCACCCGTGCTATCAATGATAAACGAAGTGAAGACAGTCTTCTTACGCATAATCAACACTCTAATCAGCCACACTAAGCGAAGTTTGAGCCAAGTCGGTGATTTTGACCCACCTTAGTTGTCGATATGGGTGGCCTTCGGCTGTATTCGGTGAAACGCTATTTTGATGTAGGGCTGTGTAAGCAAACTCCAGAATTACAGTTAGTTTTGCTTTTTCAGGTCCTTTTCAGAGACATGAAAAATAGGTGTGAAAACGTGCGTGCAACACTCATCAACCCTTACGACACCCCACGAGATGTTCCTCGGTGGTCGGCAGGAACACCATCGCGTTTTTGAGTTCGAGTCTGCGAACTGCCAATATTCCTGCACATATTCGTTCGTTGTCATTAAGCTTTCTCATGATCATAGTAGTCAATTTTAAACTATCAATGCTTATGTTCCTCACTGGCTTTGTAGAATGCTGCTGGTGTGACACGCGCCTGTGTTTTATTTGTTTTTCTTAGTTTTGTACCATAGCTGTTACCTAAAAGGAAAGACCAATAAGAGCTCTACTTCCAGGGAAATGATATGGTGCAGATACGCTGCGCTGAAAAACGTATGAAGGCACAAATAGACAGCCTTGGTTTGTTGTAAATTGACTGTTGTGATCACGACAAAGCGTAATAACAAGAGACTAATATGTGAAGAAATGTTAACAGTACGCGGACTCGAACTCAAAAACGCGACGGTGTACTTCTATGAGGCGGCACGCTTACCGACTGCGCCACCGAGGCACATCACTTAGGCTGTCATAGGGGTTGATGAGTGTTGCACACACGTTTTCACACCTCTTTTTCAGGTCTTTAAAAAAGCGTTCAGCAAAAACTAACTGTAATTCTGGATTCCGCTCACACGACCCTACATTCTATCAAAATAGCATCGCAATAGCTCACCTTGATTGGGGGACCTTTCCTTGTTAGATCGCTGCGATACTGCCACCTGAACCTCACGGATAAACCAATGGAAAAGGGCTGCCTTTCCAACCATTTCTATCAGCGCACTGCGTATTCTAACTCCACATCTGTTGGCTCTTTCAGTACGCTTCGAGCTGTACAGCGGTGCTTGCAAAGCAGTGTTACAATCAAATTGTTGTGCCTCGCAAGATCAGACCTCGTGTCGACTGCGTGGCTCAGTCGACACTGAAGCACAAATGGCCATATAGGAATATACTTCAGTTTTCTAGTTCACTGTCTTCCTGATCTGATACTACGCGCATATTTTCCAGTAAAAGAAGAACAGTTCAATAACATCAACAACTCAATGTATCTATTCAACCCGATGTGCTGGGAGCAACGCGATAAAGCACGGTTGTGCCAAAAATCTCTTTTGATGAAACATCGAGACGTTCCTGAGATATTGCACTGCAAAACAATAGTTAACTTTTCTCGACGTTATTTTACCATCTGCAGAGGCAAGTTTTGTTTCACTAGTTCCAGCAATTCTTTGAAAGCGGCGTGTATCTGAAGTCTTGCAACTGTTCGACATCTCTGCAGGAAGAACTACGCCAGTAACATTGACACTATAGGAGTTAGAATTGAAAGAAGCGTTGTATGGACACTGTGGAGAGCTAGACAATGTGAATGTGAAGAAAGCACTCACCATCCTTTTTGCAATTCTATATCGAGAAAATCAAATGATACCACAGTGGTATGTATGAAAATGAAATTTCTGGCCTGTTCATTAACTGCCCACCACAAACCGTTGTTTGGGCCAACTAGCTTTCAAGCTGTCGCTTTGATACTCAGTAGGAGTAAAACGCGTGGCGCATGCCTCGAAAGGGCTGGTCCACACCGAGCTTGACTTCCGTTTTTGCACATTCAACACTGCTAAACGAACGAAGCGATCTTCAGCGGGAGTCCTACATGGCGCCTTTTCCTATCATTTTTCCAACTCTTAGAATGATGATTGCATTGATAATTCAAGCTGTTAGCTCATAAGTTGTTCCTAGGGAGGGTAAGATAGCAGAGAGGCAATGCAAAAATCAACGGTTGCTGAAAAGAAATTTTTCCTAACCTTTAAGGCCAACTGTGCACCATCTTTTCATGAGATGTCTGTGCTTTAGACCACGAAAAACTTGAAAATCCGTCAATTTAATAGATGACCCTCCTGTGTGGACCCATCTCTGGGAGGATTTCATTTGTCGCGCTCGCCAGAGCCTCTAAATCTGGAAATGCAGAAACTATGGGAAGAAGAGAAAACCAGATTAACACAAGTTGATCTCTATCGAATCAAAATATCCAAAAAAGGTCTATCAAATCGTATAATTTTGTATGGCAGAGCTAGAACTAGGGGTGGGGTCAGCGTTGAAATGACTAGAAGGGAGTTTGTATTTCTTGCAATTCCTGCAAGGATTTTTCGTGGAATCGCAATCGAATATTGCTCTTTTATTCTGTATGTGGAGACCATCACAGCAGAAAAGGTGTGCATGAAAAAGTCGAACGAAGGGATGTAATTCAAGAAGCCGTTGCGCTGTAGCCGTCGAGATGCTAGTCGCTTACGTCCTCTCATCGCGCTTACCCATCTCTCTCTCTCGACCCTAATTGTCGTCGGTCATGAGTGCGGCTTCTCATTTCGTCTCGTGTGCTCTGCCCAACAATTGAACCGAGATTACTCTACTGCGCATCAAATTGGCTTTGTTGCTCCACAATTACCTATTGTAATTGAGTATGGCTGTGGCTCGGGCGCGCACACACGCACACACACACGGCCGTGGACAGGAGTCGACATAGGAGCGCTGCCCTCGCCGCTTCCTCTTCCTCTAGGGCATCAGCTCTCTGCGAACACCGATCGGCACAACAGGTCGTGTCGCCATCACCAATGACCGTAAGAAGGGAAGCGAAGGTGGCCTTGTTAATATGAAGGATCCGGGACATGCCTTTTAGAGGCTGAAGGCCCACGATGTAAGGGAGAGAAGAAACGCAAAATATGTAGCAAACACTGCGAACTGCAGAACGACCAGTTATTCAATGTGCATGACTACGAATTTTAGGTGTACGGTAGACTGTAGAGTGTGTTTCATTCGCTCTTACTGGTCTACTAACAGATGGCGATCGCGCTCCAACCGTATTGATGGATCTATGCGTGAGTTTATCTCTCCATCCTTGGCCTTTTTCAAGATTGGTCGTAGTTTGACGACAAAACCGCCGGAGCACCTAAGGAGCTTGGTGGTGTAAATTGCTTAGCAAAAATCTTGCATCACATTCAGACCTGTGAAGGCGATGAGTAAAGGAATCGTAAGGCCAAAATGAAGGTACTCCTCAAAAGCTCATGTTGGTATATTATTGACACTCCACAAGAACTAGCCATGTCGAGGTTCCAAGAAGAGAGAAGCTGGAGTATGCAAATAGTTTTACGTAACCTATGTTGCAACAAGAATTCACAGCGAGCTGGTGAAAACTTATTCTGTTTCGAGGGTTCAACTGAATTCTACAGTTCCGCCTTTCATGGTATGGTTTCGAAGATCGTCGCCGGTTATCCGTCAGCGGAAGTTGTGCTCTACAAGGACGGCAAACCGGAAACAAACGAAAATGGGAGAGGAGTCGTCGAGGAAGAGAATGAGAGAATTTTTGCTCATAATTTCAGAAGTTAATGGTGAGCAATATTCGGAATGGGCTACGGCAAGGGTGCAAAATATGGATTATAGAATACGAAAACAGGTGCAAGGAATATAGGATAAAGGACGGCGTTATTCAATTCCCTTGGGATGCGCCACGCATTCTACTTCTACGGGATGTCGTGGAGGCGAGTTGAATGTGTATTTGGCCATACAATGACTTGCGGTGGCCAGATGATGAACAGTCAGCGCTTCATCCTTCCCAGACACGTGGTACCAATTCACCGACCCCGGAGGGATGGAAGGCTTGTTTGGCCTGGGCGGGAAATCCGAATCAGGAACCTGGTATCGGGTGCAGGCGACAGCCGGCGCCTCCTCCGACTGCGCTCCACGCGCCCAGGTGCAAGGAATAGCGCCCACTATTTTGGAGAAGCTCGTGAAGCTGGATCTCAATAGCACTTTAAGGGATAATGCAAGGTTAGAAGTGTGCTAGTTTCTGAAATAGAAAAGAATAGAATCCCTTCTCAGTGGATATCCAAACTATCAAGTTTATTACTTCCATCGAGAAATATTTCGCAATATTGGCAACTTTTTAACGAATCAACAAAAAAGCTGAGTGCTAATTAATCAACTTCTAAAAACGACACACACACCCTCGAGTTCAACGTAATGATGTGGAACACCTTTGGGTGGGAATTTGGCTTACCTATGAAAGGACAGGTCTACTTGGAGGATGAGCTATAGTTTGATTTTCTGCAGATAACTCTGTCACTAAATAACTCATCTATGCACCCAGGATGAATGGTAGCACTATCGGCTTCTGCGTGGACCGAACCGATGATCGATTCTGAGATACGACGAACTGGTGTTTAGCCTAATGCACTAAAAGCGCCCACCTGCTTGCCCTGCAAATTCTCTCTATAATTACTATACGCTATCAATACAAATGGTCCCCTCGGCTGACGCTGAAGTCCGCTATACTATGTGACTGGTACAGTTCGGACATCGGTACTCTACTTCCATATGCTGCTCATATGGCTGCTCTTCTCAACAAAATTTCTTGTACATAAGTTTTAGTAGTTTAGATGGGAGGATGGGATAACGGGACAGAATGCCTAGCATCTTCAAGAGTTCTTTTTAAACCGGAAAGTTCAGACTTCGTTAGGACAATTATTCCAGTCATAAACTTTGTAAAACAAAATCACATAAGTGCTGACATCCCTTATTTTTGCTCCCTTACATATATGTTGCAGAAGCGCGAGATTTTCATAATAGTCATATCCACAGAGCGTATGTATTTATCACAGTACGACCTACTCTATGTGACAAATGAATTTCGGAATCAGCTCGCGACAAGCCCTACGAAGCTCTCCATTCCTCCACCACAACTAAACAACTTCCGTGTATCGGAAGAATACAGCCTTCCATCAGAAGGCAGCGGACGCTCCTTGTAAGATGCAATGCAAAATACGCCTTGAAACTGCAGTGACGATATCATCGAGCAATAGGGTGAGTGCTAGATACCATGACAGGGTAATAACGTCTACCCTTACTCTACACCTTAGACGTATCACAATTTTCTATTCTATTTCAGAAAACTACTCAAGGGCACATGATCAAGTTGGTAGCATCGCATGCTGGAAAATTATTTGAATTGTGCTTCCCGAATTGGAAGGCTCGTAGCAGCTTAGATAACTGTTTTTATCTATACTACATGTGTAGAGCTTCAAGCCGAAACCTGTCTTCTTAGCCAATTCCTCACTCAAGTAGCTAGCGTCGCTTTCAGCAAAACTCCTTACTTCGCTTCTTGTTCGCGACGTGGTACTGGATGGGATGTGGCACTTGAAACATGCCCTCTAATCCCTAAATTTCCTGCTGCACAAGTTTTTCAACAAATAGCGCCACGTTCCGCCATTCACGTCTTCTGGATGTATACTCCACATTCGAATGCACGTTTTATCCTGCTCCGAGCGGCTAATTACGATGCCGTTTCTATCAAGTTTTCAATGGGGTGTTCCGCAGAAGTCGCAGCGCGAGTCGCTGCGATTGCGCGGGCGGCGACGTCGATGCCGACGGCGACGGTGACACAGCGCGATGGACAGGCTTCACTGGCGCGAAGTGGACGGCGGTCGAAAGAGACAGTCAGAAAAACCGCTGGAATCGCCTCGTTCACCGCTTTCGCCTCCGTAGGCCAGCGGTCGCCACGAGCGGCGAAAACCCGTTGCGTCGCTCACGTAACGCGCCGCGCGCTGCAGAGTAGCTGACGTGACGAGGGCGGCCGACGACAGCATGACGAGCTAACGAAAACTTGGCGGCGACGACGGAAATCGCCTCGATGACATCGCCGCCGACCGCCTAGCTGCTGCCGCGCATCAAGGCTGTCTTCTCCCACACGACTGACGACCGGCCACAGACCGCCGACGTACTGGAGAGGCTGGTTGATCAGCGAAAGTAGCTGGCGACCGGCTCGAAACGCGAAAGCGACCTCGACGCGAACGCCATGTCCGAAAGCCAAGTTCGGGGTGGCCAGCACAGGCTTCTCACCAAACTTGACAATGCGACAAATGCGGACTCATGAGGAGGGAAGGCCACTTGTCCCCATTATACGAGACAATAGCTCATTTCGTTGGTCCCTTAGTCCCTTGCAGTTTCCAACTGCAAATCGCTTTGTACAAAACATAAGACCTTAAGTTCAACATTTCGCCAGCAACATACTCTAGAATCTCATGAAGCTCATCAAAGGAAAACTGTAGCCAGGAATAGGGAATGTAAGCTTTTCGTTGCAAGACAGAAATTCATATTTTTCTTGTGTGACAAGCTATGCCGAGAAACTACTTTCTATTGCAGCCTTACTGTAGGAAAGGAGCAAAACCAAACATAGAGCCTCCTCTCCCCCACTCCCGCCCCATCTGATCGCTCTGCATTTTCTACCTTATAGCATAACAATAAACCGGAAACAACCCATATTACCGAACTAAGAACAGTAATAGATCCAAAGAGACCTTCAAAATGTCTCGTAGGGAAAGTACTTAGGTCATCAATAGTAAATAACACTCAACATTTTATATCGTATAATTTCGAAAGCCCAGGTAGCTCCTTCAGTTAGAAAAATGTGTCATGTCCATGACATCCTCGAATATTTTGCAAAAATCGAACTCCTAATAACTCTTAACGTATTGTAAAAACTTCTCGACCGATACATATTTCCAAGATGCAGGTTAGTAGTTTAATTTCTTCTTAGTCGTTTACTTGTTTCTGTTGCGTTGTTTTTCTGCTCACAATAACTTCGTTTTTGCATAGGACCAAATGAACCATATAAATAATTACTTGAACAAATAAGCAGACAAATAAATAAATAACAGTAGCTCTGCACACTGCTGCATCAGTCCATTACACCAACAAAAACTGCCTTTGTGAGGTGTTCACCCAGGCATCTAACAGCTCATCAAAGCCTTTTATTTTAATTGTTTTTTATTTTTATTTTGTTCGAAATGGCACGTAAAGTCATTTCCAACTGTGAAGACTATAGGGGAGGGGGGCGTTCGTATCGGCTGGTTGTAGGCGCCGCGGCCGCCCGCCCAGGTGGCCATACCTGCGGCATCATTCTCCTGCTCACCGTCTCCGCTCACGCAGTGACACCCATCGCGCGCGCGGCGAACAACGGCCCGACGGAGGCCGTCGTCGGCGGCCCCAAGACGGCGGCCGGACCGACGAGCGGAATACGCAGGTCGACCAGATCTGCTGGGACTGCAATCAATAGGATGTTCAGAGGGTTTACAAAATCAGTGCAAAGATACATGTTGGTGTGAAACAAACATAGCTTTACATCAGAATTCCGAGCTCTATCTAATGAGCTCTACCTCAAGCTTATCAATGCTACCGTTGATGAGATATTCTTCAAATTCAAAACTGAAAAATAATTCTTCGCAAACCTGCGACGAAGCTGTGAAGGATATATTTTTAGGCTAAAATTTCGCACAGAATTCAACTGCGTCGTCAATCACCTTCTAGAAGAGCTCTTTTTTGAAGAAAAAGTTGTGTGTATCACACCGTTGAGGACATGTCTCCAAGCCAACATTCTACGCAGAATTCAACTACGAATTCTATGTTCGCAAATACAGTGTCTCAAAAATGTAAACACTGTTTGAAAGGTGATAACTTTTTTCCGAGTAAAGGCACTCAAGAACTTGATGGCTCATATGAAATCTTAAGAAAGTAGACATTTTCTGACAAATGGGCGGTACGGATTGCGCCATGCACTCGTCTGAAACCTTGCATTTTATACTCGATTGATTGTTTTCGCTTGAATGCTTGTTATAATTTCTCCACAAAGTGGCAGTTTCGATTGATGTGAGCTTGTTTAAAGGTCCGAAGGGTAAAAACACGCTACGGCTTGCGAAGAATGCAGGGTATCCTAAAAACGTCACGTACTATTTGAGTGGTTCTAAAATTGGTACTAGTGACGCCTGCGAAGATGTTTGACACCCACATGAAAGCACAGGGTAACGAAATTTTGTGGCGTGCAAATAGTGAAGACTGCGCCATGCTCCCGCCTGGAACATTGCATTTCAGGCTCTATTGATGGGCTTACTGCTTGTTAAAATGCTGTTACTACTTGGCTACACTAACCTGTGCTGTGCCTCTTTTAACGTTTAGAACTTGAAAGTCACGTGAAAGATACGTGTCGTGTGAGTTTATTGACCGCACAACTTATCGCTTTCGCTATTGCTCTAATAACCCTCTCTACATATCTACGCCCATAACAAGAGTTAGGCCCGGCTCTTCGAAGAAAGGAGTTTATCCTGAAGTCCCACTGAAAGTTCGAAAACACCGCCGAAGTGCATAGGCGATTCAGCTACTTCACTATATAGTCCATTCACAGAAGTAATGAACGGCGGTAAGGATTGATTAACAAACACGTCCTATCCCCTAGAGGCACTGCTTCCAGGGCTTGGTAGCAGCGAGTAAGGAGCGATGAATAAACATGACCTCGACCCCGAGGTACTGCCTCAGGGCTCGCTAGCAGCAAGCAAGGACCGATTAATAGTTAACGTCGACCCCCTGGACCCACTGCTTCCAAGAGATCGAGGTCTTATGGGATAGAAATGAAAGACTATATGTATTCAGAGACCTCTGTTACCCCCAGCACTGAAGTTTCGGATCGCTGAATGACATCCAAAAAATCGATAATTTGATCAATATCGATTGATGGCGATCGAAACATCAAAAGCGAACTTCAGATTCGTGTTCAGCGGTCTTGATTACCCAACGGCTAATGTTTCAAACCGCTTGAATGACATACACAAAAAATACACACAACTCTTCTATATGTGATAGGATAGGATATCAACTTCGTGATAGAATGTTAGCTTGGAGACATGTCCCCAACGGTGTGATACACACATTTTTTTCTTCAAAAAAGAGCTCTTCTAGAAGGTGTTTGACGACGCAGTTGAATTCTGTGTGAAATTTTAGCCTAAAAATATACCCTTCACAGCTTCGTCGCAGGTTTGCGAAGAATTATTATTCAATTTTAAATTTGAAGAATATCTCATCAACGGTAGCATTGATAAGCTTGAGGTAGAGCTCATTAGATAGAGCTCGAAATTCTGATGTAGAGCTATGCTTGTTTCACAGCAATATATACCTTTACACTGGTTTTGTAAACCCTCTGAACATCCTATTGATTGCAGTCCCAGCAGATCTGGTCGACCTGCGTATTCCGCTCGTCGGTCCGGCCGCCGTCGTGGGGCCGCGACTACGGCCTCCGTCGGGCCGTTGTCCGCCGCGCACGCGACGGGTGTCACGGCGTGAGCGGAGACGGCGAGCAGGGGGATGACGCCGCAGGTATGGCCACCTGGGCGCGCGGCCGCGGCGCCTACAACCAGCCGATACGAACGCTACGCACCCAGACTATAGTTGTAGTTAATATTATATTCTTGGAGGTTGAAATTGGTTTAAGCCTTTGAAGAAAGGCTGTTCATCTGCTGTCAGAAATTTCCATGACAGGATTCATTACATACTTCATTGAAGACCACAGCATCACAGCACTTTTCTGCTACTACCAGCTGCACCGATAGTGATGAGTTGCCGCGTGTTGCTAGTGCAAGTGTAACTTCAACCGGTGTGGAAGCCGATTCGGATGCAGGGCAGAATGCTCGCAATTACACAACCAGGACATTTTTATCCAATCTCAGCATCCATGATACTGTCATGGAAGCACGTCACCACCAGATCATCATGGCGAGTGCACCGACTTGAAACCTGTTAAGCTGAAGCCTTTGCAGAGAGCGTTGTGCAGGACAGAGGATAAAGGCGGGGGTAAGCCGATACCTCCGCAATGCACGCGTTCGGCTTGGACTGCTTGATGTCGCAGGAAAGTGCTGTGCGCATCTGATCTACAGAGTACTGCGACGACCGACAGGTGGAGAAGTTGGCCAAGCTATTATATATCATAGGGCTATTGAGGAGTGAGGCAGTCAATAACGCCTCATATACGACAACACAATACGGTACCGGCTGTGCCGCTTCGTTCAACCAGCACAAGCAGCGCGAAAGATGAAGAGCGGCGCAAAAGGGCGCCGAGGAGCGCCGTTTTCGGCTCGCCACGCGTCGCGTCTGAAGCAAGTCAGGTTAGGCCTATGTTATACTTCGGCAACGGTATTATCGGCGATGTCGGCGGCAGTGTTACACGGGTTGCTACGCAGTGCATAGCAGCCCACGCAACACAGCGTCGGCGACGCGTCGCCGAAGTATAACATAGGCCTTACTGTTTGGAACTACTGTTTGGAACTAACTGCCTGTATGGCAAGCGCTGTGAACAATGCATTAGGCCTGGCAGAATCAATCGAGTGGGCGTCGAGTCCGCATCGAGGCCGAGCCGGCTCCGCGTTCAATGACGTCATCATTTCCCTCAAATGCTCTAGAACCTAGTATTCAAGCATCGAAATGCTTTTCCAATGCGTTCTAAATCCTTCGTGGGCCTTGCATTGTCTGACAGCGATTTCTACGCCTCCACTGAGGCTTCAGGATGCTGCCAAATTGGACGCGCGGGCGTGTTTGGAGCGCAATAACTCTATCATGTTCGAATCTTTCAATTTTGTAGGCAGCGCAAGGCTCTTCACGAAAGCTCAAGCACAGCGGTGTAGTTCGTAAAGGAACTAATTTGCAGCGGTGCGAATTTGCAGGTTAGGCTTGTGCTGCCCAATTTTTTTCCGATTTCGGTCGACCACTGCGGTAAGACGAGGAGAGCTAACGCCGTGCAAATCCGTAGATAAGCAGAGCGCTGAAGGCACTTCATGATGACCTGCTCATAACTCTCCAGCTGCCTATACTGCTTAACCCCAGCTGCCATTTAGGGCGGCGGACTTAGCGGTTGAAGTTTCCTGCGCTCTTACTCGCCCATATTTGAGTTTTCGATATTCGCGATGGTACCGTCCTGTTCACCACGAAAATTTCTATCGAATGGTATCAATCTCGGCCAATTTCGCAAAAATCGATTTCTTTGACAGTTTTGCATCCAGGGCGAGAAATTTTCGAAATTGGCCAAATTTTCGCGTCCAAAGGTACCTAGGGGTTATTTGGGGCGCTAATTACGAATTCGACGTCCGTTTTTATAAGTTCCGTCGATTTTGGTAGGTTTTGGATTTTCTTCTGGATAACTGAGGGTGATCGGGTCAGGATCACTGATTTTGCTCAAACTTCGTATAGTGGCTTGGGGTTACTCAAGATTCCGAACACGATTCCGAAGTCCATTTGAACGATTACAGCAGGAGACCACCCAAACCGATAATTGAGGGTGATCGGTGACCCTGATCCGTCCACCATCAGCGGGAAGTAACCTACTGAAATCGGGGGAATTTTCACAAGCGAACATCGGATTCGTAATCAGCGCCCAAAATAACCCCTAGATGATTTTGGACGCTAAAGTTGGACAATTTCGAAAATGTCGATTTCCGATGACGTCATCGGCCGCGCAGGCTCGGCCTAGGGCGCCCTCGCCGTTGATGCGAAATTGTCAACAAAACAAAAGCCGATTTTTACGAAATTGGTCGAGATTAATACCGTTCGATGGAAATTTTCGTGGTGAACAGAACAGCACCATCGCCAGTGTCGAAAACTCAAATGTGGGCGAGTAAGAGCGCAGGAAACTTCAACTGCTGAGTCCGCCGCCCTAAAATGGCAGCTGGGATTAAGACAGTATTGGCCGCTGGGAAGTTATGAGCAGGTCGCCTTCGGTGCTCTGCTCGTCTACGGATTTGTATGACGTTAGCTTGCTTTGTCTTACCGCAGTGGTCGACCGAAATCGGAAAAAAATTGGCTCGCACAAGCATAAGCTGAGTATTGCACCGCAGTAATTTTGTCCGTTCTTAAGCCATATCGCTGCGCATCAGCTCACTACTAGACCTTTCTTTTGCCTACAAAATCCTAGAGATGCAGCTAGAAGGGCTCGCACTTGACAGAGTTATTCTGCTTCAAACACGCCCACGCGTGCAATATAGCACAACAGCGGTCGATTTTCTCCGCGCTCTTACTCGCTCAGATTACAGTCCTCGCTGCTCTAAGTAACATCTTTCGATTCACCATCAAAAACGCAATGGAACGGTCCCCAACTTGGCCAATTTCAAAAATATTGATTCTCGGTGACGTCATCGCGCTCCGCTGGGCCTGGTCCTCGATGCGAAATTATCAAAAAATCGATATTTGTCGAAAATTGTCCTCTCCGCTCTCTCGCGCCGACTCGATTGATTCTGCCGGGCCTATATTGTTCACAGCGCACTCCGTGTCGACAGTTAGTTCCAAACAGTAGGTCATGCTCGTCCATACGCATGGATAGGCTCCTTCCATCAGCCTAACGTGCAGAAGTTGAGGGTGCGACGCCCTAAGGCCCCGCTCATACATCCGACGCCGAGCGACGCGACGGCATGTAAAGCGGCCAAATTGATAGATCGCGTCGCCCAATCAATATGGCCACTATACGTCGAGTCACGTCGCTCGACCAATTTTGCCACTACGCATGCATCGCGTCGCGCGTCGCGTGCACACTAAACAAGGACTTAACGGGGCCTAAGGCCGGGGCATACTTCCATCGCCGTGATGCCATCAGTTGCTGCTGATGGCATCACGGCGATGCTCAGTTCATGGTCATTCCGCCGCACGCGGTCGAATAGTCAGGGAAAACTTCGCCGCCGCCGCCGCAACGGTGGCGGTCGGCATGCGCGATGGCTCTTCATCTTTCGTGCGCTTGTGCTGGTTGGACGAATCGGCACAGCCGGTACTGTATGAGGAAGCCTTTGGAGAACAATTACATGTGGATTCGACATCAGAAGGATGGATCGGTCGGTAAAGAAGCAAGCCGTTGGCGGTCTCTCAATATGTGCCTTTTCTTAAGCACTGTGGTGTTGCTGTGTCGCGGTCATCAACACAAAAGGACATCTCGATGACCAATTCCTTCGTCAAGTAAGGCTTGTGGAAACTACAGAAAAATAAAATATAAACACAATTAGTGAAGCTGAAATTAAGCAGTTGAAATGTATGCGAATCAAAAGCCTTCATCATAAAGGGCCCAGGAGTGATTTTTTTTAGTAGGTCCGGGTGAAATTTTCCCACGCAAGTCAAATACCGTTTCAAAAAAGAAACCAAAGACAAAAACATCTTCAACCGGCCAAGGAAGGGAGAGTATGGTAATAGAAGTGAGATGGCGTACGTGACAAAGAAGAAAGTAACTGTTCTCCAAGCAAGCGTTTCTGAAGCCGTGTGAAGCCGAATGAAAAAAGAACCGAAGCGACTTGACGAAATCCAGATCCGGGCTCAAGGTTACGAAAGTTGTTTGGTGCAGACGACTCTTTTTCAATGCTGAATCGTGATTACGAAGAGTGAGAAAGCAGGACTTGGAACCGACGTCTTCGATCGGTTGTTTTAAGTGAAGAATCTGAAAAACGACGCACATACCACTGCTTGTTCTAGATCATCCGGATTCCCTCAGACCACCGAAAACCGCCTCTGCACCTCCAGGTGCCCTGGAAGAAACCGTCGCCGTGAAAATCTTACCTAGCGTAAGGGTTTTTGGTTACCGTTACGCTACTTTAAAATCGCTAGTTTAAAGCCCTTCTACCTTGGGGTGTAACAGTGTCAGGTGTATCAAATTCACTTATACATATAAAAACCACTGAGTGCCGCCTTGAGGGAAAATAAGTAAGAAAATGGTATTTCTCCGGTAATCACAGGGTCATCAGGACATTTGCGAGGACTCTGACGGAGAATTGGCACCACGCGGATCTCTGTTTTGTGGATGCCGACCTACATAACATTCCGTACTTGCTCACAAACACTGCCACTCCTACAAGACTTTTCAGAACAATATTTGTACCCTTTTTCTCCCTCATTTTGAGTGAAAACGGTATTCTGTCAGTGCACATAGGGTGTGTGTTTCTACTCCCATTAAGTCGCTAAGGATACAAAACCGATTTCGATACGCAGGATTATTTCTGCTCACTCGCACTCGCTAGGTGCTTGCTACTCAGAAGTGGGTGATGTCCGCTGATTTATTTGCTCCAACAACATTTGCTTGTACATAACTAATAATTAGCAACCAACAGCTCGTAGTACGGAATCATATTCCAAACTACTGACGATTCAATGGGGGTGCTTTTCCAGCTATTTCCAGTAACACAGGAGTAATGCTGCTTCTTTTCAAGCTCAAGACACGATTCGAGTTGCAAATGTTCAGCCATCTTCCGGTAGCAAATTAACTTATCTAACGCGCCAGACGTCGCGTTTCCGTCGTGTTAACCACGTTGAAACAAAGTAAAACAGCTAACACTACTTGGCGTGGCTATCTTCTTTTCTTCAATTGGTGACCATTGTTCTAAAGGTGCCCCACTTTTCATCCTCGTCATTGTCGTTGTCGTTGACGTTATCGTCCTTGATGTTTCTGTGCCGACGAGGATATCAGATAAACCTTTGTTTACGGGCGGTCGTTTCGATCGTTTCGTTCAAAGCTTAGAAGTGGCTCTAAGCATTATGCTAGACTTCTATCCGACCTTCAGCCGCTTCAGTCGTGTTACTGCGCTTTCTAGCGCTCGCGTGAGGTTCCTATTTGGTTTCTGGTTTCCGTTTTTGATTTTTGGTCAAAAATATTAGTAGGTATTTAAAGAAATATTAGTAGGTATATTAAAAATATTAGTGACTATGAAGAGCTAGGGTCAGCTAAATACCTCTGAAGCTTTCTACTATGAATGGAACGGAACGGTAATTAAATCAGAGCAATGTTGTATTGAGGAGTTGAAGGAGACGGTTGCACACCATTGCTTCAGCTCCCAAACCCTCACAGATGTGATTGTAAAACTGCGTCCACGATTTTATTGAATTTTCCACTTCTAAACTCTGAATGAAGTTTATGTTCGGATTCGAATTTGATAAAAATTTTACAGGTGCATAAGGGTAAGAAGAAAGTGATAAAGCCTTGTAGATAACCCGTTGTTTTGTCGATCGAGCCAACCATTCCAATTTTGCGAAACCACGTGAATCGAATTTGAGTGTATGTTCCGTCCACATGGGCAGCGACTAGCGGTGGCCAGACAAGCCAGTGTTCTATACTTCCCAAACAAGTCTAGCACAAATTCATCGACGCTGAGGAGATGTGTGAGTCGAACCTTGAGTCGATTCGCAGTGCAAGTGAGGGTCGATTTCTCCTCCGGCTGCACTACACGCGTCCACTGGTAAGTTACGTATGAGCAATGCATTGAAAGAAGGAAGCCGTTCAACGTCGAACGCAATCAAGAACCACCGTCCAAAATTTTTGCGACGTTTTTTCTAAAGCGGCATTAAAAGGGTTGAAAAAAAACAGATGTTTCTCAAAACGTTGATGTGTTCGATAAAAACGTGGAATCGTTATCCTTCCGAAGAAGCGTATCAGTTCGCTTAAAGGTTAGGTTAGTTCTACGATATTCGAATTTGCTTGCTTTAGCGAGCAATGCTGGTCCTTCATTTTGCAAACTTCTGTAATAGTTATAAACTAAGAGGCCAAATGCCTCCAGCGAACATTCGCCTTTGGTCATCGAGCTGGTGTTATGGGTTTCAGCTTTTCATCTCTGCCTGCTGCCCGTTCACTTTCACACGTCTACAAGCCACTGCACCTCCACTTAAAGCCGGCTGGATCTGGAACCGTCGTCAAGATTTGTCGAAACGTAAACGTGGACCGGATCTCCCCCTTATGTTGCTCGAAGAAAACTCACCTTCAGTTGGTATGACTTGAAGGATGGAGGGACAGTATCGCTCCTCCCTAGCACTGCGCCGTATTTAGAAGACTGTTCAAGTATCAATATAATAAGTATAAGTATAAATATACATATAATTCAGTATAAAGCATATAAAACGTAAACAAATCAGAGATCTGGATCGAATATGGGAGGCAAAAAGCATTAATGATGGATGACCACTATTTTTTGCTTCACCTACATAGCATCATTTTTTAACTACTCTTTTGACTTAAGCTGACTACTATCCAGACGACTTAATTAGGAAAAGTTGCCTAAAGCTGGAAACTACTTTAAAATTAGCTTTACAACCGCCTCGATCATTCAAAAGGGCACTGATGTTTTTGGATGTGAATTCATGTCGTATTATATATATATATATATATATATATATATATATATATATACAGGATGGCCCATAAGTCCTACAACAAAAGCATAGGCGTATAAAAAGGCTATGAATGCATGCAAATTTGGTAGCCTTTTAAACAATGCTCGCCCATGGTTCGCCGACTATGGTGGAGCGGTATTATTGACAAGGGACCACTCCTGGATTGATAAGAGCCTTCAGGTCGTGTGGGTTGCTTTGCAGCTCACGTCGCAGCCCCTCTTACGGAGTTTTACTTCTTATTCGCTCCGAAGAAGATATTGAACAATAGTTTTCCCAGGCTTTATAGAGCAAGACATTTTCTTTAAGATGGTTAATAAACAAAGATTGAAAATCTAAAGATTTAGGAATTTCACAGCTAGTCTTTCGCAGGTGCAATATTTTGCAGATGGACTGAGAACCGCTACCACGTCCTTTTCTTTTGCTGTTACAGGAATCGCTTTACGAGAATGTGCATTTTGCCTTTAAACAGCGCGATTGAGTCTCTAATATATGGTGTTAGGTTTTTGTTCATATCAAACGAATATTTTTATTGATTTTCACTCTTTTTACACAAAAACCTATGTAGTGCGGAGAGACATTTTGGAAAATCGTGTATGACAAAAACTTGCCATGCGTGGCCGTTGTTTTTATATCATCAGGTTCCCGCAAAGGTAGCATTAAACGCACTATTATTTTGACTATTCTGGGATCGCTCAACTTTGAGAAATTTTTCATCAAATGAGGCAGAGGCTGAATACCCATTTCGAACGGCGCCCTCCAACTGCGCTTACAAATTTTTCCCTCTACTCTCTTCTCCTCATAGCTGAGTCTTCATCTCACCAGTGGACTTGTAGAGCTTTCCTTGTAGTTTTCTAGAAACAACATATTGCTCAGTAATAGATTACGCACACCGCTAAATATTGAATTTGTTCCAGCTGGTTGCTGCATCCTGTATGATCAGAAAATTAATAGCGTTCTTCTACTGTAGTTCAGATCCGTTCATCCAATGTTCATTCTTGAGAAGCCTTTGCACTGTCTAAACAATACCATCATACTGCATGTTCAACAACCAATCTTCCGAAATTTAGTCACATCGGAACGGAAGCGCCCCACCACGGGCTAGATAAGAATTTTCGGGTTTTACGTGAGAGCGCATTACTTTGTAATAAGAGCAGCTACAACCATGATACTTTCCAGAACTATAGCACTAATTATATGCTACATAACTGTTGGTATGCGGTTTTTTTTGCAATTGGAAAAGACAACCAATAAGGTCTCCTAATTTTGTGGCAGGACTTATGGGCCACCCTGTATATATATATATATATATATATATATATATATATATATATAATACTAGCATAGATACAATTTTCACGCCGAATTTTACACTTTTCATGTTGAACTACACACTAATCTAGGCACGTCCTGAAAATCAAGCTGAACATCTCCTCGAGAAAGAATATTTTTTGTCCAAGAAGATTTAGTGTGATTTTTTAATATTCTATTAGGTTGTAACGAATTAAATGGCACTGGCTCGCGCCATTTTTTGGCGCGTCTTTACGCGTTTGATCAAGAACAAACCGTAACACCTGGCATATCATTTAGAAGCGCAAACTTTGCTCTACCGGAGAGTACCAAATTTTCTATGTAAAAGCGGGAAAACTTTAGAGTTTTATTGACTTTTTTGCAGATGGACAAAAGGGTAATCCGAGGCATTTACTTGTATGAATTCAAGCTGGGCACTACAGCTAAGGAGGCGGACGAGAAGATCAACGCCGCATTCGGTCAAGGATGTTCCACAATTCGGACGGCGTATCGTTGGTATCAGAGGTTCCGGAATGGAGATGAGAGCTTGGAAGAACATGAAGGTCGTGGGAGGCATAGTGATGTTGATGAGGACAAGCTGAGAGATGTGGTAGAGGAGGATCCACACAAAGGTACCAGGGAGATAGCGAAGGTTCTTGGCGTCAGTCACAACACAGCTGCCCGGCATCTGAAGGAAAATGGAAAGACCAAAAAGTTGGAAAGATGGGTGCCTCACGCTGTCTGAGGAGCAAAGAAACCGACGATATGAGATCTCGTCCGCACTGCTTCTACGGAACGAAACGGACCCATTCCTTGATCGCATCGTAACCTGTGACGAGAAATGGATAATGTACGACAACAGGCGACGATCGGCACAGTGGGTGGACAGCGATGAGAGCCCCAAGGTTTTTGCGAAGCCGGAATTGCACCAAAAGAAAGTAATGGTGACAGTATGGTGGTGTTCGCTGGGAATTATTCACCACAGCTTCCTCCCTCCCGGTGAATCCATCACGGCAGAGAAGTACTGCATTGAAATTGAAGAAATGACGAAAACTTGAAGGATATCCGGTCGGCCTTGGTAAACCGAAGGCGAGTTCTCCTTCTGCACGACCATGCTCGCCCCCATGTAGCACGAATGACGTTGCAGAAATTGAATGAGCTGAGCATTGAAACTCTACCACATCCTCCGTTTTCTCCCCGACCTCTCCCCAACAGACTACCATTTCTTCAAGCATCTTGGCGACTTCTTGGTAGGGAAAATATTCAAATACCAACAGGATGCCGAAAGTGCCTTCGAAGATTTGGTCAATTCCAGAACTTCTGCTTTTTATGCTACTGGGATAAAAAAGCTTGTGTCACGTTGGCAAAGATGTGTAGGATCAGAAGGCTTTTATTTCGTTTAATAAACTTGCCTACAAGAAGAGATATTAACTGTTTAAATTTACAGTGGTTCAGTGCCATTTATTTCGTTACAACCTAATATATCAGCTACCGCTGAAAGTAAATGCACGAAAATAATGGCTCAATGCTTGCTTTAGTGTAGGAAGGCAGCAATTTTTCAGAATTGGTTGCACCCTGCTCTCGTTCATGATGTCGCGATTTTCAGTTTATTTTTAACAAAATAGATAAAAGCTAAGCACTTCTCTATAATGTTAAATACTGCACGATCCGTTTGAGGATGGGAAGTGAGAGTGACCTGTATTCATTCTGCCGCTAAAGTAAAACGGAGCGTGATATAGTTATACTCTCGAGATTTTTACGAATATTCCAATCGTTTCGAAGCTACCACGTCCTTTAGAGTATCCCTACCAGTATTCTATCTTCGATGAACCGGGTTGCCCGTGCAACTCATCGAGCAATTTACTGTATCATCGTCTTGCATAAGCAGTCAAGCAGCCACATTTGTCTTTATCTTCGTACAGTTTTTCCATTGAAGCACACGATATTAGTAAAGACAGTAATCTTTGAAAATTTGAAAACCCAGATGTGGAGATCAAGCAAGTTGTCACTATAGCGTCTTAAATGAACGTCTAGTTACGCCACACTTTACAGGTACTTGAAGAAATTACGTTAACCGAGTTCGTCATCATCGTTGCACCAAGCTGTGCGTGAAGGCTCCTATTTCGTTTGGATTTCGTTGCATCTATAACGGCCACATTCTTTACATTTTTAGTTGTCCACGATCCCTGCTGATTTACCTATATGTATAACAATGTATGCGTAGTTACACATGTTTTAAGCTTCACTCAGATTCCTATTTCAAAACGTTTCCTAAAAAGGTATCTGGATCAATCGGAGGCATTTGTCCGCTCATCTTCCTTTCTCAAGCGTCAGCACATCGATGCGTCTCGTGACCTCTCCTTTTATTTCTTCTTTTTCAATTTTTCACATTTCGCGGAGAACCACTCTCCGTCTCAAACTTAAGACGATGAAATTGGCCTTAGTGGATGATCTGGTTAATACGTGCAACGTCGTCTTCACGGACACACTTAGCACTTTAGCAACATGCATGGCGCGGTGCATTTGCTGCGAAAGTTGTTCCGACTTTTAGCCTAACCTGAAATCAGATCTTATCAGAAAAGTCAAAGATACATTATCGAAACCAATTCCAGTGCTCATGAGTCAGAGGAAGTATCGATGACTTGATCTTCTTTAATCTCGAAACGTTAAAAATGGGATTAGCAAGGCTCTTTGCTTTAAAAAGTAACTATATGCATAGCTAAGCAGAGAGGAATTGTTTGGAAACAAAAATGTTTCATACCTGCTTTGGTGCCCGTCAGCATTACTCGGTATGCAGTCCTTAAGGCGGAAGGTCAACTCAATAATGTAGCAGTAGAGACTAAGATTTCCTTTTGCCCCTAAAAAAGCCTACAGAAAGCGAGGTACTTTTTCTTTCTTTAACATACCCGATACTCCACTTTCCTGTAGTTACCCGTTTGTTTTCTGTCTAAAACTTTTAGATTTAAACTGTCTGATATATTCAAATGGATGCCATAACATAACAACTGACATGACAATGAACATTTGGTTTTCAACTTTACAACTGCCTTAATGTTAACTGGACCGGGGTAGCGCAGTCACAGAAGGAGCCGACTGCCGTCCGTACCCTAGATAGGATGCCTTGCTCTGGGTTTTCAACCTAGGCCGACCACGCCTTCAATTCGGCTGGCAAATTGATGCCTGATTTTCTAGGAATGATGTAACACTGAATGGTCGTCGACTGCCTACCGCGAGTTCTCAAAAGGGATTCAAATAAAGTAAGCTTCCAAATTCCCACCACGACATCCCGTAGAAGTAGAATGCGTGGCGCATTCCAAAAAAAAGGTTGTCTAAAGTCGTTTTCTATGATTCATGCTTTGTCAACATCAACCAAAGAAACTAGTTAGGGCCGACCTTCATCCTTCATTCGTTACCGTATATCCATTATCCTTTACAGCAACTTAAAAAATTAAGGAAATGACATAATAAGTTGAAGAAATGTCTACGATCATCTGCAAAAACCAGCAAACATTAAAGTTTTAAAGCTTCGAAAAAGGCGAAAATTTTACGAAGGGCTATGCTGACATTATTAGGATTGGTACCGGACAGTTGCAATGGAAATAGAGGTAAGCAAAAACACCCAGTGCTATTACGAGGAAAAAATCGTGAGATTGATCAGGTAGACTTGGATTTCGGTTCGCGCACATCAAAGACCACAGTGTGACATGATCATGTTCACGCTGAAGATGTATCTTAAAAATCGCCCGAAGCCATCGCAAGCTGGTTTGCATGGCGTAGATAATTCGCCTTTCTGCGTACGAGGAATCTGTTGGAAATGAGTCACTGAAGCAATCTGCATCATTTATTGCCTTGCGTAGAACAATGGAAAAATCACTATTAATGAGAATAAGGGCATGCGGAGGATAAGATTAGGGTATAACAAGAAGGGCAGCGATCAAGTTAATTTTGAGTCCGACTTTCTCGTACGCCCAGAGTGCCGTTGATAAGCTTATGAACACCTACATACATACTTTGTTAACCATATCATTTAGAATGCTTATTCTAACAAGGTGGGTGAAATTTGAGGATGTTGTCTATACCAGAGGGCAGAAATATGCGTGGCTCTGAATTTTCAAAGTTCTACAGCGGTGGTGAATCTCACCCAGATGTTTAGTATGTTTTTAAAAAAGGCGTTCAACATAAAATCTATGCTTTTTCATCAAGAAGAAGAGGATTAGAAGGATTCAATGTTTTTGGGAAAATTTTTGGAACGATCATTCCTTACTAATGTGACTCGACTTATTGTAAAACCGTTGCAGTGCTACAAACAGCAAACTCTTTATTAAGAAACGTAAAGGACATTCAATCTACATATGCTGCTTAGATATGTGACCGATAGCGGGTTATTAGCGCTTGGTCGTGAAGCCGAACGACCACTATCAACTGAATTTTCTTCGGTAGCTTTTTCAGAACTGCTAAGAAGCTCCCGTCTAGAGCTTCTCTATGTACATGTGAAATACTTTTAGTACAGTTACACTTTTAGTAATTGCAACGTTGTTAGTAGAGTATCATCGGCAAAGTGCTTCATTCAAAATGTATGGTTTACTGGTAGCGTTTTCCCCGCTCACACTTTGGTGGATACGTCTGTCGCTTTCTGACCTTTACAATAAATATGTATGTGCATATTTCGTAGAATACATTATATTTAGGCTCGAGTGACCTAGTTGAATAGGTAATCATATAATTTTCATTCGAGTTTGAATATTCGAATTCGAATATTCAGAAAAACCGCGCTTTCCAATATGTTCGAGTTCGAATGCTTGGAAATTCTCGAAACCATTCCAATATTCAACACTTCCCAGGAAGCCAAAATTATTCGAATATTCGAAAGGTGTCACTCGAATGCCCAACGGGAATTTGTGGACTGGCGTGGTTTGAAAAGGCTTGTTAGGTTTTTTCGGGTAATTAAGATCTCCAAAACAGTTCTGTCTGTGAATCAAAGCTCTGCTTCGATAGGGGCTCGGTGCCGGGATACTGAGCGGCTCATCGATTCTGATCACTTCCCAAAAAGCCTTTCTGTTAAAAGGGAGAATTTCCACAACGTCTCACAATCTTGTACGGCAAAAATTTTTCCATGCAGAATCGTTGCAGCGGTGAATGACCGGTTAGGGACGCCTAATCGTCATCGGTAGAAAAACTATCAAGTGATTGACTGATCGATCTGTGACACGTCTTCTGATTTACATCTGCGACAGGGCTTCTGAATCCAGACGCGCGTTGGACAACGTCTGCTACACGATCTCCATAAATCACTGATAATATCGATCAATAGTGATTGCCTGATTGATAAAGGCTCCTGCTGTGGAGCCTTTCCGTCGGCCGTCATAATCACGTGACTCCGACCAGGATCGGTTAACTCTGGGAGAAGTCCGATATCACCGATAAAAAGATCAATAACATCGATCGATATTGATTACCTGATCGACCAATGACACCGCCTTCTGGATTCCGGGCGTATGCCAGCTTCACAAAAGGGAGGCGGTGTAGATCGACAGGCTGCTATCAATCGATCTTATCGATTTTCGTTCTGAGTGGCCATTTGGAGTGGGAGTCGCATGAATATGTCGGCCGTATACCAGACTTCACAGAAGGGAGGCAAGATCAACCGGTTGTTATGTATTTAACGATCGGTTTTTGTTAAGAGATCACCGTTTAATCAATATGTTGGCCGGAAAATAGTTATAATCACAAGTTCATCGCAAATAAGAAATATCTGTTTCTATCCCTTTCTTGACCGAATCCCCAGAATGAAATAAGATCATGGGAGGTCTATTCCTAGTTGCCCGTAATAAATTTTGTGGCCTCAAAATTGGTAGTGTGATATTTCACACTACCAATTTTTTAGAGGAGCACGATAGATTTGCTCCAGATTTACATATAATACTTTTTCTGCCACTAGCCAACGTCATGCGAAAGCATTGTTTCGTGAAAATTCTTGGACAGTCAATCAGCCGCCAATTTCAAATATGATCATTTTGAAGTGACCTAGAGGCTAACAGTGGCTCAAGTTCGAAACGATTCGTATTCCAGCAAGCAAAGAAATTAGACCTTCCATAAGCTCTTTGATCTTACCATATGTAAGTTACCTGTTACCTGTTACCTGTTAGTTACCTGTTCCATGTTCGACTGTCGTTGAATCATGGCGTGTTTTTCATTTGTGCTGTAGGATCTCGTTCAAAGCTGTTGAGCCAAGATTGGTATACTTCTTTTTTGGCTTACGTTTCGGCGTAACCGCCTTCTTCAGAGCCTGGAGAAGACAAAAGTAGTTGGCGACATTACTCGCCCAAGGATTATTTCAAGTTACAGAAGCTCCAGGAGCAAGTGATAGAATGAGACGAAAAAGATAGTCAGACAACCCGTCTGACCTTATGAAACAGCCGAGAGACTGCTAAGTCACCCTCCGATTTAGAAAGATGTGGATGAATGAGACTCTTCTTCGGCTACAGCGACCTTCCGTTCGGCGTCCTTCTGGATGAAGCCCACATAGGTCGGCAAATGGAGCCAGCTCCTGGAGAACGGCCAGGTTTCTGTTGATTCGGGTTCTTAAACGCAATGCACGTCTCCAGGATCTTCCTCGCTGCGAGTAATATGATCGTCACCTCCACCACAGTCGCTGTGCCATTGTGGAGTCGGAGTCTGTAATCTCCCAAGGGAGTAGAGATCTTGCATTTATTCAGCCCATACGTGTGTTCTTTCACCCTGACCCAAAGAGGTATGCCCGTCTCGCCGATGTGTTCTTCTTCGCATTCGATGAAAGTAGTGAGATACACCGTACCAAACACTCTGCAATCATCTTCCCTACCGTAGGGATAGACCATGCAAGACGACGTTGTGCAAGTGTTATTCAGGAAAACCACGTTTTTCGAGTATGTTATGTTTCCAGTAGTTTCGAGTCTCTACCTTATTTTTGCGATGCACAAGCGAGGTTAGTAAGAGGAAATCAATAAAAATCTCAGGCTTAATTACGAGGGGATCCGTTATGAGTTGCTTCCATTTTTTTTCTTCTAGACTGTCGTCTATCAGCCGGATTTTTCATTTGAATTCGAATATTCAAATCGAATATTAGGAAAAATCCCGTTTTTCGGATGTATTCAAATATTCAGGAAAATCACGTTCTTCGAGTATATTCGAATTCGAATACTCGAAAAATATCAGTGTTCGAAACCATTCGAAGATTCAAAATTTTTGCGAGAGCATAGGAATAAATACATCTAACCTCAAACAAGATCCTAGAGAGCCGAACAGTTTAATGTAATGGGTCCAAACCGTTTACAACTCGCTGACGTCAAACAGGGTACATCAGGATTACATGTACCTGCTTCCTTCCTAGGGAAAAAGCTGGAAGCGAAACTGAGCAAACACTACATCAACATTTGTTGATAACATTCACGTACGCTGTTTCTACTTCGGCGAGCCAGACCACTTGCTTTGTTGGTAGAGTGAGGGACCTTGTGACAGGTTTAGTGTTGAGAGCATCTGTTATTTATGCCACCCGAACAGGTAAATTGGCAGTTTTCTGCTGCCTAGTGCTTGACATTCCGTCTCTCCATCGAGTGGATTTCCTGATCAACCAACACTATGGCACTTACGAAGCTTTCAGCACAAACAACGAGTAGAACCGCAATAGCTGATGATGAAGTGAGGTCTGAGGAGCCGAACGAAGTTGCAAGCGTGCTGGAGCAACTTCAGACGGATAAGAAAACTACGAGATTTATGAAAACTCTCATAAATCACACGTTTTCTGTTTAAAAGGAGTTATGCCTTGTCTTGGCTAAGAACCGAAAATTGCATGACCACGTGAGCAGTTTGCGTCAAGAAAATTTAGAACTTAAGGCCGCCCTTGATGCCGCTCAGAGAAAAGGTGGAGTACGTTCCTCAGAAGGCACCGGTCCCATGAATATTGTCTCAGGCCGATGAAAAAGAGTAACGACGTTCTGTTGTCATCTCAGGCATCACTGAGTCGGCTTAAAACCCGAAGTCGACTGAGCGTGCCATACATGACTTTGAGTCTGTTAAGAGTATTCTTAATCATCTTGATGTGGAATGTACCCCCCCCCCCAACTAACATGCCGACTTGGGAAGCCCTTAGAGGGGAGACCTCGGCATTCTATCAATCTCCAGTCCTGAGAAGAGCTTCACGATTACGTACTTTTCCTTCAAGGGGGTCTGTATTAGGCCTTCCCTAACTAAAGAGGAGAGAGAACGAAATCGTCAAGCTCGGCTAGCGCGTCAGAGTGCTCATGATGTGACTAATCTCAGTAATCTCACTGGCCCACTGAACATGTCTCCGATAAACTATCGAACTCTCTTCGTATACCAGTCCCAGACCTAAATTGCCTTTGCTGCAATATACGCTCCATCCAAAAGAGCATCGTGCCACTCAAGTTCACCATCAAATGCTTGAATTGTGACGTAATCGTCATCACAGAGTCTTGGCTGGATGACTCAATTGATCTAGACCAATTCTAGAATTCGTCAAGATTTTTGCTATGCTAGGTGTGACAGAGTACTTATAAGAGGTGTTGGCGTTCTAATCCTACTTAGACATTATATAGTGTTTGAGAAAGTCTTATGTGAATCAGTTCCAAACGCTTTTAAAATCCTTTGCTGTGATTTGGTCTTTATGAAATGCAGCCTAAGGCTAACTGCTGTTTATGGAGCTCCTAGTTCATCTCTGTGCAGCACAATACTGTTAACCAAGGTACTAAGCGATCTCTGCTCTTGCAAAACACGCTGTGTCATATTAGCTGACTTCAATTTCCCGGACATAGATTGGCCAAAGGGCTACCCAGGCTCTATGGCGTGTTTTATAGATATGTGCAAATCATGCAAGCTAATTCAAAACGTTTTGACACCAACTCGTTATGAGAAAGCACTCGATCTTGTCCTCGGCAGTCATCCAAATCTGGTTAAAAAACTTAGCTGTTATGTCACCGATAGGCTCCAGTGATCATTCGTTTATCATCTTTAATCTCCAAGGTTTTGTAAACAGATCGGCATATCGACTACAAAAGGCTTTTCATAAAGCCCACTGCGACCTAGAATGTCAATTTTCATTCTCTGTCGACTGGAGAACACTTTCTGAGCAATACATTAGTGCAAACGATAAGTATGAGTTGTTCTCGGTCATCCTTCATGATTGCATTGAACAGTTCGTTCCAACAACTGCCAAGTAACTTTTTTCAAGCTAATTATTAACTAGCTAGTTATTAAGTAACTTTTTTCAAGCTGGTTAGCTAGCTGGCTATTTTCAAGCTCCTTCTAATTCACTTAAACTTTTTGAACTACGGCAAAGAACTTGCTTGGAATATCTAAATATTCCTTGTGCGGATAATTTTCGTCGTTTTAAATTTATGAACAATAAGTTCGGCCAAATTTTGAATCGGTGCAGTAACTATATGGAAAGGAAAATTCTTGATGATGTTAAAAAACCATCTCTTCATAGGTTATTGAATTCCGACCTGAAGCGGTCTGAGCGAATTTCTTCTTTGAAGTATGACGTTGAAACTTCAGCTGTAACTGACCTATTGAAAGCTTCTATGCTTGCAAAGTTTTTCCAAAAGTCCTTTTCGGAATACCACAATAATAATGAGTCATCTAATACCGCAAGCTCCTCCATATCAATGGAAAGTTCGATTTGGTTCTAAAAAGAGGAAATTTATGACGCATTCCTTACCAACTTCTTACGCTGTTACCCCAGATCACGTACCACCATGCTTTATACGTAGAGTTGCTATTGCAATAACTTGCCCACTTGAGCACATATTCAATTCCAGCTATATGCCAGGAGAAGTACCCTCTCGTTGGAAACACGCATTTGTTACATCTATTCCAAAGAAAACACCTCAACATCTTGTATCCAATTACCCTCCCATTAGTATTACTTCCGTTTTTGCTAGAAATTTTGTAAGGCAACGCAAAACTGCTCATGTGACCCATCTCATGTCAAATTGGGAGCGCACGGGAGTGCAGGCGGCGTGAACGTTTCAGCAATCGAAGGCTGGCATCTGTTGGCAGTGGGGGAGACGGTTTGCTGTCTCCTCACCTGCAGCAGTCACCACCTTCTCAGCCAAATGTCAGCAGTGGGATCGGCTCCTCACAGCTCGGCAGTCCTTCGAGAAACTAACGAGCTGTCGCAGGAGTTTACGTCCTAAGATTTTGTGCCTTCTCTCAAATATAAGGTCATTGGCGAAGAATTGCAATTTCTTTAGTGTTAGCCTTTGTCAGTACAACTACGACGTAGTTCTTTTGACGGAAACATGGTTAACCTCGCAAAATGAAATAAATCCTCTCTTAGGGATAGCCTGTTCTCAGTATACAGGGTTACGATGTGATCGAAAACATAAAAAAGGCGGAGGCCTACTTCTTCTTGTGAAGAATTACTTGTCATATAATTTAATTTTCCATGAATCAGCTAGGGATCGGTACGAACTGCTAGTTTGTGATGTTGGGTTTCATTCCGATTTATTTCGCATTATTGGAGTGTATCGAGCACCAAGCTGTGATGTGGCTGGTTCGCTGCAGCTTGCAAAAGCCATCAGTGACTTTTGCTCCTGTTGCTTTCCAAGCATTGTTCTACGTGATTTTAATCTTTCGGATTTATGCTCCACGAATTTATGCCGAATATCAGCTGTCTTTCTTGAACTGTTCGAATCTCACGGATTTGAACAGTTAGTGTCATCCCCAACTAGAGGTGATGCAACGCTGGACCTGGTCTTGTGTAACAAGAAAGACTTTGTTGAGGAAGTGTGTGTTGGTCCACCCTTGGGGAATAGCGACCATAGTACAGTAACCTTCCTGATATCCTTGGATGTAGACCGGCCAACGTTTGAGTGGAGAAGGGATTTTAGTGAAGTAAATTACAACGACGTTCGAGATTACCTCGCCAACGTTAACTGGATAGGAAGCTTGTACAATCTACAAACCGTGAATGATAAGTACGAGACTTTTCTGAGCATTTTGCATCATGTCAATGAAACATTCGTTCCACTCCGTAAAGTTGAAAAAAGGGAACTCAGGCTTCCAAATTACCTCAAAGGAATGGTATGTCAACGGACCTACCTATGGAATATAGCCTCCACAACTAATGATGCAACGGACTGGAGTAAATATGCTGTATACAGCAAAAAAGTGGACAAAGCTGTGCTCAGATACAACGTGTATCTGGAGAACAAAATCCTCGGATCTGTGATACAAACAAATTTTATAGATTTATTAATACCCGCAGTGGAAGTAAGACAGGCATACCTACCATTTTTGATGACAATGGTTTCCCATATTCATCATCTATCGGCAAAGCTAATCTACTCGCTTCCCAGTTTCTTACGCACTTTGGAAAACGTAACACCTCACACTCAGGATGGAGATGAAGAGAATTCGGATTCCTTACCGGTTCGTTGTATTCCCCAAATGGACGTTTTTCCGGTTCCACAGGTAACAAATCTATGATATTCTCTCAAAATGATCAAAATCGTCTTCTATATCTCCTGACTTTGTTCCTTTAAGCTTTATTAAACAGATTTTAAGCCACATACTTTACCCTCCAGAATATATTTTTAGTTTTAGTATTATGACATCAGAAGTGCCGAAGAGATGGAAGCACGCTTTCGTTACGCCCATTCCAAAAAAGTCTCCTTTAAGTGATCCAAAGAACTGTCGTCCTATAAGTATTACTTCTGTGTTTGCTAGGACTTTCGAAAAAATCGTCAAAAAACATATCGTTGTGCACTTAGAAAAGCACAGGATAATCTTTGATAATCAGTTTGGCTTTTTGCAAGGAAGGTCTGTAGAAACATCCATGCTGACGTCCCTTAATGACTGGACTGAAGCTATTGAAACTAAAAATAGAGTAGACGTGGTATATCTAGACTTTTCAAAGGCGTTCGATAAGGTGCCTGTAGACAAACTATTGCTTAAAATGAACACTGTCGGAATTCATCCAAGGATAACGGAGTGGACGCACAATTTCCTTACAGGAAGGACATACCAGGTTCGGGTTGAAGGAGCACTCTCCTCTGTGTTCAACGCTTACACTGGCGTCCCACAAGGCGGAGTGCTCTCACCCCTACTTTTTCTGCTGTACACTTATGAGGTTCCAGCATCAATCTCGAGGTTGGGAGTGACGTGTAAAATGTACGCTGATGATGTTAAAATATACAAAACAATAAAGGAAGACAATGGCACCTACTCCGTTCAAGCAGCTCTTGACTACATAAGCAGTTGGGCTAACAAGTGGGATCTCCCACTTGCACCAGAGAAATCCTCTTTCTTACCTTTAGGAGCGAATAATAAGACAGCGATACCTGTTTATAAGTTATGAAATGCTGATCTAAAGGTGGTTGATGATGTTCGAGAATTAGGTTTCTTAATAACTAAGAAGCTCAATTTTGACATGCATTATAAGGCCGTGGTTAAAATGGCCAACTGTCGTACATATAATCTCTTCAAGGTTTTAAAAAGCAAAAATCCTGAAACGCTTTTACTTGCTTACAAAACATACGTACGACCCGAGTAGAGTTTGGTACAACGGTTTTCAACCCGGTCAAGAAAAAAGACATTGATATGTTGGAGAGCGTTCAAAATAATTTTACCCGAAAACTCATAATGAGATGCTTTGGCGTAGATTATTCGCAAATCCCAAACGGCAGAGAAAGAAATAGAATACTTGGACTAAAATCTTTGGTGTGTAGAAGGAAGATTGCTGATCTCAAAATGCTGTTCAAGATTCTCACGAGCAAACTCCACATAAGCCCTTCATATTTCCTCGGTGGTCAAGTAGTAAGAACAAAAAGAAGTAGGCTCCGTCTGCAGGTTCCTATTGCAAAAACCACGATCAGATCTTCATTTTTGACATATTGAAGGCTTCGGGAGCTCAACTCTCTGTTTGCGGAAAACGAAAATCTCCTGTCCCCATCCATGCATGTCTTCAAGAAACTGGTGCTGACTAAATTCTGCCGTTGACTAAATTCTATTCATTGCTGCCTTCAGAATTACAGGTGCCTCTGTCTACGTCTGATTGTTGTCTTGTGACTTTTTTTTGGTAGAACTTGTTGCTTTTTCTCATTTGTTTTTGCGCGTGAGTGTCGTGCTTACGCTCTGAATAAACAAATAAATAAATAAATAAAAATTCTTCAATACCCAATGAGCAACATGGCATTCGATCCGGAAGGTCCACTGAAACGTTGATGCTGTCGGTGCTTAATAGCAGGACACAAGCGTTTGATCAAAAAGTGGATCTGGACGTCGTCTATTTTGATTTATGAAGGCGTTCGACAAGGTCTCTTCTGCTAAGCTGATCAACAAGCTTAAAGAAATGGGAGTTCACCTCAGAGTAAGTGAGTGGATAAGAAATTTCATACGGATAAGACCTTACAGGATCGAATTAATGTGTCATTCTCCATATCGCTACCATTCACCAGTGGTGTTCTTCAGGGTGGGGTTTTACCTCCTATTCTGTTTTCTATTTATACTGTGGAAATTCCCTCGTTGGTTAATCAATACGGCATTACGTGTAAAATGTTTGCGGATGACATAAACATTTTGAACATTACTAACGGAGAAGACCACACTGCTCTCCAATCTGCAATAAATGCTATTATTGATTGGTCAGTAAAATGGAGGTTGCCACTGTCGGAGCCAAAATCACAGGTACTTCACCTCGGACAGCAGCGCACTGGAGAGTTAGCACTTAACAATGCTGATAGTATGCGTGATCTTGGATTTATTTTAGACTCAAAACTACCCTTTAAGGAACATTGTGAATTTATAGCTAAGAAGGCTGATAGAGTTGTATGCAGCATATGTAAGGCATTAAGAAGAAATTCTGTTGTTCATTTATTGCCAGCACAAGTTCTCCGTCACGACTATCGGCGTGCCTCGCACTTGCGCGCTTCGCTCTTCCGTACGTCTTCCGAATCCCCTGGCACGTAGAAGACGTCTGGGTATTTTCCGCTATTTTCGTGCCACGTAATTTGATCAGTGTCGATTGACGGTGACCGATACTGCAAAAACGAACTTCAGATTTGTGTACAGCGACCGCGGTTACCCAAGGACTGAAGTTTCCAGGCAGGTAGAAGGCGTCTGGGTATTCTCTGCTATTTTCCCGCACACTAATTTGATCAATATCGATTGATGGCAATCAATATTTTGAAAACGAACTTCAGATTCGTGTTCAGCGACCGCGATTACCCTAGGCTGAAGTTTCCAGGCAGGTAGAAGACGTGTGGGTATTTTTCGCTAATTTCCCCCTCCCCCTCCCATTTTCCCTCCCATTTTCCCCCGAATTTCCCCTCTATTTTATAATTTCTGCGGCGGCGATCGATAGTATGACTTATCACTTAGCGCGTTATTATAGAGTATGATATAAATCGTATGTTAGACCTATACTAGAGTACGGCGCCACTATATTCAGTCCTAATTGCAAGCGAGAAATTATTAGGCTTGAATCTCTACAAAACAACTTTACCAGAAAACTATGGATAAGAGTTTATGGTTTGGATTACGCCGCCGTTCCATCAGCAGTTGAGAGAAATCAATCGAATCCTCAACTTGCACAGTCTTGCCTATCGTAGAAGAAAGTACGATCTAATTATGATTTACAAGTTGCTTAATGGTATGCTGCGCCTTTCTCTTCAAGAGTTTTATTCAATTTGTTCCTCTAACACAAGGGATGTGCAGTGGAAGATCAAGATTCCCAGAGCAAGAAGTAACATAAAGTATTCGTTCTTCAGCTGTCGACCCGGCATTGAATTCCTAACAAGGACAGGTTCCAAACTCATGGTGAGCTTTTGCGATACTATTTTTACAGGATGAAGGGCTCTGTGAGCGGAGTCCAGAACCATAGCCAGTTTTTGCTAAACGCTTTTTTAAAGACTTGAAAAAGAGGTGTGAAGACGTCAACACTCTTAAACCTCCACGACACCCCACAAAATGTGCATCGGCAGCGCTGTCGGTAGCACTGCCACCTCATGGGAGCACACTGGCGATGTTTTCAGTTCGAGACCGAGTGCTGCCGATATTTTTGCACATATTAGTTTGCTGTCATTACGCTTTCTCATTATCACAGGGACAAATTTTAGACCATCAATGCTTACAGCAAACCAAGGCTGTCTAATTGAGCCTTCATGTGTGCTAGTTTTTCAATTATTCATATTCGCACCATATCATTTCTCTGGAAATAAAAAGCCTTCTATATTATTAAGTTAAAAGTCTTATATTTATTATTCTCCTTTTAGTCAACAGCTATGGTACAAAACTACGAAACAAGTAAAACACAAGCGCGTATCCCACAGCAGCATCTTACAGAAGCCAGTGAGGAACAATCTTCACCTGGTAAGGAATGACCACTTATTCTTCGTTGAACGCGCCTTCTGTGGGTGTAGAGAAGAGTTCTGGGTGAAAATCAAAGTAACCAGCTGCCACCCACGCGTGTGACAGACATGGCCGAAACACCGGAGCGCGGAACTGTCGATAGGTCTGGCTTCTAATCTGCAATCAAAAGAAAAGTCGTGGGTGCTACCCAGTTTGTACAGTATTTTATACCAGTTACCTACTTTCAATATAAGAGTAGGTAACTGGTTATTTTACAACAGTTACCTACTTTCGATATAGGCGTATTTGTGTGCAATTACGGCATTGGTGATACGGTATGATATGGTGGTGGTTAAGATATGAATAGTTGAAAACTGGCATATATGAAGACGCAAATAGACAGCCTTGGTTTGTTGTAAGCACTGATGGTCTAAAATTGACTCCTGCGATCATGAGAAAGCGTAATAACAACAAACTAATATGTGCAAAGATATTTGCAGCACTCGGATTCGAACTGAAAACATCGCCAGTGTTCTCCCATGAGGAGGCAGTGCTACCGACTGCGCTGCCGATGCACATCTTGTGGTGTGTCGTAGAGGTTTAAGAGTATTGCGCGCACGTCTTCACACCTCTTTTCGTTTAGCAAAAACTGATTGTGGTTCTGGACTCCGCTCACAGGGCCCTACCTCCTGTAAAGATAGCATCGCAAAAGCTCACCATGAGTTGGGAACCTTTCCTTGTAAGATTCTCGAAGAAAAACAGTTTGCCAAACTCACTAAGGCAATACAAAATGCTGGTCCACCACTATCTCCAGGAAGCTTGTTAGTTGCCATCTTAGACAGTTTGTTCCGTGTTATGAATAATCCTAGTGTTGCCTGTTCTTTGCATTTTCTAGTTCCATTTTTTTACACTGCACTGTAGTTGTGTTGAGTGTTGTTATGTTTTATGGTGTGGTTATCGACGTATATAATAAATAAATAAATGCATAAATAAATAAAGGATAAAAGATGAATGACGGCGCTAATTATTCCTTTTTTTGCGGGGCACCACGCATTCGTTCTACAGGATGTCATGGAAGCAATTTAAATGTGTTTTCCGCAAACACAATGGGTTACGGTGGCCAGCCGATCGACAAATTAGCGCACTATCCTCCCCAAAGAAGTCCGGTGCCAATTCACTGCCCCCGGAGGGCTGGAAGCTGGATGTCCTAGGCGGAAAAACCTAAGCAAGAACATAGAAGCGGGTGCATGCGACAGTGGCGCCTGCTTCGACCGTGCTACCTTACATCAATGTGTTGATACCACAGGGTGCGTAAAAAGTATTGACGCACCTACTTTTTGTTTCAGCTCCAGCTTTCTCTTTCTACCCCTCTAGGTTTTTGTGTGTTATTTTTGTTGTCTGTGTTGTGCTCAAAAAACACTCACGAAAAAAACTGAAGAAACATGGTCGTCACCGCTACGGTGGCCCTTTTTTGTATGTTACCCAGACAGCTGAATACTTCCTTAACAAGAGAATTAGGCGCTGTTCGAAACGGTTGGTGAGGAAAGAGGCCAGCAACCCAACGTCAGCCACGGCTCTGTCATAACAGATGATGATTCCAATATGTTCAAACACGATAACGTTCGAATCCAAAATTATCAATCTTTGTCCGATAACGGCAAACGGATAAGGCGCGCAGGTGTGGACAGCTTCTCAGACGAGCACAGCTTAAACGTGAATCCGCTGGATTACTCTTTTTAGGCGATTCTGGAGAATGAGATCTGGGCTACTTTCAACAGAAGTGACCAGTCGCAGAAGGCTACCCTGTTAAAAGCACGGAACGAAATCGAAGCGAGTACTTGCTGCGCGTGCTCATGAATTTTTCCGTCGCTTTCGTTCCTGTATTCTCAGTAAAGGACGCAATGTCGATTACAAGTTATTCTATCGTGTTTGCAAGATCATTTTCCATATTTCTCAAGTGAATATTTTAAAACTTGCTGCGCAATACTATTTCCACAGCCGTCATTTACTGCGTCAATACTTTTTACGCACCCTGTACCTTCTTGGATGAAATTTTGTGGAACATGGTTGATCCTCTCTAAGGGGAAGGGCTGTAGGTGATGGTTTATTGCCTTGTTTAGGGGGGAAGGGCTGTAGGTGATGGTTTATTGCCTTGTAAGCCTTGCTCTCTTCTGTGTGAAACCAACTTGAGATTTCCAAACAGTGAATACACACTGTATCGAAAACATCATTATTTGCAGAGAACCCCGAAGAAGACTCTTGAAAACATTTTTCCCTCACGGAAGCCCTAGACAAATCAGTCACTGCAGATGGCCCAACTAAATCGTTCATGGTTGGACTTCGTTCTGATCACTTCGACAATAATTTGTTAGGTTTTAACCTTTTTGTGCGCGCTTTCTTCCAAAATATTACACAATCTCAAGCTTTAAACAAATCAGTAGCTGCAGATGGCCCAAAGGGTCCGATTTCGAGGATTTCCCCAGACAGAAATACACATTATGTGTGTCGTCGTGATAGTCAATTGTTAGGCTTCACTAAAAAAAGAGTGGATGTCTTAATCGACATACTCCTGCACTTATTATAAAAGAATGCACCGCATGCAGTTCTTAGATAAATGCTCTAAAAAATTTGGCCCAAAGAAAGTATAGCACCCATACGACGCGTGTATGTTGCCTTCGGTCGAACAGCACCGGTGGGTGTAATAACGAAGAGCATTCGTGCCCTGTTAGCAGAAGGCGACGGTTTTTGAAATTTATTCTTCGCTGCAAATCCTTCATTTACTGCACTTTGTTATTCCTGGATCCCACATATTCTCAGATAAATGTAAAATCAAATAAAAAAAATATAATCTTCGATAAACATCGGAAAGTTCTCAAAATGAAATGTTTTATGGCTGCAATACTGTTGTAGGGCGCAGTAGCGCAGTCAGAGGAGGCGTTGGCTGTCGCGTGCACACGTGCTGAAGACGTCGTCGAACGTGCGCATGGATTCAGAAGACGTGCGGAAGACGTCGTCCAACTTAAGGGGGACCAGCAGTAGGGAAACCAGTGAAGAGGGAATCACCAAAGAAGGACCGCTAGAGGGGAGGGGAAGGGGTGGAATAAGGGTGATCAGTATTTTACCTCTCCCTCTTACCTTTCCCTAGTATTTTGCTGTGCGTCGGGTTTCTGAAGACGGGTCACAGAAGTCGTGGCACGTGTGTCGGGGTGCAGAAGTGGCATAGACGGTGCGACAACGTGATGACACGTGAGTCGGGACTCAGTTTCACATGTGCGTGCTTGACTCTCACTGACGACAAGTCGTCTCCTTTGACGGATTCCGCGCCCCATTTCGACTGCCGCGCGCGCTCTGGGTTTCCTCCTTTCCCGGGCTATATCTCTGGGTTTCCTGATTTTCAGGGCCTTCTTAGGAATCAGCGCTTCCAGCCTTCTTCATGGGCTTACGGTCATTCGAGCGGCTGTGCGCGTCCGGGTTTCCGTTGGAGGGGTTTCCGTTCTGCGCGTGTTTTTGGTCGTGGTTTCTCCCGTCTTACTCCTTGCGCGTACCTTGGGGTTCTTATTTTGTTCATAATGTGTTGTGTTCGTCGTTTTCATTGTACTCTTTTGTATTCCTGCATGTTCTAGTGTTGTAATCGATTTGGCTTGTTCTCATGCTTTGTTATCTCTCATATACCGTGTTAGTATGTTACTCTACGCATATACGTTTCGTTTATCTAGTGCCATGCTATTTGGGTAGTCTGGCCTTATCTTTCGTTGTGTGTCTTTGCTAGGTGACTTGTCCTGCTTCAGGGTCTTATAGTACATCGGTGCTATTCCTATTGGTATCATTTTGGTCTCTATTTGTGTTTGCGTAGTATCCTCATAGTCATGTATGTTTATCATCGCGTTTATTCATGTTATTGCCTTGTCTCATCATATTGCATTGCCATCGATGCTTTTCATGTCTTGCTTCGTTCGCGTGGGTTTGTATTCCATGTATTATTTAAAATAAAGGTTTATTTACCCAAGTTTGAGGTGACTTCATCGCGTTCGGTCGCATCCAACTACTTATTCCGAGTGGCAGCATAATTCTGTTTATTAGTCTGATCGGAGTCACATCAATTGGTGCATCGGCCGACTGCGTTATTCTCTATTTCTGGTCGGATTCGATTGGTGCATCGGCCGATCTGTATTCAGCTGCCGACAACTGGTCCACTGCGCGTTCGACTTCGAATCGAGGACCAACAACATCGGAGACAGGTCGGATTTTAAACCAATTTCATCAACTTAAGAGCGCGTTTCTGGTAGTTTAAGTCTTTCTCCTAGTCTGTAGTTCTTCCTTTTGGTGGCGCGTATTAGCTTCTAGACTTAGAGGCAAATATCAAGTAGTTAGGGTGCGTGGAAACGTACTAGGCCGAATTTCGTAGTCTGGGATTTAGCGCGTGTACTTTGTTTCTACAAGTCTACGCTTACCTTACAGTTTATTTTACTTTGTGTTCTCTGTTTGTAATCTAAATGTCGATCTGCGCGTACATGTCGACGCAGTTAACATCTTATAAACGCTTGTTGACACAGTATTGCAACAAGCTGGAAGCAATACTAGCGCGTGCCCAAGAGGACCAATCGGACCAGACACAAAGGAAGGATAACACCCGCGCCCTAAGCGACGAAAAGGAGTTCTACAACACCATGCAGGAAACATTAGGGGCAATAGATCCCTACACTGCGAAGATCGAGCAGTTGTGGAAGGAGTATTCAGGCGCGTTGAGCAATATGGCAAATGTGCCATCGAAGTCAGACAGCGAGGACTTCGAGCAGTACTCCAGCAAAGCAGAGGTAATTCTTAGCTCTGCATTCGATATGACAGTGGTCATACAAGGTCGACTTCGAACCTTTACGTCAGATAAGGGAGAGACAGTGCAGTTCCTGGCTCACGCGCGTCGACAAGCGCTCTGCAGGACAATTCTCCCCAGACTCAAAGGATCGACCTTCCAACTATTCCAATTCCAACCTTCACAGGCAACATATGGGGCTGGGACAACTTTTGGGTACTGTTCAACGCCAACGCCCATACTCAGCCACTGCCTCCTCCCTTCAAATTCAACCATCTACTCAGCGCGTTGAAAGGAGAGCCCCGTAACGCAATCATGCGTTTCCAAGTCACAGATCACAACTACCAGAGAGCGATCGACTTTCCTAACGCGAAATATGGCAATCAAGAGGAGCTGGTTGGTACACCACCTAACATCGAGGCTGGAGACAGCAGTGTTGCGGTCATCGTCGATAAAGGACCAGCGCGTACTCCTAGATCAGCTCCATGTCACTGTGTCTCAACTCAGAGGCAAGGGAGAACAAGTCGACAGCCAGTGGCTTCAAAAGCAGGTCCTGGCCAAGTTCCCCGAGCAAGTTCAAAGGAGAGTATTGGAAAAGAAGTATTGCATGGAGGGATCTTTTCTAATGGACAATCTCCTGAACACGATGGACGAACTCATCTCGGGTGAGGAGCAGATCGTGATTTTCACGTCGCATATCGGTACGTCGTCTGCACAGTATCCACTGAAGGAGAAGCCGAGCAAGGCACAGTTTCCTCGTGGAGCTGACGCGTTCATGTATGTGGTGGAGACCACAAAGCGAAATCATGTACAAGGTATGGCACACCGCAGGAGCGGGCCATCTACTTGCGAGAACACAAGTTGTGCTTCATATGCGCATCAGCTCAACATAGAACATCGGAGTGCAAGAAGCGCCCCTGTTTCGCTTGTCAAGGCAAGCATCACACGTCATGCTGCTTCAAGGCATCGACATCGCCGGCGACATCAGCACCGCAAGGAAAACCTAGCATTCCAGCGAGGACTAAAGAGAAGCCGAAGTTCACCTAGAAGCCAAACCCAACATCAACAACGGCTCACCAGCTCAGCTCTCAAGACCAGGATCATATTACAGCGCGTATAGAACACCAGGAGGATCCAGTAGCTCAACTCCATTCGACCGAAGGAGTTCTGAGTACTCGCGAAACCTACCTACCAATAGGAGAGCTCACAATTATGGATCCCTCTTCGCGTGAACTAAGGAAAGTACCGGCACTATTAGATTCAGGTGCCGAGTGTTCCTTCATCGATCACAAGCTGGCAGAGGAACCAGAACCAGAACGCCAACGTGAATGGGAAACCATTTCGTCGGATATGGATGGATTCCTAAAGACTATTCCGCGTTTCCTGTTGCCTAAGTCATCAAAGGCACAATAGATCACTAGTGCGGATGCCAGCAGTGAGGCGTTCGCAGCATGCGCGTATCTGTACTTCTCTTCGGAAGCGAATTTGGTCATGGCTAAAGGTAGATTGCCTAATCGAAGGCAAAGATGACCATACCGAAGTTGGAGCTGAACGCCGTAAGGTTGGCAATGCAACTGACGGATTCATTGATATCGCAGATCTCGTCGAGTATCACGGTTGAGCGCGTACTCATTCTATCGGACTCCGAGATCGCACTGAATTGGATCAGGACGCCGCAGCGTCCAGATGTCGGTCCCTTTGTCAGAAATCGCGTATTCGAAATCCACAGCATTGTCAGATCCCTGGAAGGAAGTGGATACGCCGTGCAGTTCGGGCACATTTCGTCTCACGAGAACCCGGCGGATTGTGCTACAAGAGGTCTGGACAAATGGCAACTGCTAAACCATTTGTGGTGGACAGGACCAAAGTTCTTTCCCAATCGACAGAGGTCTGGGACAGCGTGTACACCAGTAACTCTGCTAAACGACGAGAGTGGAGCGAGCAGACCCCAAGACGGTGAGAACAAGGTTGCGGAGGGACCGCAGAACACCAGGGTCTTGGCTCAATCACAGGCAGCCTACACGGATATCTTCCAGGAGATCCGAGGCTCGGATTTACGTAAGATTCAGAGAGTTGTGGCCTATGTCCTACGTTTCATCAAGCTGCTCGTTGCTCGTGTTAACGAGAGACAGACCGTTCCGATAAGGCTGTCTCAGCTATTGGACGAGCTACCTCCACCACATACGGCTATTCCGAGTGGAATGGAGATAAGAGTAGCATGCAAGGCCATGGTGAAGCAACACCAAGTCTCTAGGATAACACCGACAATTCTGAAGTCATTCCGTCATCTTCAGCCGTATGAAGATGAGCAAGGGATTCCTCGTTGTCGTGGCCGTTTAGGAAGGAGTGACCTAGACGTGCAAGCCAAGTTTCCTATGCTTGCGCTGCAGAAAACATGGTTATCCTAGCTCATAATCATGGATTGTCATCGAGAACTCCATACGAGCATAAGTCACACGATGTGCCGCGTACGAGAACGGTATTGGATACCGAAATTGCGAGCAGAAGTGACGACGATCATACGTCGCTGTATGGAGTGTCAGAAGATGAACAACTTACCCCACAAGTATCCCGATCAAGGGCATTTACCAGCGCGTAGAGTGATAAGGACCTGTCCGTTCGAGCACATAGGCCTGGACTATTTTGGACCGCTCTCCGTGAAGGGCGAAGCAGGCCAAGAGAAGTGCTACGGATGTATTGTCACTTGTCTTGTCACCAGGTTAATACACTTGGAACTTGTGTCGGACGTCTCGACAGTAGCATTTTTGCACATGTTACGGCGATTCTTCGCGAGGCGAGGGATCCCGAAGCCCATTACGAGCGACAACGCACCAATTTTGGAGTTAGGAGACGTCATACTCTCAGAGTGGTTGTACAGAGCGAAGGACGACCGAACCACTGCCAAGGAGATCAGCAGTCGCCAGATCCAGTGGACATATAACACTCCCTATGCACCGTGGCAGGGAGGCGTCTATGAGCGCATGATCAGATCCGTCAAACTGGCCATGAACAAGTCGCTACAAAAGGTCACTCCATCGCGTGAGGAGCTAGGAACGCTGATCGTGGAGATCGAAAGCATGTTGAACCCTCGACCACTACTCTATGTCGAGTCGGAGGAAGGTTCAGAGCGCGTACTTCGACCAATAGACTTTCTTCAGAATTAATTTGAAGTGCTTCTTCCAATGCACACAGGAGAAGATCTTGTTGAGAACCACGACTATCTCAGTCCAGCAGAACGCCTAGCGTCCCAGACGAAGTTTCAAGTTGTACAGGCCATTGGCAGTTTCTGCAGGATCACGGAGCAGTTCTGGCAGCAGTGGCAGTCGCGGCATTTGACGTCCTTGAGAGAGAAACATCAGAAAGAAGTTGGACACAAGCGAGGATCGCGTATCGCTCCGAAGGTTGGACAAGTCGTGCTGATTTGTGACGCGTTACAACCACGCTACATGTCGAAAATGAAACGTATCGACGAGCTCGTAAGCAATAAGGAAGGTGTCGTCAGAGAGGCATCCGTTATGTTTCCAGCGCGTAGGAAAATCAGGAGGCCTTTAAACCTCCTAGTGCCTCTAGAACTCGACGACACGAGCACTGATGTGGACACGGAGTCTACATCTCAGCAGCATCCCGAAAGTTCGCCCGCAGCCGTGGAAGGCGAAGCGGATGATAGTCAACCAGTAGACACGGAACCGTCACGTTATAATTTCCGTCCAGCGAGGAGAGTGGATTACAGGAAATTGGCGCGTTCTAACGTTCTACCAGTAGTTTCGGTTACATGGGTGTCAGTCAACACGACCCGATGGAACAGATACCAGCGTTGGTATCCGTCGACGAGTAGGGCCCAGAAGACCTAGACCTCCGATCGGTCGAAGGGTCAGAACCAGATCTTGTCGAGGCGGAGAACGTCGTGCGCGACGAGCAGCAAGAAGACGTCGAGAACAGTGGTCCAGGACTAGAAGTCCGAGTGCAGCAGGATGAAGCCGAGGAGGCCGATCCGGGACCGGAGGTGCGCGTGCAGCAGGTGAACGTCGAGGAGGTGTATCCGGGACCTGAATTGCGCGTAGGACAAGCAAATGGACAGATCGACGAAAAGGAAGCTGAGTTGGTCGAAAGGGTCCAGGCAGTCGAATTCAGGATCAAGAGAGTGAGGATAAGCTTAGCAGGTTTTCGTTCAGGAAGAACAACGAAGGTCGCCAGGCATGCCACCGGACCTCGTTTGCGTATTTTTCGGCGAAGTGGGTATGCACTACGGGGAGTCATGCCCAAGGATTACCGACGAAGACATGCGCGATGACATCATCAGGCAAGATCGCGCGTGTTTCAAGTATAGGGATTTCTGTCCAGGCGGACAGCGATGCAAGTGTCGGCACAAGAGGTGCTTCGACTGTCAGAGAATGGAGGGAGCAGTGATCGAGGACCTGATTCCCATAGACGAGGGTCAGCACGGGGCCCTCGGTAACGTTCTTTACAAGGAACTAAGGATCCAGGAGCTGGAGGACGACGGACGACGGCTGACGCTGGAGGACAACGGACGACGGCTGACGGGCCTATGGCAGTTCTTCAGCGAGCCGCGGGACCAGCAAGGACGGAGGACCACATCAACGCGGGCCGGAGTGACGACAAGTCGTCTCCTTTGACGGATTCCGCGCCCCATTTCGACTGCCGCGCGCGCTCTGGGTTTCCTCCTTTCCCGGGCTATATCTCTGGGTTTCCTGATTTTCAGGGCCTTCTTAGGAATCAGCGCTTCCAGCCTTCTTCATGGGCTTACGGTCATTCGAGCGGCTGTGCGCGTCCGGGTTTCCGTTGGAGGGGTTTCCGTTCTGCGCGTGTTTTTAGTCGTGGTTTCTCCCGTCTTACTCCTTGCGCGTACCTTGTGGTTCTTATTGTGCTCATAATGTGTTGTTTTCGTCGTTTTCATTGTACTCTTTTGTATTCCTGCATGTTCTAATGTTTTAATCGATTTGGCTTGTTCTCATGCTTTGTTCTCTTTCATATATCGTGTTAGTATGTTACTCTACGCATATACGTTTCGTTTATCTAGTGCCTTGCTATTTGGGTAGTCTGGCCTTATCTTCCGTTGTGTGTCTTTGCTAGGTGACTTGTCCTGCTTCAGGGTCTTATAGTACATCGGTGCTATTCCTATTGGTATCATTTTGGTCTCTATTTGTGTTTGCGTAGTATCCTCATAGTCATATATGTTTATCATCGCGTTTATTCATGTTATTGCCTTGTCTCATCATAGTGCATTACCATCGATGCTTTTAATGTCCTGCTTCGTTCGCGTGCGTTTGTATTCCATGTATTATTTAAAATAAAGGTTTATTTACCCAAGTTTGAGGTGACTTCATCGCGTTCGGTCGCATCCAATTACTTATTCCGCGTGGCAGCATAATTCTGTTTATTCGTCTGATCGGAGTCACTTCAATTGGTGCATCGGCCGACTGCGTTATTCTCTATTTCTGGTCGGATTCGATTGGTGCATCGGCCGATCTGTATTCAGCTGCCGACAACTGGTCCACTGCGCGTTATAAGGACAATCCGCTTCTAGCAATTAAGTTTTTGGTTTGTTTTCGACGATTTTGGGAGAATGTTATGGCATGTTGCGTTTTTTCGACAACTGGACAAAGGACTTCCTGAGCTGAAACTGTTTTCTACTAAATTTCCTTATTAATTGCTAATGGTATATTGAGGGCTTATTTGAGGGCCTACAAAGCTTTTCTTTGCAGTATACAAGGAATTTCTGAAACGCACTTCGATTCGATAACGGAGACATAACCCAAAACTTCACTTGTCATTGAAATATATTAATTGTCTCTTCCTGAAACAGACAAATTGAGGTGAATCGTTCGTTTAAGTTTGGTACCAGTTTACCGACCAGGTAGAGGTGAAGGGCTTCGTTGACCCTTGTTAGCGGAAGTCCGGACCGAGAACCTGGCTGGTATCGGTTGCGCGCGGCAATAAGTCCTTTAGTAGAAGTTCCCGTTATGACTAGTGGAATCGTATTCAAGATTGTAGTTTTTTAGGAAGATAATATCGTCTTCTGTCTGAAGAAGACAATTTAGAGAGGCCAAATTGTAAAATACAAAATTTCACAGCTTGCCCATAGTAAATTACAATTAGCGCTGGGCTTATACATTTTGCATGGACATGAAAGTAACTGGCGTCCACCCTGATCTAGCGCTGGAAGGTGGCGTAACGACACCAGAAGAGCGGACCCCATGCGAAGCGGGACAAACGCTGAAGAAGAAGCCTATAATGAATTACAAAAAAGATCTCCTGCATGACCAAAAGGAGGAGGTGGGGGAAGGGACGACTTCTGCATCGATTTGTATTTCGGCAAACGACATAGAATTGAACTACCTTGCTGCACCTCAACCTATATTCACAATACATAATATGTGTCATTCAGCAAGCAAAGCTGAGCGTCACTCTTCACATTTACGATACCACAACTGAGAAGGCAGTTTATTATGAGGTACAAAAACCACCTAACACTCTCAAAATGAAACCACATAAGAAGAATAAGGTTCTGTTAGAGTTAAAGATGAGGAAATAGGTTGACAAATTTTCGGCAAAACTGAACCCAACGTCTTAACCTTTTATGGACATAAGTAGTGAAAGGCTGAGAAAATCTTAGTACCCAAGCAGGCTGCACAAACGAAGGAGATCTACATGGGATGGCATTCTGTAGTTGTAACTTTTTCACATTTTCAGCGAATGTGCAGCGGAATAGAACAGGTACAGAACCGCTTTTCTCCGGGGCAGTAGCTTCCTCATTCCTCCCGACGGCAGCACGTCACAGCCACTCGCGCAGTCCACTGCACCCCTCTAGGGGTAGTGGCTATAAAAGAGAGGGTCCGAGGAAATACTATCGGTCCCTCCCCTCCACCTAAGGCTGCCTCCGACGTCCATCCTGTATTCGTTATGTACAGGGTGAACCATAACTCATGCAACAAAATCAGGCGACCTTACCAGAAGATTTTCTCATTTGCATGGAACCACATGCTAACTCTTATGTAGCATATATACTACTGTACTTAGTGCTATATGTAGCCTTGCCATTATCGTGGCTATTGCTACTCCTATTTTAAAGTAGCGGGCTCTGACGTAAAACTATTGAAAACCCTCTTCTGGTCCGCGATGGGCCACTCTCATTACGATGTAGATACATTTCTCAAGATTTCTCAAGGTGGAACATTCGGTAGTATGGTATCGTGTAGGGCAATTCAGTGTCTTCTCAAATGTGAATATTGGATTAATGGATCTGAACAACATCAGAAGAACGCTGTCAATTTTCTGATCATACACGATGCAGCAACGAGCCGGAACCTATGAAATGTTCAGTCTAACTTGTTGTTGTTGTTATTACACAATGTGTAGTTCTACAAAACCACAAGAAGAGCTCTATAGAACTACAAGTAAGACGGAGAAGAGAGTAGAAAGAAGATTTTGTTAGCGCAGCTGGAGCACGCCGGGTATTCAGTCACCGCTTTACTTGGTGGAAAATTTCTTAGAGCTGAGCCATACCGGAAAGATAAAAATACTAGTGCGATTAAGGCATGCGAACAAAGGCTAGTTGCTCGTCTGACACGATTTTCCAAAATATCTCTCTTCACACTTTCTGTACAGTAAAAATGTTCCTTCGATGGGCACAATAATATAACACCATATTTTCTGCACCCCATCATGCTGCTTAAAGGCAAAACGCTCATTCCGGTAAAGCGATGATTCGAGCAGCAAAAAGAAAAGGACATGGTAGCGGCCATCTGCCGAACATCGTACTTCCAAAAGACTAGCTGTGAAATTCCTGCACCTTTAGATTTTTGACCTTCGTTATTTACCATCTTAGAGAAAACAGTTCCCCTCTAAACAACGTAGAAAATTGTTGCCCATTATCCTCTCTGTAACGAACGAGAAATAAAATTCCGTAAGAGGCTGCGACGCGGACTGCAAAGCTACCCTCACGATCAAAAGGCTCTTATCAGACCAAAAGTGGCCGCCTATAAATAATACCGCTCCTCCATAATCTGCAAACAATGAACAAATAGTTTTTCAAATTGTGCATTAACACATTGACGACAACCGCGTTTTGCGGCAGACAACCGCGTGGGAAGCGCGCGGGTTTTGTTTCGTGCACTTTTTTATGGATGATTTGTTCTGTATCCTAATCATCTGTGACAGGAGAATGTCCGACAGGCATAAGTTAGAAAAATATCGTTGCGTTCATTGCATATATCGAATTAAAAAATTTTCACTAGGAAGGAGACCAATTCTACAATCAAATCAATTCACGTCAGTGTTTTTTGCCTAAATTTTGCCCAAGGGGGTTATGTGGGATGCTGAGCACGAGTCTGATAGTTTTCGAAATTTCGTCCGATTACGGTACGGTGAGTAAGGCTGTCGAAGTTATGGTCACCGATTTTGCTCGAACTTCGTCTATAGGGGTTAATTGGGGTGCTGATCTCGGATCTGGCATAGGTTTTGCGGCCAATTACGATAGGTACAGATGAGCAAGGCTGTCTGAGTAATTGCCTCGTAGGCGAAGTTTGGGCGAAATCTGTGACGACTCCGACAGTCGCATTCACCCGTACCTAGCGTAACCTACCGTGATTGGCCGAAATTTTGAAAACGGATGTCAGATTCGTGATCAGCACCCCAAATAACCTCTTGAATGGAATTTGGGTGAAAAAGATGAAATGAATTTATTTGACTGTAGAATTGGTCACCTTCCTAGTAAGGTAAAAAATTTTAAATGCGATATATGTAATGAAAGCAACGACATTTTTCTGGCTTATTCTTTTTGAACATTCTCCTAGCACGGGTGATTAGGGATCAGAAAAAGCATCTATAAAAACCGACGACAGCAGAACAAAAATTAGCGCGAAAAGTTATGAGGCACTGGTGGCTCCTATTGTCCCACGCGGACGGACAGGTATGAGCCACCGGTGGCCCATATTGTCGTCAATGTGTTAATATAGATTCAAAGGGCGTACGGCTCACCCTGTGTATATGTTAATGCAGTAACCCTTGAATTTTTGCAAAATAAAGCCCCTCTTCTTAATTTATTACACCTTTTAGCCCACTACGGGTCTGGCTCTTCGAAGCTTCTTCGACGGTTAACAAACCGAACCGTTAGGTTTGTTACAATTCATGTGTCGTGCAGCTGATGACACAAGCTAAGGAGTTCAAGAAATGAAGCCTACATGTACATGCCGCCTATATGTAGATAGCTTTGAGGACAAACTTCAACTTCAACTTCAAGAAAGAGTTCTTCAAGGAAAATCACAGTTTCTACCAATGGCCATGGTCAGTGACATCAACGCCAAGAATGAGCCTCAAGAACTTCATATCAGAGCTTACAGTTGATAGTAGAACGAACAAAACGCCACGATGTCTCACCATGTCCACTAAGACTATCCATGAAAACTCGAAGTCTCCGAACTCTTCTTTCCTACGATGGTACCAATAACCTGGTGACCAGTTCCACGACGAGATCGTCCACATCACCTTTCACAGCAAGTAGTGCTTGACGGAGAGCGTGGACCGCAGTAGGAGGAGGTAGCTGCTGTCGCGTGCATCCGATTCCAGGTTCTTGGTGCTGATTCCCAGGCAAACCAAATTTTCCATCCCTCATGGGTCGACAAACTGGTACCAGACTTGTCTGCGAAGGATAAAACACTGACTTGTTCCCCGGCAGGACACCGTAAATCATTGCAAAGGCCAAATATGCACTCAGATCATCACCTTTGCGATATCCAGTAGAAGTATAATGCGTGGAGCATCCCAAGGAGAATGACTAACGCCGTTCTTTATCATTTTATCCTCATTCCCTGACCAACTCTCTGTTGTCTACAAGATTTGTTGTTCGTAGACCACCACACCTTCGGGTTAGGTTTCGCCTTCCGTGTCTATGCAAAAATACCACACTCAAATAAAGCATGTTACTACTCTAGGGCGTTCGTTCTTCTTCTATTTGTTACAATTTATTGGTGGAGCGATATTGCATGTTTACTGACTACTGACCTGCTTAAAGTCCATATGCAACGATTGTTTTTCACTTGTGAGCAGACGTGATACCTAACTATAGCACATTCGGCAGCAAAAACAATATGTATGTAAAGTGATTGTGTCTTCAGCAGCTTCTGTAATGATTATCACTGTAAGAATCACATTTGTTTGTCTTCTTCAGATAGCTTTGATAGATGATCTGGGTTTGTCGGTCAACTTCTACTTCCCAGCGCTTCTTGGCCACAGACACCCCTAGAATTCCATGAGCAAGATCATCGACGAGTTCGACGCAGCGTGCGGCCCTCACGTAGGTTCCAATTTTTTTGTTGTTGATTTTTTCGTTGTCTAATCACCCATGAAGTTAGGTGATGCTGCAAAAGATGTTGTGCCCATGCGAGCGTCGTACTACAGAGGAATCAGGAGCACGGAAACGAAGAAGGGCTGCATCTAAAGTCATCGAAATGAATCATCGAAATGCATCGAAAAAAGGTCTGAGGGTTGCACATCTGCTCTTCAGGAACATTTATTCTTCGGACGTGAAAATTTTGCTTAAGTTATACAAAATATATGTATTGTCAGTGGTCGAGTACTGTACACCAGTGTGAAGCCCGTATTGTGTTAAAGATATCCGAGAAATAGAAAAAGTGCAAAAAGTTTTCACCAAAATTCTGTATCTTAGAGTATTTCGAACGCTTCATAACCAAGGAGGCTCAATGAGACTTCAACACTTAGGGCCGAAAACTCTTTACTATCGAAAGACCTTTGCTGACTTACTTTTTGCTTTTAAGTTTCTAAAAGGAGAACTTCGACTACGGCCGTCAAACTACTGGCGCTTCCGACCATCACGTGGAAGGCGCGGATGCTCCAACTTGGACCATCACATTTCGGGCCATTATCTATTAGGACTGTGCCAAACCTCTTTTGTGGTTCGCTGTACGAAATCGTTTGAACGTCTTCCTCCAGCTCTAGCTCAGTGCCATACGTCCTTACAAATCAAGGCTGCGTTAAAGAAAATCGACATTCTACCTGCTATTGGTGTCCCTGATATGTGTTACCTAGTATACTTCTGTAAAGGAGCATGCCGAGTTCTATGCTTCTGTCCATTTTCGTTTTTTACTTTAATCAAGGCGTCAAGCAGCTAGGCAATTGGCTGGGCAGTTAGAGTGAATAACTTTCATGATGTTTCCTTCTACTATAAACAGTATATGCTATGCTTTTGAAACCCATCAACTCAACCTATGACTGAATACACCTCTTAGGCTCAGCCCGGCTGCAGGGCAGGCTTAGCAGTTATAGCTATTCTTCGTTCTTTCGCTGGTCAGCTCTCAGGAGCCTTATCAGGGGATGGCACCATCAATCTCTTATCCTTTGGTGTGGGTTGTCAGCTCATGGATGCCTCTCACTGTCAGACTTTTGTTACTGGAAAAATGCATATGTAGTTCTATTGTTCTCTTTAGTCGTTTATCGTGATCAGTCCCAGCATGTACTTCCTGCACTGTCGCCTTTTGGCTACAAAATTTATGTTGTAAGCGAGCGCTCGGAATGTATGTCCTTCAGTTTTATATTAGCTTTTTTCTAGGTTTTAATTAATTTTGAGTCTTGAAGTGTCTGCTGTTGAGATTGTTTGAGCTAGAATTTTGCCTGCTGTTCGTTGATGTAATAGCGCGCCTTTTGGCGCATAAATAGATAAATAAATAAATCTACACAACCTACCTAAGCTCCATAAAAGCACTTTAACGAGCCTTGAAATGACATATGTTAGCAATCCCTTCAAATGCATCTCACCGACTTAGCTTTACATATGCCATTGGGCTGGGAGGGGTGGTTCCCAGAGAAGTATAGAACCAATCCGCCGACCGTGGAATGATCAATGTTAGAGTGGTCTGCGCGGATCACCGAACCAGAGTCTGTCGGCACTTCGGAGTGCACTATACACACACACACACACACGTTGCTGGCAGCAGGTAACTCGGCGATAAAATATGAAGAGCAGGGATCGCTGTGAAGGTAGGAAATCGGAACCAGTTACGCAGACCTCCGCACAAAGTGTCGTAAAACAATCTACTAGAGAGGTTGTCCAACCATCTTTAGATAGTAACTGCTGGGAGCCCTCTACCACGTCCAAATGAAAACCTGACGCGACAGTACCCCTTCCAATCAGGTCGTTCAGACCACAGCATTCCCAGTCATGCGCCAGCTTCTAAAAATTGGAGAGCAGATCGGAGTAAAATTGTAGAAAACATGTTTTATTGACGAGACACAACACATTCCGAATATGAAGAATATGCTGAAGCAGCTGCTCGTTAATTGGTAGACATTATGCAAGCATTTGGCGTTTTCATATATATAAAATACATTCTCATTTAAAAAATTCCTATCATACATTGCATAAAAAATCATAGAATAGTCATGGAGAGACTAGAAATCTTCGAAGTTCGCTAGTTATTCAACATATCGGATATTCGATTGATGAATGTATAGCGATTTGTTAGTCAGGTGCTAGGCACCAAAGATTTAGCAATAGCACAGAATTAGTCATGGAAAGATGATAGAATAGAAATTTGATAAAACAATCCGTAGAGATGACTCTGTGAGATTCTTCTGGTTAGATGGCCAAGGTGCAGCACTTCGCCGAGCCACCACTCTTTATGAACTCGCTCATGTCAACGAATCTGAAATGAGAACACCTTGCAGCTGCACCTGGTCTCGCCGTCTCTTTGACATTTCCGGCCGATCGCTCGGAGTTTGCGGCGTTTGTTGGTTTGTTCGTGGCCGTGTGGTTGCCTCGTGAAGAGCCACCGCCTGAGAGCATCATATGCGAAATCCGAGACCCATTCACTCATCCGCGTCACAATGATTTGTAAACATCGGATTCGACTTCGGACCACGAGCGACGCTCCCTCGATCTGCCTTTGGTCCTTCCCTCCCAGCTCAGACCTGTTCATGAACTTTCCTCCCTCCGTAGTGTAAGATGAATGCTTGCCAAGTGAACTCACTCAGTTCCTTCAAGCGCACGAACATTTGTGAGCCTGTATGAGTGCCCGAGTGCTTAGCAAACACATAAACGAGGATTTCCTAGTTGGTAGGGACTAATGTGATTGTGTGATGTCGCGTAAAAAATACACAACCCCCCTCGTTTCCTCGGGAATACAAACGCCACGAGGCAACCGCGGAGCCTCTGGGGCAGTCGGGGTGCAAATGTTGTCATATTGAAAGTCCCTCTGAGACACGCCATGCATACCGCCACCACGAGGTGTCATTTGGAATAGCGTTTTGTTTAGGAATTTCGGCTTGCGGAAAACAACCAACAGGCAAGAGTGTTTCAACCTTCCAGAACATGTCCTGTGCCATTTTGTCGCCCGGAAAAGGGAGACTACGCACGCTTTGGTGATCAGTGATCCGAGGACAAAAAACGGCTTGTGGCGAGTAGTAAAACGGCGCCTCTCATCGACTTCACCACTCGCTTAAATAGCAACGTTGAAATGTTTGTATACGATGAGGAGAGTAGGCAGCCTATTTTTCACCAACGTTTCCATCGGAAACATAGTACTTCCGCGAACGTCGTCCATCGTAAATGGATAATGCAACGCAGTATTACGTGCACTATTATCACTATATCCTACTTCTCATTTGCTCGCGAGATTTTAGTTCACATTGTAATATTAGATATTAGTCGGGGCGCGTGGAGCTTAGTTCGGGTAGGTGCCGCCTGTCGATGTGCCTTCTAATTCATGGTTCCAGGTTCGGGTCCCGCCCAGGCCAGCTAAGCCTTTCATCCCAACATGCTCGGTGAATTAGTACCGGACATGTACGCGAAGAACAGAAAAGCGATTTGCCACCCGTTGAAAGTGCAAATACCCTACCTCATTTATGGAACCTCGTCGTACACTTGTAATACTTTGCACTAAGCGGTCTTTTTTCCTCAAACTTTTATGCCTGCCATTTCAAGGAATTATCGCAACATTCAGTGAGCCCCCAAAAGTCCCAACCCAGCCTAACCTATGGAATACCAGTCGTCCTGCCAAATGGACGACAAATATTTGTGCAACATACGGCAAACAATCTACTATCGCTCAATGGTCTATGCCAGACCGAATTAAAGTCTTTAGAATAAATTAATATCTCTACCAATTTAGCACTCTAACATGCCTCAGTTCACCGCAGAACACTGCTTCAGGGCACACTCAGCCCTTGGTGATACCTGGACAGGTAAACTCACTTCACGCTGAAACCGAGTCTTTCCAATTTCCCGGCGATCTCGTCATTTCCGTGGTGCATAACGACGTTCTTTCCTATGACAACCGCGTTGCAGGCGAAATTCCGGGCTTCCTTGTCGGATACCTGGAACACTCTTGCGCCTTACTAGGTAATGACGCATTCATAGTACATAGACACATCTACTCCTAAACATGGCAGAGCGTGGAATCTCTTCAACGACAATCATCTGCTACACTCTACTATGTAGACTCATCCTCTGACATGCTAGGCTCTCCAAAGGCGAAAAACTTAATACTCACTGGCAAAAGTTCAGTTTCATTGTGCATGTTGTGCGCACTGAGATGATCGAACGCGTAAGGGTAATAGATAGCCAATTCTTCATTCAAGGGGCAGAAGGCAGTGTCGATATGGTAGAACCTGAAGAAGTTAAGAGCAATAAGAGGTCACCAACAAGGAATTTTACCAATTAAAATGTTGGGTCCACCTTTCTGTTCTGTTTGAAACAATAATATACAACCGATAAGCACTATGTGAGTAGAGACGGTTTCTAATATTCGGCTCGTTTTCTAATGTGAAGCAGCTTTATAATCAAAGATGGTCATTTGAAAAAGCAGCTCAAAATTTTCTGGCCATTCTATCGCATTTGATGGAAAATGGGACCGAGTGGTAATGCAGTCGGAGGGAGCGCTGTCTGTCCGTGCACACCAAACAGAGGTTCTTGGTCCGGTTCAAGCACAAATAAGCCTTCCATCAGCAGGCTTGGGGTAGGTGCATTTCTGCACCACAAGCATCAAAAGAAAAAAACACTGGGTTTTGATCAATTTGATCTGACTTCCAGGGTACTTAGGTCAGGTGGCATCCGGGGCTAAACTCATTCACCCACGTCTTATCTATGGGTGACTGGTGGTGCTCGTCGACACCCACCTGGAAGGTTAGTTGATACGCTGTACCTGGGACATCGGCTCTTTACTCTGGCTGCCTTGAGAATGCTATTCTGCATGATGAAATGGTGTGGCGGAGCCGTTTCACTAATATTCTCGACTTTTCAAGACTCCGAAAAAGGGGAAGACGCCGAAACGTTAGCCGAAATAAAGCCTGTTTAACAGTCTTGGTGAACAGCTTAGAGAAGAGACACGGTGAAAAAACACTGTTGTCAATCGACTGGCCACCGCTAGACATTGTCGGCTAAAATCGCCTTCAAACTGCCTCCACGATGGCCCGCCGGAGTAGAATGCTTGGTGCATGCCAAACAGGAACTGATTAGCTTAGACCCTTACCCTCTCGTTAGATACAGTCAGGTGTTCTAAAAATTGAAAAAATTGAAATTGAAAAAATTGAAGTTTTATGGCAGTACTACATTTTTTCTGCAGCATACATAAAAGCCGAAAGAAAACTTTTATGGAAAGGAGGAGCTCACATTGTGAAAACCTTTGCGACCAAAAAGCATAAAACAATGATAGAATATGTTTCACATTGCCGCAAAAAAAACTTGCAAGGAAAGGCTAGTTGACCATAAAATTCTGAGATACCTACTACAACGACGCCAACTACCTGCAGCTTGGGGTCACCTAGTGTGGATATTCCCTATCACCAACACACGTTTTGCTCACCTTGGATCGACTAATCGGCATCCGAGCGCCTTCCAAGAGCTGCCATCGTTCAGCTTTTCGGTCAAGTCTTTCAAGGCACGCACATCAGTTCTTGGTCCGACACCCGTGAAGAGAGTTCGATTCCCAGCACCGCCCCAGAGAGCGTCACCAGCTCCTAAATAATTCCGAATTATCTCACACCTTGAAATATGGACAGCACTGTTGCGAACTTGTGCTACATGGTGAGATGGCCACAGCTTTGTAGAACGGTATCGAAAAGGGAGAACTCTTCCTTCTTTTCCTATTTATTTGTGGACACACCTAAACTGTCAGACCTTGTAAGACTGTACTCTAGGCATCGAGCTTAAATGGTTGGAGATCTAGCTGTTGTCCATCGCATTCCCACCACGATATCCACATTGGGTTACACAAAACATGCGCTTAACATTGTAGCCGGTAGAGTTACCGAGGTGCATGGATAGTGGCCTCTAGAAGATCGAAGACGGGGAGAAATTTCAGGTCATTCTGATACGAAAGATTCTTTGTTTATCTGTGACGGTCCAACACAGTTGTGGCGACAATGACTTCGATATTAATAGCGGACAACTGTGGATGAAGTTGAACGATGAGTTAGGATGGCGACGTAAGGGGAGACGCAAGTTGTGTAATTACGTGGGAAGCCTCATACTGCAAAGATTATGAGCGGAGAAAATTAAGAACGCTCGTCAAATACCCCGTAGAACTATCGGAGAATAGCCGGTCATCAGTGGGGGAGAACCCTTACACTCATCGGTGCATTTTACAGTAGTAAATGCCCTTTCATTTCATTGGAAGACCGTTTCACCGCCAGGTATGGTCACTAACGACAATGATCATCGCCCCGTCTGCCCGACCCTCATCAAGTAGGCCATGGTGTGGCCCTTTCGGCTCACTCTGTACCTATGTAGTCACCGCCCAATTAAGATATTGCCCTCGCTCTATTCCTAGCGAATTACCCGATATACGGTAAGAGGAGGATCTTTCCTCCAAACCACACGCAAGACGTTTCAGAATTATCCTAGCTGCCGCTGTGTTTCATGGTCCTGCATGAGCCTCTTACCGCCTATATAACCGTAGCCAGCTTTATCTACCTAATAGAAGACCACCTAGTCTACTAGCGCAGAATAGAACAATGTACAATGCGCTTGAAAAACACTGTAAAAAGACCGCGTAAGCTGCTCACGTAAAGAAACGTCGGGCAAACATGGTTTGTATTGGTGTGTGATAGCTAAGCCTTAAGCCATTAAAAGATAGGTGTTAGTAAGAGTTGCTTCTATAGACCTGGTCTTGACCATGAACTGTTCTTGTGATTGACACAGAAGTGAAGCTCAAAAATAGCAGTCGCTTAAAACTGAAATTCCATAGAAGGAAAGAATACAAGGCTCTGAGTAAGGCAAATGGAGCAAACGGACGGAGGGAATACGTCAGATTAATCGAATATTCGATGAAATTCCTCAAGAGCCTCGTGGTGAGAAACTCGTCGGCCGCCCGATGCCATGGCGCGAACTCGCATTCGCCATATTTACCGAGCCGACACGATCTCACAGTCAAGTAGGCTCTTGTGGGATGCCATCTTTCTCCTCAATTTCAATTTCCCATCAAATCGCGTCGTCTACCCATTAACAGCTGGTTTCATGTCAGCAGCGCTGTAGGTTCCGTTCGTCGTCAACGTTTCGCCATTTGATTTCCGAAGTTGATCGGAGCACTTATTCAGAACTGCTCGAGGTCTATTTGCTACCTACGCAAATTACTCAGTGGTTTCCTCGAGTTTGCCTGTCTCTTGAAGTAATCTTTGATAGCCAAAACACCAAAACTATCGTTGGTTATACGATGCACTCCTTTCAGAAGGCCTTCATTATTCGCTTTTTGCACCTTTTTTTTAAATTTATTTATCATTGTATAATTTTACTTACTTTAAATTTTTATTTCTTTGAGATTTTTTTGAATTGATCATACGCATGTACGAAATCTTTGAGGAGTTAAGCAAACTCAGACCTCGCAAGATCCTATAAATTAAAGGGCGAACCGTACGCTCCATTAATGTGTTTTACCCAACTAAATTCTTTCGATAGAAAATGGTTCCAATTACCTTCGAAAGCTATGTCTCGATCTCCTACGCATTCGTATCCGTTTTTCGAGAACCATTGCTCGAAGAAGTACCTGAAAACGCAAAAATAATCCTTTCTGGTTTACGTGTTAACAATCAATACCTTTTTTCACTTATTTTTAAACTGTTGACTAAAACTCGTGTCCGTCACGGATTTCAAATTGCAACTGTACTGCAAGAAGTGCACCAAGCCTCCTGGATATGAGGTGGTCTAACACTTCGGAATGGAGTATTCAAAGCCCTATGTATCTGCCAAACCCTATACTTTACGACGGCAGTAAACCACAATTTAATGCCCATTATTGTTCCCTCCCCTCCAAAAAAGGAAAAACATCTAAATAAAGCACTTAATGTGATAAAAGTAACCTTTCTCCTTTTCGCTCAGGATGCGAGAAATTGGCCAGGTAGGCTCTATTCCCTTTGACTACAGCAGCATTGGCGGAGAACACCATGTCGGGGTAGGATTCCGCACCCTGAAAATACTCAGCGTTGTTCGCTGACATTGATTAATGATGGAAAGTGCTTGGAAGCAGCACAATGGACCTCCTGACAGACTCACTCCATTAAGCGCTCTGAATGAATAAAGGTGCAGTCCCAATAGGGGCGTCCTCTTCATACACACGTTTAAATAGTAGTTAAAGTGAAAAGACATGCAACATAATGTGCAACATAAGGCAGCCAATCGACTATCAAGGAAGCCCGGAGGGATTGGAGAGGGGGGGGGGGGGGGGTGGGAGGGGACACGCCAAAAAGACGAGGGGTAGAACGCACGTCCCGCTATAAAGGGACCCCCCCCCCCCTGGAATTGCACCTGAATACGTTAGCGAAGCTGTACTGTTGCATCTAGTCTACGGATAGAAGCAGCGATATGCGATATGATATGACTTTCATTTCAGCCCAATTCCCACTCCCAACCATGAATTTCTCGGATATATCACATCACTCTCAGACGAAACAGATGTATATGCAATTCGATAATCCATTTTAAGCTGGCGGCTTTATTCGCCCCGAACCTAGAAAATCCATGGGAAATAAAGACGATGTACGAAAAAAGTGGAAAGGAAATAAAGACTTTGTAGAAGTCTATGCGGTGAAAGAAATGGAAGGTGGCCCCTCCATGCTTTACTTAAACCAGTTTGTGCACATTATTAGCATTTCTTTTCCCTCACAGACTACGTTTAAGATTTCCCGACCGAGGACCGCCCACCGCTGTTCACTGTTTATCGAAAAACCACCATCGACTTTCCAGTCTTTCCAGTCGAAGCACTCGCACTATTCGATAAGGTATCCATGTATTCAGTAAAATGCTTCTCGAGAAAAAAAGCAGGCAGGGACTCGAGCGCGGAATGAAGGCCTTTCTCAAATTCCTGCCCTTTGAATCAGCAGTCGCACTGCACTTGTATTTTGCCAAAATGAAAGGAGTAAACAAAATTATGGCCCCGACGCCCGAACTTCGACCACCAAATGTTTACGCTCGTCATTCATTCATTGGCCAAAGAGGAAGTGTTAAACATTGGAAGAAAAACGGGTTCTCACATCGCTTATCAATGGAGATTAGTTTGTATCATGAATGCTCTACTAAGCTTTACAAACGACGATTTACGGCTGGCTACTATACTTATGCTCGAATGACCCATTCGAATAGGTATTCGAATGATTTTCATTCGAATTTGAATATTCGAATTCGAGTATTCGAAAAATCGCGTTTTTCGAATGTATTCGAATTCGAATGTTCAAAAAATCGCGTTTTTCGAATGTATTCGAATTCGAATATTCAGAAAAATTGCGTTTTTCGAATATATTCGATTTCGAATGCTCGAAAATTTTCGGTATTCGAAACCATTCGAATATTCGCAATTTCCCAGAAAGCAAAAATTATTCAAGTATTCGAAAAGTGTCATTCGAATGCCCAACAAGAATTTGTGTATCGGCGTATTTTGAAAACGCTTGGTGGGTTTCTCGGGTAATTTGGGTCGCCAAAACGGTTCTGTCTGTGAATCAAAGCTGTGGTACGATGGTGGCTCGGTGCCCGGATACTGAGCGCCTCATCGATACTAGTCACTTCCCGAAAAGCCCTGTTAAGAGGGAGAACTTCCACAACGTCTCACAATGTTGAATTGCAAAAAATTTTCCACAGAGAATCGCTGCAGTGGTGAATGACCGATCGGGGACCAGTAATCGTCGCCACCCCGATTGGTGAACTCTGAGAGAAGACCACTTTCACCGATAAAGGTATGGATAGTATCAACCGGTATTGATTGCCTGATCAATCTGTGACATGGTCTTCTGAATTAAGGCGCTCGCTGGAGACGTCTGAATATTTTCCAGTATTTTGTGTACCTATTCTACGCTAATTTTATGCACCTGTTCCTGTCAGTAATTTCTGACACATCGACGATCGACAGCTCTTAGCGCGCTCCTATATAGTATCAGACGTTTTTTAGATCTTAGAGTATGGACATAAGGGTTAGTTTGATCTGGAGCAGTTTTGCATTCCACTCAAGCAGTTCTGGAAGCTATTTTCGCCGTAAACGTAATAACGTAAAGGATGAAGGACAGGAAGGAAGGATAAAGGTAAATTCTTGTTTGGGAGGTACCAAGCATTCCACATTTATTACTGCGCCTGTGCAAAGCGGCCGAGGAAGAGTAGGAATTGTTAACAAAAAAAAAATTGAAAATGATGGTTCAAGCGGCGTTTCAAACGGACGTTATTTGTCTTTCACGCTGCAGTTAAGAGACAGTTTGCAGTTCTGAGACAACAAGCTAGCAAATGTCTGCAGGATGGGCGTAAGGGTCAACAGGGTGCGCTTCTGTCTTCTGTCACGTCGGGTGTCCCCTGGTGCAGAAGAGTACCTCATGAAGTCGGCTTTGTAATTTTCGTCACGCTATGCTCTTCTGCTCCTCCGTGGTCTGAATGCTCTGCTTCTGGATTTCGTTTCTACAACGACTACAGTTCCGCAAAAGCTATATTATAAGGTAGGACTTCACAAAGGGGAGGCGGCGTAGGTCGGCCGAATGTTATCGATCGATTTTATCGATTTTTGTTCTGAATTGGCCATTTGAAGTGGGATTCGCATGGATACGTGGCCGTATGCCGGACTTCACAAAGGCGAGGCGGCGTAGGTCGGCCGGATGTTATCGATCGATTTTATCGATTTTTGTTCTGAATTGGCCATTTGAAGTGGGATTCGCATGGATACGTCGGCCGTATGCCGGACTTTACAAAGGCGAGGCGGCGTAGGTCGGCCGGATGTTATCGATCGATTTTATCGATTTTTGTTCTGAATTGGCCATTTGAAGTGGGATTCGCATGGATACGTCGGCCGTATGCCGAACTTCACAAAGGCGAGGCGGCGTAGGTCGGCCGGATGTTATCGATCGATTTTATCGATTTTTGTTCTGAATTGGCCATTTGAAGTGGGATTCGCATGGATACGTCGGCCGTATGCCGGACTTCACAAAGGCGAGGCGGCGTAGGTCGGCCGGATGTTATCGATCGATTTTATCGATTTTTGTTCTGAATTGGCCATTTGAAGTGGGATTCGCATGGATACGTCGGCCGTATGCCGGACTTCACAAAGGCGAGGCGGCGTAGGTCGGCCGGATGTTATCGATCGATTTTATCGATTTTTGTTCTGAATTGGCCATTTGAAGTGGGATTCGCATGGATACGTTGGCCGTATGCCGGACTTCACAAAGAGGAGGCAGTGTATGTCGGCCGGATGTTATCGATCGATCTATTTTTCTGAAGTTTACCGTAGTTTATCAATATGTTGGCTGGAGAATAATTACATTCACAAGTTCATCGCAAATAAGAAATATTTATTCCTACCACTTACTTGGGTGAATCACCAGAACGAAATGAGACTGGCCCTCATGGGTAGTCTATTCCTAGCTACTTGTAATACATTTTGTGGCCGCAAAATCGACAGTGTGATATTTCACATTTGTAGATGAGCAGGACAGACTTGCTACAGATTTTCATGTAGTACTTTGTCGTCAGTCCTTCACTAGCTGCCGATAGGCAAAAGCATTGTTTCATGAAAGTTCTTTAACAGTCAGTCTGCCACCAATTTCAAAAAGGATTGTTTTAAAGTGACCTAGAAGCTTACAGTGGCTCAACCAGATAATGTTCCCTTCAAATGTGTTGTAAACTTTTCGTTTGTTCCTCATAAGCAGCAATTAACAAAGCACTAGTATTCCTTTGAGAAAAATTCGTATTCCAGTAAGCAAGGAAATTAGACGCTTGTATAAGCCCTTTGATCGTTCTACGTGTAAGTTCTCTATCTCATTTTTACGACTCACATGGGGGTTTATGAGATGCCTGTCGATAAAAACCTCGTGCTTAACAAGGAAGGGATCCGTTATGTATTGCTTCCCTTTTCTCTTCTGTGTTGCCTTCTATCATGTCTATAATACAGCCTGATTTTTCATTCGAATTCGAATATTCGAATCGAATATTCGAATTCGAATATTCGAAAAATCGCGTTTTTCGAATGTATTCGAATTCGAATGTTCAAAAAATCGCGTTTTTCGAATGTATTCGAATTCGAATATTCAAAAAATCGCGTTTTTCGAATGTATTCGAATTCGAATGTTCAGAAAAATCGCGTTTTTCGAATATATTCGATTTCGAATGCTCGAAAATTTTCGGTATTCGAAACCATTCGAATATTCGAAATTTTTGGGAGAGCATAAGTATACTGGCTACTAGAGAGGGTGCTTGAGCGTCTCTGCCAATTATGAGAACGACAAGACGAGCAGTACCACAAGCAGCAAACGACGACCGTAAAGGGCAAAGCTACTGGTGCTCAGCGCAAAGTGACCTGAGAGCCTTCATAATGACGCCCGTGTTTTTGAACATATTGTGGGAAGATTCATAGCTGTAGGTACATAGCTGTCCTACTGAGAGAATATTAAATGCGCTCAATAAACAACGTTCCTGACAGAGGCCTGCACCGCGTATTACTCCCGCAGCCTAAGTTAACTTTTTAATGGAATAATACGACTCGAACACCTTTGCAACATGATAATCAAGTCTGTGGTTCAGCTTTAGAACCAATCCCAGTCGGATGAGTGGGTGAACGGAACGGGAGGGGTGCAACCCCAATTGACAGGTGTCTCCTTCCCTGAACGCACCACCGGCTCACATGTTTCACCCCGAGTCCTCATTTCATGAGGTATGTACCAAACGCGTGCTTGCGCAATTGAGGAGGCACCGGCTGTCGCGCACACCAGATTTCAGTACGTGGTTCTGATTTCCCACCTGGATCAACCAAGTTTTCCATCCCTCCGGGTTCAGTGAATTGCTACCGGACTTGTCTGGGAGGGATAGAACACTGACCAGCCCATCAGCTGGCCATCTGAGGATAGCGTGGCGCATCTCACAATGAAATTATGTAACGCCGTCCTTTATCCTTTACCAACAGGAGCTTTCAGACACTTCAGGAGCGGGGATGGTGTTGTGAAATGTACTACCTAACCTCTAAACCAAATCTGACATCAAGAAAAGATACAGATCACCAATTACTCATTCCAAAACCTCTAGTCGCAAAGCGCAAGGGAATCGCCATCCATACGACGTGCTGTGTTGCACAAAATTAAACATTTTACACAACACTTGTGTGTTCTACTCCCGTGGACTGATATGTTCTAACCCCGTTGACTGGTCTGTTTTAACCCAGTGGACTGTTGTGTTCTACCCCAGTGGTGAAGCAAGCTAGGCCATTCCTGATGAAACTGGGCATTCGTGCGCCTTCTTGTCATGACAGATAACCAATTAGTACAAGGCGACCTTCCACAATTTGTGCCCCGCACTGGTCGCGGCCATCGCACTGGTGGCAAAACATAGATGATGAATGAGACGTCAACTTTTTCCGTCTACTGCCATGGTAGAAGCAGAACAAGATTGGCCCTGAATTAGCGCCGACATCGAAGCTGCAGGCTGCAGGGTACAGCAAAAACCGGCAAAACCTAGCACCCAGTGCCGCAAATGAGCCTATTCGAATTTTCGAACGAGCTGTAACAGGCTTACGTCGGCCTCCATGATGTCAACCCGAGCTCCGCAATTTTCCAAGGTGTCCTTCAGGGTCGTCCATTGCTCCATCGCCTTGCCACGATTCACGCCACGTCTCATGTCCATCCATGGATTAATCGAATAGGTCAGCTGAATGAGAAAAAAAGCTTAATAGCCGAATACATCTCCGTACTGTTCTAACTGAATTAGATTTCTGACCTGAAAGTGCGTGGGACGGCACATGAGAATCCGCTTTGCTGCCGTAGCGACATTCTTGAGCGGTGCGCTCGCCGAGGCCATCTGCATAGTAACAGAACAAATTACTGAACGAGAAGTGTAGCGGCATTTATCAGGGTACGGAGATTAGATGAAAGCGAAAGGAACGGAATATATTGGTGGAGAAGAGGCGATAGCCTCGAGGCAGGCTCACCACGTACTTCGAACAGTGCACGAGCAGAGAGTGAAGGGCGATTGGGCGTATCAGTTCCCTGTATGGCAGTGTGATCCGATCGACGAAGACCAAAACACGACGACGCGCGACGGTGGTGGTCGAAACGGAAAGAGAAAGGGAGCAACGACTGAGAGAATCGACGGGACAAGCAGACAGGTCGGTGGTTGTGGCTGTGGTCAACGAATCTTCAGCTGCAACTGGCACGCTTTGCTCCCAAATCTGTTCCGATGATCGGCCGATCGGGCGCGGATCTAAGTCTAGCGATGGCCTGCGTATCGACTATGTTCTGGGTGGTCACCATATCGGCAAAGGGTTTTGCATCGGACATCTGAGCTTGCATTATCATCTACAGATAGGCAGAGTGAGTACCGCACTTCGGTCGCAGGCGAGTATGTAGAGCAGCGACAGAAGGAGGCGGAATAAGCAAGGGCTGAAGGGTTTATAGGTCCGGACTTGGGTCGGGAATATAATACATCATGCAAAAAGGGCAAGAAGGAAACGTCGATGAAGGTACACACCCAGTGTGAGCAAGTGGTCGTGAAAATCTTCAAATTGTTGACAAGTAGGAAGTCTTTACTTTAGAGGCTATTGGAGGTGCCTAGCACCTTAAGTCATAAAACGGACCTAGATTTGGATTGAAGCTGAATATGCGTCAAGTCGCGCTATATTTCGTCACGTCGGGTATACTTCACTTGCTCTGAATCTCGCAATTTACCATGATCATAAACATTTATTTGGAACTGCCTGCTACTAAGGCTCTTAAACGAATCTCTTCCTTCGAGATGACTGGAAGTATTAGGTTGATCGGAAAGTCTTGATAGGTTTTCATTTTTTTCATCCTTATTTCATTATTCGGCACAGAATGCAAATCATTCAACAATATAATCATTATTGCTAGTCACCACTGTACCTACTGGCAAGTCAGCGGTCCTCTATTCGCAGAACTGGTGAGACGGGGAGTCGAGGAAGTCGACAACCTCACGACTAAAGTCTTCAAGCTTTGTGAAACAGTTCTTAGCCAAGAAAGCCTTTCGGGAGCGGAGCAAGTGGTAATCTAAGGCGGCTATGTCAGCATATGACGGATGGGGTACAACCCTGATCCTCGGTTTTTGGAGGGTCGCGTTAGCTACATGGGGTCTGGCCTTATCGTGAAGGAGGTGCACAGGAGGTAGTCTCGGACGCTTTTCCGGTGCAACTTCAGCGAGTCTCTGGAGCTGAGTGGCGTAGACAACTCCGTGACTGTCTTCTCTTATGGAAGCAGCTCTTATTACAGCGCATTCTCTTCGAGTCCCAGAAGTAGTGTAGAAGAACCTTCTTGAGGTGCACATTCGTCTTTGCTTGCGTAGAAGGCTTCTCCCCCTGAGGTAGTCGAACGACACGGTGTGCGTTAGAGAACACAACTCTCATCTCCGGTAACGAGATTTTCCAGAAACTCTTTGCGAGACGAGCGGAGAAGGAAAGACTGGCAGATGGATATGTGGGTGAACCTAATGCTGTCGGTCAACGCATACAGGATACATTATGTCGACACTTTTCCGTAGCTGAGTGCTTGGGGGCGGCGGACGACAGTCGATTGGGTACATCCGAGTCTTGTCACAAGACTCCGGGAGGCAGCCTTCTGATCCTTCATGAAAGCGTCGACAACTGCGGAGTCTTCCACTGCTGAGGACGTCCCGACCCGTCTCTGAGGTCCCCCTTTGTCTTCCTTTGCGAACCGAGCGAGCCAGCTGTTGACAGTGCTGGTGGTCTTGGTCCTTCCCCAATATGGCGTTGATGTTGCGGTCTGCAGTCGTCGTTTCACTGCCGTGGCGCTCTCGTAGAAGAGAAGATGATTGCTCGAAGACGCTTTTGTGAAATTGACATTCCACTGAAGCCAAAGGAGGAGCACACGCGCTTATATAGCTTTTAAACAGTAGCTTCGAGGATGTTCTATGACTATCACATGGTAGGAAGCAATCGGAGGACGGAAGTTCTGAACTTTTGAAGAAAACCCTGTCAAGACTATACGATCAGCCTAAAATAATAATTCCTGGATGAGCCGAGACAAACGAATAAAAGCAGAAGCGAAGGAAAAGAGGAACAAAGAAACAATTTTTTTTTGAAAATTTATTGTTTCCGTTAATGGTTGAAAATAACAACTGAATTCCCACATTTTAAGGAAATGCTACAACTACAACAAAACTCAGACAAACCCGATAACAGGTTGAATAAATAGGGAAATGAAGGTCCTTCCACGCCATTTAAACAGCTTTGTTTTTTTTTTCGAGCACCTCAGTACCTGGTGGGAAAATAAGAGCGATTAAGATTTCTAGAATACAGAATGAAAATGAATTTCTAGAATGCACAGTTATTCCTCCATTGAATGTGGACTCCTGCACACGTTTTAAAAGCAACATGTAGCTGGAATCATTTGGAATAATGCTTACGTCGAAAGGGCGTTCGTCGTCGACGTGGTAAACATGGAACAAAAAGTTCAAAAAGTAGACGAAAACGTTTTGAAGAACTACTGCGGTTCAGAACATATCTGAAATTTGTAAATGATTAATTAAATTTGACTATGAATGATTTGAAACTTGATTGCAATTAAAGACAAATTAGCAGAACGACACCAGACAACGTATGGAGCGTGATGATATCGAGTGTGGAGTATGTAGGGTGACGGGGAATTACACCGAGGAAAACTCATGCCAACGCGGCATGATAAGGTAACGGAAAAGTCGCTGCGACCGAACGTATTCGGGTAGAAGAGAAACTAGCGTGAAAACATCTCATACCTGTTCTAAATTATTGAGCGGAAATCATTCAACATAAAAAGTTTTGGCATTGAAAGAATGTAAGCGTAGAGTCCAGATGAACCAGTACGCCACAGAAGCGCTTTTCGCACTTTCAAAAATAGAAGTCAAACACGGACACATGTGATGCCCGAAAAGCTACAAAAACTATAGTTGTTGAAGCTAAAATTTGTTAAAAGGTTGAAAATATTTAAGGATTTTCTACTGGGTCGCCTAAGCTATTCATGTTGAGATTTTTTAAACAAGCTCTCACATATTATAAAACTCTTAGTTAGGAAGAGCTCGATAATTTAGTAGTTCCCACCCATTACAACTAGTTGGTGTTCTATGGAACCTGTGTTCTTCGAAACTTCACTTTTAAAATTCGCTTTAGAAAGCGGTCAACGGCAGTGTTTCCGGAAGCCCACTGAAATTTCTCTCTTTATATGTAGGCAGTTTGGCTTTTTATTTCTCGCAGATTGCCACCAGATCCAAAGAAGGCAAATGCAGAAACGGATTGCTCGGTACCATACATACAAGACGACGCAGTCATGTAAGAAGGGTAGTGGTGCTCCTACTACACTATGAGAGGGAGCAGAACATATAGCAAGTGAACCGCATTACTTTAGCTACATAGATTAATTTTTTCACCACCAAAATATAAAGCGAAATTTGACCGTAGCGGTGATTCGACTCACTCTATGTATATTTAACTAAATAATTGCGACAAAAGACTACGCAGACCCTTCTAAATCTCCCCCTCGAAAACGTAGCTTCATCACTTCTTGGAAATGTGTTGCAAAAAAGGCAATTGCGTTTTCCAATCGAGAAACAATACTTTCTCATGTACATACTCTTCACTTTCCTTTTACGGTTATACCCCAGCTTCCCACAGAATGCTTTAATTGTCAGAATTTTGCAAGTCTGGCAAGTCGGATGCTCCAGATATCGATTGCTCCTTAAAAAATCTTGTACACATATTGCTCGTAGCACTGCAGATTGTTTGTGAAGAAAAGCCGGTCCGTCCGCTTATAACACAACATATAAACGTTAAACGTAGTGAACCGGTTAAGATGTACACCATAAAACATCTGTGCAAGATATGGTGAAGGCTCCAGTTTACTGCAAATAACAAGAGCGATATCTACTCTTGGGAAGCGTCTAAAAGTAGCTGCTCAAGATGAGCAGCAGTCCTTCACAAGATCACATTTTAACTTCCCGAAGGTCTATATGCGAAGCATTCTCATTAAATATTAACAAAAAACTCGATGAATTATCATAACATTCCAAATTCTCTCTAGTACGTAGCTATCCATTATTTAGGGATAGTACGACAAATAACGTGGAAAGAGTCGTGATTTTGCTGGAAATCGCTGCCCAACTGTGACTTTCCAGTCAGTGTGTGGAATTTCCACAAATGTGGTGTTAGGATAAACACATGTTGATTATCATGGAGCCCTTTACGGGGTATAGTGCTAGCGATTGCTTCCATTTGTATAAAGAGGTCACATGATCTTCTTCTTGCCTAGGGTGGGCTGTTGTCTGTGCCATAAATAGTCAATCAATTTTTAGTAGGACTACTTTTGATTAAATTTGAGATCATTGACACCTAAAGAAACTAGTCCTTCAAAAATGATAGTGAGGAGCTGAAACTGCATGAAACTGATTTCTTCATAGGACTGAACTATAGGACTGCTAATAAACAATCTTTTGAAGCAATTTATCAGAAATTAGTAGGAATAAAATATACTAATGCCACGAGGAGATATTACAAAAATCGAGGAGGATTTGAGGTTAGTAATCGATCAGTGTCAACTGAGCGAAACAGCTTTGAGATGAGCTTTCGCGGCAGGCATTGGCCCATTAGGAAGGGATTAAGACCGAAAGAACACTGCCCTGTGTAGTTTCACTTCGTCAGCCGTCGAAGCAGCGATGTAAGCTTAGGCTGGAACTCAAACTGCACGAAATCTAAGCGGAAGTCATTTGCTGAAACATGGGCCATCGATACCAACTTAAGCGGCATTCGTGAAGAGGGCAGTATGATTCCAATGAATCACAACGTCTAGTTGAACTCCTCGACGGACCGGTCTGGAGAATAGGTCTGTCTGAGAATGGCAGCTATTTCGCGATCGAGCGGCGCACTATATGTGGTTAGCCGGCTGCTGCAGGAAGCGGCTAAAAAACTGGCGCTGGAATTGAGAATTCCAATTCAACTGCAACAGAACTGCAGGCATTGAAGCGACGAGAATGTCGAGATTAGAACGGCGGCCAAAGCGGCCAAAGCTTATGGCTAAGAGGATATATCTGGCTACCAGACAGCGAGGCTTCTCATATGCTCGAGGCCTGAGCGACGAGCGAACGTCTCTGCGCTGCTGGCCTAGCTTACATGGAAACAGCACGTGCAAACGGCGTGAGCGGAGGCCTAGGTCCAACTCAAGAGCGCGCTTGCAATTAGGCGGCGATTTTCATTTCAGTTTTGACATTCGGAATCAAATCTGCGTAATGACGATGGGAACGAAGGGATTCTTGAAATACTTCATTCAGATGTAATCGTTGACATTTTCAAAGAATTGACGTCAAAGCGTGATTGGGGATGCGAAAACGAAGTGGCATGCCCCATATTTGAAAGCCTGCAAGTCGGCTTTTGAAAGAATAACTAAGCAGTCGTTAAACATCACCACTGCTGGCACTTCTAGTTTGAGATTTCAAAGCTTTCAAGTCCAACGGGTAATTAGATTTACCACAACAGGTTCCAAATCTATAGCAAGAAGAAGGGCGACGCGTTTGTCTTCCCGTAAAATAACCTGGTGCGGGCAACCGACATACATATCGACGCTTCATCCCTCCTAGACAGGTTGTCATCAGTCCTGTTTCCTAAATGACAATGATGCGATTTTCGTGCGAATAGAACCTAAAATCGGCTCATATTTTATTCGAGACATGCTGCACCTGATTACTGCGTCAGACTAACCCTCTAATCCCAGATATGCCATTGTCACTTCAGTGTAAATCACCTATCGCAAGAAGTGAATAAAGTGTTTAAAACTTTTTATATTTTTTAATAGAAATAACTGTTTAACTCGTAATACCGCAGAAGCAGAAAATTTGCAATTTTCTAGTTTATTAAAGTTATCAAAAATAAATGTAAAAGAATAAAGAGCAATAACATAAGTATGAAATAAAACCTAAATGTAAGAACAGATTGCGCCAGTCACTCGGACATTACTTCGCGAGTTTCCTGGTTTCCAATTTCCTTTTCCACTCATCAACGGTACAACAAAAACAACCGGAAAATGCACGTATCTCCTCATTGCAACTTCAAGTAAGCAACGTCTACACTTGCAAACAAATGAATATGGCGAATTGCAGAAGGAGTGCATTCGAGATATCTTTTTGACACACTAAAAACTTAAAATCCGCCCGGAACCGCTATTCTGCATTCGTTTTGCAAATAAAATTTCAGGCACTGTATGTATTTTTTGTGGCAGATGAGTTACGAATTTTCAAGGGAGTATCAGAAAACGTTTCTATGAAAAGTTTATTATAGCCTTTCAATGACTGCCCAGTTTATTTTGGAAGGCACTCATTTTGATTAGGATGACTTTGTGACCTGGACTGAAGGAAAGATGAGAAAGATGTACGCATTTCTTTAGCCTTAAACGCTACCTATGTTTATGCTTAAAAACGACAACAAGCTCTAGGTACTCTTTAAATATTGGTTGTGCACAGGACGGCTCACCATAATAAGCGCTTGAATTGTTCTTGAGAATGGAAAACTCAGCCAGTGCAGTGCACATACTCGGAAAGGTGGCTTTTTAAAGTGTTTGTTAAGGAGGGAAGGGGGGGGGTATATTGAACAAAACTGAAGTTGAAGCTAGACCTGCAGGCCACAGTGCGCCAATTCTCCCACTTGACATCATCTATTGTAGTTCCCCATTTTCTGCGGTAGTTTAATTTTTATTTAAATGGATCTTCCGCTTTCCTTAGGTGAACGGTCTTGTGTTTATATAGGCATCGTAAAAGGTTTCTAAACGTTTCTGCCCCTGCCAGTCCAATTGTCTTTGCCGGTTAAATTTTTTTGATTCCTTTACTATGAGATTATCATAACTCTGATCCTGAATGCAAACTGCCATTGTTCCGCCAGAGCACTACACCTCTAGGCTGATGGTTTGCCTTTTCTACTATGCTAGATGAAATAGAGTTAGTCGTTTAGTCTACTGCGGTCCTTAAGCTTTGAATTAAGAATAATTAATAAAGAGCAGCGTTCTTCATTGGGATGCGTCACATGCGCAACTTTTGGGGGATATCGTGGAAGCTGCTCAAATGCGCATTTTGCCTACAAGATGACTTTCAGCTGCCATCCGACAGCGGAGCTAGTGCTTTGTCGTTGCCAGGCAAGTCTGCAAGTAATTCACCGATAAAGAAGAGATGAAAGGCCTGTTGACTTGGGCGAGAGCCGCCGAACTGTGAACAAGAGATGGCGCCTGCTCCAACTGCGCTACGACATGCACAGTCGTTTATAATCATTGGCTTACAAGGAAAATGTGACTGCGCATAGGGCGTGTGGTTTCGAGCAAACGTATTACCAGTTTCCAAGCATTTTAACAACTGTAACTCAACTCAACGTTAGCAGATTGGACTAGTAAATGTTTTGGATAATGGTCACTCCTACTTCACACACAATGTTTGGCTTGCTTAGTGTTGAATTGCACCATCCTGAAAAAATTCCGAATCGGCGGACGAGTCCGATTTGCAGCGGATTTCTCGCGGCTCATTGTGATTCATGATTTTGAGACTCATTTCAGGAGTATTAGGCGAAACCTGATCTCTCAATAAATAAAACAAAACGAAAACGATGCCTCGCAAAAGCGGTCGCAAACGCCCACGGTCGCGAACGTGTGGCCTCTGTACTGGCCGACGAACGTCGGTACCCGACAGCTTTGAAAGTGATATCAATTTGCTTCACACTTCTTAATATGGACATATGATAGCGTACATCTAGGTGAACTCCTCATCAGTAAATGTAGCGTGTCTGAGTACCCTTGTTGACTTCCTCTTTCGCACTAATAAGAGCATAATAGTCCTTCACTTCGCGTGACTCCGTTGAAAGAAACCAGGGAACATAGTCATAATTTTGCGCCGAGCCGAGCGACAATCTTCGAACCCGACGAAATTGGTGCTTTCCGGGTGCGTTTACCCGAGCGGGTCGTTCTCACGAAGCACGTGATTTCCTAGTCTCTAATCAAGCTCGTGCCGTAGATGCTCTTTGTTTGCCCCAAATCTCATCTGGCTGCCACCAGATCCGCCGATGTCGTTTTTTCTTCCAACTCCTTCAAATACCTTTCGCCCATCATTCCACTCAAGAGAGCTACTTCAAGATGAAAATCCGGTGTTCACTTTCAGATGAGATACACGAACACCACTCTGCCACCGTGGTTCGACTATGTTGAGCACGTCGTGAACTACTCGTGTATGACGTATATGGCCATCACTCTTCCACTTTATATCGCAGTTGTCACGATTATGATAGGGCTTAGAAGAACTGCTTACAAAGGTAAACGGTCATAAGCTAGACAGGAGGATGCTCCCCAATCCTCTCTTCTTCGTCAGAAACCGACTTTTCATGTTTGTTCATATGTGCATGGGTGAAAGTTAAGCGTGCAAAGAGTGCGAGATTTTGTTCGACTCTGCTCGTGTGCTTGACAACCTACAGAAGCTTTTCTTATTTTTTTCTGCAACTGATGTTGGTGCTCTGGAAATGTGACCTGTTGCGATCTCCTCACCAATGCTCAATTTACTTCCCAGCAACTTCCAAGCTATTTTTGAAGCTGAAACAGCTAGCAGCATATAATAGCAGTTAAGGGCGGAGCTCAACTCAGCAAAATGATGTTCAACGTCTTGTGAAAATAGTGTTTTCTTGAAATTGTGATCGTGATTTTATGCATCTTAAGATAGCGCTTCGTGAAGACCCTAAATCCTTGATAATTCTTCAAATTGTAAGATTTTATGAAGTACCAAATCAGAAGCAATTTTTGTAAGTGTAGACATTAAAAAAACGACTAAAAAATAACAATTTTTTAGGTATGTTTTATCGAATTTTTATGGTAGGAGGAGTTATCGACATTATCGCTATTTTCAACAACTACCTTGGAGCAATATTTCCATCTAGAAGGTAAGTCGATTACGCCTTGGACGTCCAATTTTTCGTCTGTTGAAAAACACACAATTTTTGGGAAAGATTTAGAAAATTTTACAAGATATTAGCCTGCGAAAAGTGCAACTGCGAGACCAGGCCACGTGTGTGGCGCATTTCATGAGCGAGCGAGCTCACGACATCCCACTTTCATTATTAGATAGTGCTTTGTGGTTGCCATCAGGAACTCTGTTGACGATAGAAATGGTTAAGATGGCTTAGTACATGTAATATCTTGTGGCCGCCCTGCAAAGTAGAGGATTATAAAATTGTGCTAGCCTTTGGCCTGCTATTCTATGTATCACCTGATTTCGTAATAAAGACGTTATTCTTTCATACCAACCTTATTGAAATAATATTTATGTGCCATATTAATGCTAAGTGTGTATTACTATTACCATACATTGTATTGCTGAAGTTCTGTGAAATTTCTAAGGGTCTTCTGCATGTACTATGTACATTGTGCTAGGTTAACAAACTTTTTCAAAAATTTCTTTTCTTCTGAAAATACATTTCGTTCACCAACACCCACAAGCATTCTTGAAGAAGGAAAACAGCGAAACTTTCGCTGATTAACAGGGAAATACGGGTACTTTGTGTTATTTTTTAGCCAACGATTAGGCGTGGGGTTCTGAATTCGTGACTAGGTTTATTTTTTAGTTCTACTGCTCCTTTTCTTTTGAAAACAATTATTTAGAAAGCAAACTGAACGCAATGATTTTTAGAAAGGATCTGCAAGGTAGAGACAAAGTCTTTCCTAATTCTGTGGCCTCAAATCAGTTGCAAGAGTTTCAGCTGGTTTCTGGGTTTCTACATGACTCATGGCCCTACCGTCGGTCAGGTGTACATCATTATTGCGTGGACTCTACGCTGCAGCCAGGGATGCACCGTAACGCTCTTGGCATTGAATCGAGCAACGGCCGTGTGCAGCCCTATAAGGCACAAGCAGGTGCGTAATACGATTGGTTATAATTGAATACACTTAGATATGATGCCGAAATTCGTTGGAGGTTAACCCGGCATAGTTTGCTTTGATGTTGTCCCTTTCTCTCCTTATTCACTACCCTGGTGTAAGCAACAGTTTGTGCCACTACATATATCGTTCGGTGTGTCCGTAATATACGGCCATATAATGTTTGGAAACTGCGGCGTATGCCAGTCAGTTGCCTCATAGAGACATATGATCGGTGCTTATCACTGATTTGCCAAGTATCCCTTTTAACCACTTGCCTTAGCTTATCAAGCTTTCCACCACTTCAAGACGCTAAAGCCGAATTCGGTAAAGCAAAGGGAGACGAGAGGAACATTTAATTCCAAAGGGTAAGAAGAGCAGCTTCAGAACAACACAACTGAGCAGCCAAATATGTATGTGGAGGCCCTGAATTTTTTAGAACAAAAAGGACCAACCTGAGGTAGCATATAGCAATTTGCGTCTTCGTTCCCTAACTTGTGGATCTAGAGAGCTTTAGGAACTGTGCCATGATACGAGGGCATTCATTTAAATTCAGAATATGTTGTGGCGTCCCATAGGGTAATGTACGAAACTGGCATTTTGCAGTGTTCCCTCCCGACTAGGACAGATCCAGATAAAGATTAGTGATGGTGTTAGTCAACCCTGTTTGGAAAACGCTGCTCTACCCTTTCCTTACGGAGACAACATGAATCCGTCGGTGGCCAATACAACGCCTTACGATTGTCACCTGATGAGCAAGTCAGTGGTTCGCCCGAAATTTTCCGAAGAAGTCCGGTAGCAGTTCCCCAACCGCAGAAGTATGGAAGGCGCTGCTGTCTGGGCGGTAACCGGGAGCATTGATTTAGGATGCCTCTTCTCGTATTCAGCAAAGTAGGACCGAAGTGAAGGAAGTGAAAATTTTATTTAAATAGAACAGAGGCGCCAAACGTTGGTTGGTTCACCAAGTTCTCCAACCTGGTGGTGCTGGCAGGGTAGCCTAAGCTTTTTCAACGAAACTATATGTACCGTACTTATGGCTCGGCAGAAGGTACTTCACAAAATATAGCATTGTGCAATACACACTCACTTATTAATACAGCCAAGTGCAAGACAATGTGCTGCAGCACTTGTTTGGTGTGTTACGTACACAACTTCTATGCCAATTTGGACACATCTAAGGTTCAGATATCCTCCAAGAAGGTCGAATTAAATTCTTTTGTCATATAAAAATTTAATAGTACTACTTTTTTAAAAATCTATAATTCACTTGTCCCAAAAAAGTCAGCGTAGCGTTAGAAAGTTTACAAGTACCTCCACGTGGTGCCACTGGAAACTGTTCGCTCTGCGAGCTAAGCCGATCACGGACATTCGATTGCAGGCGACAGGCCCTTGTGACAGGCCGGCCTACGAAGACCCATGTCACATCACATGGTGTATGACTGTTCAGGTTTATCGAGATAGTGCTACGGCGTCCGCGGGAGCCGACGCGCACTCGCAAAGCCCGGCGAGTGTGAAAAGTATGCGAGGGTCCCTGATGCGAGGACGGCATCGGGGGGCAACTGAGTTAGTCCGAAAGTCCCGTAACGTAAGCAGGACCCGCGTGGCTACGCTGAATGTGGGTACGTTGACGGGCCGCTCGTGCGAGTTGGTTGAAGCACTGGAGCGTAGAAGAGTTGATTTCTGTGCGGTGCAGGAGACGAGGTGGTCCTGCCGCAAGTCAAGGGACATAGGACGAGGCTTCCAGGCCGTTCTATGTGGAAGTCCCAGGACCACCAGTGGTGTCGGAATAATCGTCTCCGAACGATTTCGTGACTCGATTGTAAGCGTCGAGCGCTTTGACGATCGTTTGATGAAGATCGTTGTCGAAGGAGCGACTCTATCACTTCTTCTCTGCGTATGCTCCGCAGACTGGCTGCTCGGATCAAGCCAAGGATGAGTTTTGGAACCTGCTTGATGAGAAGACAGCAGAGGTACCGTCGAAAGATGTCATCATAATCGCTGGTGACCTCAACGGGCACGTCGGCGAGACGAAAGACGGGTACGGCTGTCATGGTGGTTTCGGTTACAGGTCGCGTAACGCAGATGGTGAGCGTATCCTTGAATATGCGGAATCGCACAACCTCACCATAGTGAACACCGTATTTCGCAAACGCGATTCCCACCTCATCTCGTTCTATAGCGGGAACACCAGGACTCAGATAGACTTTGTCCTTGTGAAGGATCGAGACCGAAGTCTTGTCACAGACGCGAAGGTCGTGCCGTATGAGACGGTCGCCCCACAGCATCGACCGCTGATCTGTACTTTAAAGATCGCCCCTCCGAGGCTGAAGCAGGTCGAGCGATGCGGTGCACCAAGAATCAAGTGGTGGCGAATGAAAGAGAAGGAAGCAGCTGTGATTTCTTGCGTGCGGTTACCGACAGTGACAACTGTCGACGAAACTTGGGAGAAGGCCACCGACGCGATACGCCAAGCTGCAAGGTTGGAACTCGGCACTACGAAGCCTGGACGACGCAAAGTCGACAAGCAGGCATGGCTGTGGACAGACGATGTGAAAGCCAAAGTTCGAGAGAAGAAGATGCTATATCACGTGTTTCTCGGCGAAAAGACTGCCGATAACTGGCGGAAGTACCAAGAAGCGAAGAAAGCTGCAAAGAAGGCCGTGGCTGTTGCAAAAGCCACTCATTATGGAGATGTCAACGAGAAGCTCGAGTCGCGCGATGGTGAGCGGTATCTGTACCGACTCGCAAAGAATCGCCATCGCCAGACCGAGGACATCGAGAAGTTCTTCGGCATCAATGATGAGAACGGCCATCTTCTTATGGACCGCAAGAAGGCGTTGAAGCGATGGCGCGATTACTTTGAGGAAATCTCTACAGTAGAATTTCCTCATCCAGCCATCCCCTCAACGGCTCCAACCCACGGCCCCGTTCAGAAGATCACCGTGGAGGAGATTGAAGCGGCTTTGAAGAAGATGAGGCCAGGCAAAGCGACTGGGCCCGACGACGTGGCAGCAGAACTGTGGAAGTCGAAGTTTTGGTACCCTGCTGAGTGGTTGGCGAAGTTCTTTAATCAGGTTGTGGCGGAGAAGAAAGTGCCTGAGTGTTGGCGCCAAAGTACGACGATTCCGATTTGGAAGAAGAAGGGCAGTCCTGCAGACTGCTCCAATTACCGTCCGATTCGCTTGCTTTCGCACAGCATGAAGATCTTTGAGCGAATTATCGACGGACGAATTCGTGACATCGTCCAGCTGTCCAGCAATCAGTGCGGCTTCGTGGCTGGCTGTGGCACCATTGATGCCATTCACGCCGCCCGCCTCCTGATAGAGAAGCATCGCGAGAAACAGAAGCCAGTGCATATCGCCTTCCTCGACTTAGAGAAGGCCTTTGACCGCGTACCGCGTGAAGTGATATGGTACGCCTTGCGACATCATGGAGTTCCCGAAGAGCTCATAGAGTGGGTGCGAATTCTCTACTCTTGTCCAAAGAGTCGAGTTCAAGCTGCAGCTGGAACCTCGATGGAGTTTCCCATCTCTGTCGGGGTACATCAGGGTTCTGCGCTTTCCCCACTCCTCTTTGTTGTCGTCATGGGTGCCATCACACGAGATCTTCAGAACCCCGTCCCTTGGACGTTGCTTTATGCTGATGACGTAATGCTCGCTAGCGAAGATAAAGATGAACTCGAGCGAGAGGTGCAAGCTTGGTGTGATCGCTTGGAGCGGTTTGGACTCAAATTGAACGTGAAGAAGACCGAATATCTAACGACGGACGTTAATGAGTCCAGCTCCATCAAGGTTAACGGCATCGAGCTCCCACGCACTTCGGTCTTTAAGTACCTGGGATCAGCAGTCACGTCTGACGGCAAACTGATGACTGAAGTGAATTCACGCGTGAGTGCAGCTTGGTCCAAGTGGCGCTCGTTGACTGGCGTGCTCTGCGATAGGAAGATGCCAGAGCGCTTGAAGTCGAAGATATACAGAGCAGTCGTCCGGCCAGTAGCGATGTACGGCGCTGAGTGTTGGCCTGCGACAAAGGAAGTTGAAACGCGCCTCAGCGTCATGGAGACGAAGATGCTGCGTTGGACGGCTGGAGTCACGCGCATGGACCGCATCCGAAACGATGCTATTCGGCAGAAGTTCGGTGTCGCGCCGATAGCTGACAAGATGCGCGAAGCTCGCTTGCGATGGTACGGCCACGTTCTGCGTGGAAAGGAAGACAGCGTCCGCAAGATAGGCCTTAACTTCGAGGTAATAGGAAAGCGGCCTAGAGGGCGCCCGAAGCAGCGCTGGTTAGATACGTTACATGCGGACTTGAAGATTACTGGTGTTTACCCTGATCTAGCGCTGGATCGGGAAAGGTGGCGTCATAACACCAGAATAGCGGACCCCGCTACGATGCGGGACAAACGCTGAAGAAGAAAAAGAAGAAGCGTTAGAAAGTTTACAAAAATTTGAGAAATATCGGATTGAAGGGCACAGTCGGAGGAGGTGCTGGCTGTCTCCTGTACTCAATTCCAGGCTCTTGGTTCGGATTCCCCACCCGGGCCATCTTAGCATTCCATTCCTCCCGGGCCAATGAGTTTTCACCAGAATGGTCTGGGAGGGATAAGTCACTGAATTGTTCATCAATAAGCCAGGTCAAATATCGTATGGCTAAATACGCATTCAAATCGCCTCCACGATATCCTGTAGAAGTAGAAGGCGTGGCGCATCCTCAAAGGAATTGAGTAAAGGGGTTTATCCTTATTCACGGTGCATTGAAGACTATCATATATGTAGCGCAGAAAGTCATCAATTTTTGAGTGATTGAAAAGAGATCGCGCAATGTGCTAATATACAGGGTGTCTCAAAAAAATTTATACACTGTTTGAAAGGTGATAACTTTGTTGATAGTAAAGAGACTGAAGAAGTTAAAAACTCATATGAAAGCTTAAGATAATAGAAATTTTCGGACGTATGAGAGGCATGGAATGCGCCACGCGTTTGTCTGACATTTTCCATTTTACACTCGATTGATTGTGTTTCGCTTGAATACATATTACAAGTTCTTCACAAAGTGACGGTTTTAATTGATTTGTGCTTATTACAAAATTTAAATAAAACTTAATTACACATTATAGCTTGCGAAAAATGGAGAGTACTCTAAAAAATAAAAGTACTAAAAGTAGACTCACATAAAAGCGCAGTGCAGCGGGATTACTGTCGAGATTGCGATTGCAAATAGTCGAGATTGCGCCATGCTTCTGCCTGAAACTTTGCATTCCATACTCGATTGAGCGTGCATGGGCTGAATGCTTGTTACAATCTTGCTGTAACTTGGTCACATTAACCTGCGCTGTGCTTCCTAGAACGTTTTGAACTTGACAACCTCGTGAACGACACATTACATGCGAGTTTATTGATTGCACGTTTTAAGTACGAACAATAGCTCTTTTTTGCAAGACGGATTCTGCCTCCATTTCACTCTCCATTTCTCGCCAGCTATTAGGTTGTAACGAAATAAATGGCACTGAACCACTGTAAATTTAAACAGTTAATATCTCTTCTTGTAGGCAAGTTTATTAATCGAAATAAAAACCTTCTGATTCTACTCATCTTTGCCAACGTGACACAAGCTTTTTTATCCCCGTAGCATAAAAATCAGAAGTTCTGGAATTGACGAAATCTTCGAAGGCACTTTCGGCATCCTGTTGGTATTTGAATATTTTCCCTACCAAGAAGTCGCCAAGATGCTTGAAGAAATGGTAGTCTGTTGGGGAGAGGTCAGGAGAAAACGGAGGATGTGGTAGAGTTTCAATGCTCAGCTCATTCAATTTCTGCAACGTCATTCGTGCTACATGGGGGCGAGCATTGTCGTGCAGAAGGAGAACTCGCCTTCGGTTTACCAAGGCCGGCCGGATAACCTTCAACTTTTTCATCATTTCTTCAATTTCAATGCAGTACTTCTCTGCAGTGATGGATTCACCGGGAGGGAGGAAGCTGTGGTGAATAATTCCCAGCGAACACCACCATACTGTCACCATTACTTTCTTTTGGTGCAATTCAGGCTTCGCAAAAACCTTGGGGCTCTCATCGCTGTCCACCCACTGTGCCGATCGTCGCCTGTTGTCGTTCATTATCCATTTCTCGTCACAGGTTACGATGCGATCAAGGAATGGGTCCGTTTCGTTCCGTAGAAGCAGTGCGGACGAGATCTCATATCGTCGGTTTCTTTGCTCCTCAGACAGCTCGTGAGGCACCCATCTTTCCAGCTTTTTGGTCTTTCCAATTTCCTTCAGATGCCGGGCAGCTGTGTTGTGACTGACGCCAAGAACCTTCGCTATCTCCCTGGTACCTTTGTGTGGATCCTCCTCTACCACATCTCTCAGCTTGTCCTCATCAACATCACTATGCCTCCCACGACCTTCATGTTCTTCCAAGCTCTCATCTCCATTCCGGAACTTCTGATACCAACGATACGCCGTCCGAGTTGTGGAACATCCTTGACCGAATGCGGCGTTGATCTTCTCGTCCGCCTCCTTAGCTGTAGTGCCCAGCTTGAATTCATACAAGTAAATGCCTCGGATTACCCTTCTGTTCATCTGCAAAAAAGTCAATAAAACTCTAAAGTTTTCCCACTTTTACATAGAAAATTTGGTACTCTCCGGTAGAGCAAAGTTTGCGCTTCTAAATGATATCCACATGTTACTGTTTGTTCTTGATCAAACGCGTAAAGACGCGCCAAAAAATGGCGCGATCCAGTGCCATTTAATTCGTTACAACCTAATATAATGCGTAATTATGTTTTGAACTTTAGAATTCGCACAAATCAATCGGAACGGCCGCTTTGTTAAGAAATTATAACATGTATTCAAGCGAAACACATTCAATCGAGTGTAAAGTGCAAGGTTTCAGGCGGGTGCATAGCGCTTTGCATACCGCTCCTACATCACAAATTTCTATTTTCTTAAGCTTTCATATGAGCTTTTCCCAACTTCTTCAGTATCTTTACTGTGAGCAAAGTTATTACCTTTCAAACAGTGTATACATTTTTTGAGACACCCTGTATATGTCCATAGTATATATCCATAATGGTGGCAATAACTGAGTTTTTAAACGAATTTAGGAAGCGGACAAAGCAGCATGCGACTCTTTTCCAGCGACATACAGCAACAAAAAACCTTGTATTCCTATCATGACTAAGATGAATTTTCAAACATTACTAGTGTAACAACTCGGAGTTTATGCAGATCTTTCTGTAAAGCAAGTACTTTAAGCACAATGAACCCAACTGATGAGAAAGATGTCAGAGATTCCTTCACTCGTAACACTTAACCGGTCTTATTGAATGTGCCAGATCTGCCTAATTGGGAGGGGGCAGCGGTAAGGTTAGAGTTGCGTCCAGCACCCACGACACGATACCCCCCTCGGAGTTCGCCTGGGTAGTATGGTATCCTCTGGCAGTAGCTGACGCTCTAAAACAAACTCTAAGGAGGGGTGGATAGGCAAGACCCCGCATGCCTTACCCCGACTAGGATAGATCCCCCTATGGAAAACATTTTTAGCAACTAAGAGTGCTTACAGAACTCTAATCTAATCTAACTCTAATCTAGAATTGGTGTTTCAAGCTAGACCTAAGATTATTGGGGAAGAAGATAAGCATGCTCCGGATAAGGAATTTGATTCTTATTTCAAACACTCATGAAACCTTATTTGGCCTTATACTGTTCGGTAGTATATCGTTTCAAGAGAAGAAAAGAGAATTCAATTTGCTGACGCTATTCACACTCTTTCGACATCATGCACCACCGGTTTGAAAGCAATATGTACAATCAGAAAAAAGGCGACGCATAGTCAATCTCTTTTTCAGCCTTTCGTTTACGTTCAAGAGGTGAATGAAGGCGGTGCAAAACAATCATTGAATGGTGATTCATCATTTCCTTTCCGCCTTCCGGCCCAAAAGAGAGCGGAACACGGAATAGAACGAAGGGACTAAAAACGGCCGAAAACCGGAATTCGAAACACGGAAGCAGAAATTCCGCACATCCCTGGTGCACATCATGTGGAGCCTGCAGAAGGCTTGTTCACTTCCTTCTTTGGGCTTGTTCTTTGTCACATCTATCGTCAAAATACACGCTCTTATGAGAAGCTCCTTTTGCTTCCTTCAAGAAGTGCACATCATCTGTGTTCAGTATTCAGCAGCGTTTGCAAAAGCTGAGAGTTTGAAGCAGTGCGCAAGAATGCAACACAAAATATGCTTACCATAGTTAAAAGAGGGATTAAATGTGAATCTGAAACTCACTGTCCATCTTCATTTAAATCCCCCAAAAGCCTCCTCGCAGCTAAGACCCGAGTTAAAAAGGGTTTTTAAACACACGATCTTTAAACACTGTTTTCATCCGCAGCGAAAGCCCTCAAGCTATCGAGACACTGTACCTTTAAAGGTGCCCACTCTCAGCGGCTGGAATGACAGGAAGTAGAACATTCTACAAAGCCGCCGAAAAGGAAGTCGTACCGGTTCGGTCAATCACAAACAGAGGAAAGAGTAAAGGAATAACTGGAGGAAGGATTGGTTCGGCTGTCCAACATGGTCTAGCTAAGAGCCGAGGCCAGCCCGCTAGGATCGATAAAGCAAAAAAGGACGAGTAACCTTTTATTGTCGACCATCAATACATTCTGCAATCTCCTTTGTGCAATTTTCGCAAGGCTGCTAGAGCTACACGTCTTCAGCACTCTTCTTGCGGGCCGACAGCGATTCGTCCTGCTAAAAGAATATTCAACATTAACGCAGTCAGCTCCTCTGAAAAGTCACTTCAAGCTGCTGTTTCACACACGCTTGTAGGATTAATTGTCAGCTTCTGGATGACTGGCACCCTCTTCTTATGGGTTAACGGCATGTGTGTTAGCACGAGCATGAGCATATCATATGAGGGCATTACATAATTTTATGGGACCGGTGAAGAGAAACAGCCATAGATCTAAACTGAGATACCATAACTCTCCATAGCGAACGGAAAAGTGCATGGGTGTGGCTACCGTGTATAGACTAATTGTTGAGTTATTCTGCAGTAAAGTTTTCATTACTGACTATGAAACACTATGAGACCTTGTGCGGAAAACAAGTCGAAGGAATAGCGATTGAATGAACCGCTATTATCGCTTTCCGTAGCCGAGATACCTCAGATGCACAGTTGTGCTGCACAATGCGTATTTTTCTTTAAAACGGGGTCGTTTCGCTTTGATAGCAGGTAGATTTGTTTTATATGTATGTAGAATCGGACGCGTGGTAGCACAGTCGGAGGAGGACACGGCTGCTGCGTACACTCGGTCCCAGCTCCAAGGTTAGGATTTCCCGCACAAGCCAACCATGCCTTCCTTCCCTCCTGTGTTGGTTAGTTTGTGCCAGACTCGTCTGGAGAGGATAAAGCACTGACTTTTCCATCGGCCGTCTATTGAAAGCCATTACGTAGGCCAAATACGCGTTCAAATTTCCTCCATGATGTCCCTTCGAAGCAGCATGCGTGGCGCCTATCAGTAAGGATTTATTAGCGCCGTTCTTTATCGTTTGTCGTTTATTTGCGTAAAACTGCATTTGTTTGTGATACTAACAAGGCTTCCTATCTGTTCGTGGAGGAACAACCTACGTAGAGGTAACATTTGAATATCTAAAAGTACATACGAAAGTTTTGATTCGACCTAATATTAAATCTAAAAGATAAATGTGCTTAAAAAAAACTACTGTTTCGGATGTATTCCCTGGACGAAATGGCAACAGTCTTAAGGCTAAACTTTTATGAATAATTATATGTTATGTTATCCATTACTTGCAAATGAAGCACATTTGTTACTGAGCTTTCATTGTAAAGAGTAAGGTGAGGAAGTCATTCAGGAGCGCTGTTTTTAACGGATACGATGGAAGACCGCTCACTTCAGTTTTCTCACTTCAGATTTGGAACTCACCATGGGCAAATATTGTGTTTGTCCTTCAGCTCACTCTTGGCGTTGTTATCGGATCTTTTCTTATTCCGCAGAAATTCTTCTGGAAAAAACAAGCGAAAGGGTAAGTCATCTCAATCGACTGTTGACACTCAGTCTCAGGAAAATCCGCCTGAAACAGTCTTCATGGCTTCAGGCGGATTTTCCTATTTGTATTAGGGCGTCTCAAATCCTCATATTTTTAACCTCTGAAACAGTTGCAAGTTTTTATTGGTATTCCGTGGGAGATATTAGAATAACTGAGGAAACATTCAGTATTGATGGATCGAAAGGCGGTATGTGCGAATAGGAATTAGGGCTCTTCCCCTTCGGAAGCACTCTTCAAAAAACTAAATGCAGATATTATGATATTATGATAAGCCGTTTGATGAGTATTGTATCTATTGTTTAGGGCGCCTTCACGTGTAAATCACCAAGTTTAGCAATCCCGAATGTGAAGATCAGCTGTTGCCGCCGCGAACCGCACCAAGGTGTCATTGAAGTTAAACAGAGTTCCTAAATTCCGGATTTCCGTAGAAGCCCACAATTTTCCACGGCATGCAAATGCGAAGTCACCTACATATCCACAACCAGACCTTTTTTTCCCTTTTCTGCTGAACGGATCAAAATAACCACGGTCGTTTGCTTACGGTGTTTCTTGCTAGAAATATATCTACACAGGTAGATGAAGGGAGCAATCGCCCACGTCTCAACGACAGAGCACTTTAAGCCTACACTACATATTTGTCAGTAACTTGTTTGGTTGGACGCAAATAGGGCAGTCGGTCGGTGTAAGCGTAAACTGTCTGTCGGATATATCCCGGATCCATTAGTAGTTCGGCGGCTACCCTCAGGCAAAGCAAGCCTTCCACCTCTCCGGAGACGTTCAATTGCTACCAGACTTTATCTGGAACGGAAAAAAACACCGACTTGTTCATCGGCTGGCTACCGCAAGTCGCTGTATAGAATATTACGTATTCACATTGTTTCCACATATCCCGTAGAAAAATTTATAATAGAATTGGAACAGAATTAACAGTGCAATAGAATGCGGCGCACCCAGAAGAGAGAATGGTTAACACCGTGTTTTTTGCTCCCATCCCTTCATTTAGTTAGTTAATAGCTATCTGCCAGACTCGATGGCAGTTCTCTGAAACTGGAGACTTATCTTCTTAGAGAATCATCCGTTTCATGCAGGTAGGAGGACGAGACATATATACTGAAGTAAACAGAACGATTGCTGTTTAAATTGTGACCCTACTTGTGACTGTTTCTGACAAAATTTCCTTATTTTGCTATTACTTTTGAGGAGAAGGTGGCATCAGTGGCTTGTACCACGACATCTTAATTCCAAGATTCGCTTGTTTCCTGGATTTACATCCAATTTGAAGATCTAAATTTTCGAGCAAAGTACTTCATCTTTGCCTATGCTTTGGATACGTTTTTCGTCGTCGTTATCATCATAATCAACATTACCATGATGATCACACTCAAGAGGAAGTATCGATTGGTGAGTCCGTCTAAAAATCCATTTCAACGGTAATGAAATCAGCTGCCTCGGGCTTGATTGAAGCATTTCGAACAGCATTGTTTCATTTCACATCTGTGCACGTACTTTTCACTTCCCATTTAAATCCAATGTTTTCTTCTTGGGGTTTCACACAATCTCGTCGTGTCCTCTTCCAGCTATTTTCTCAAATAAAACCGATCCCGGAGAGACGAAGGCTTGGTTGGCCTGGGCGGGAAATCCGAACCAGGAAGCTGGAATCGAGTGCAAGCATCAACCGTCGCCTCCTCCGACTGCACTATCATGCTCCCAGGCTGCGGGCCAGGAGAACGAATGGTAGAGTGCCCCTCCCCTCTTTGTCCTGCCCAGACAAGTCTGATACCAACTCAATGACCCCGGAGGGATGTAGGCTTGGTTCGCCTGAGCGGAGAATTCAAACCAGTGACCTGGAATCGGGTGCGCACGGCAGCCGGCGCCCGCTCCGACTGCGCTACCCGCGCCGAGCAGGTAAATTACCTCTTTATGAGGTTTCAGCTTCAACGTTACAAACGACTTCGCTGTAATTGTACATAAGGAATTTTAAAGCAACAACGTTTAATAGCTGGAAAGATAACTGAATATATTACTACTATTACTATTATTACTATTAATATCTAACTAACTAACTTGCTTACTAAAATTTCCAATTTTGCCTGGATACTGTAGAACAGAAATTGTAAACCGCTCACTGCTTGCACATTCTTGAGTTATATCATTTCTTTCAAACCTATAACAACATCTTTGTGCCTCTTTTCTGTGTCGAACGAAGCATCCACTTTTGAGTTTTTCAAATACGTCTGAAAACCTGTTCGTCTTTCGTCTGGGCTCTACCATTAGAGTTTTTCACAACCCTGTTTCAGCAGCGGATAATTTAAATTTCTGCTTGCAGCCACCATTGGTACAATTAACTCTTAGCTTTTTTTTCCTTTCATAAGAGTAATCCGTTTGAGATCCATTCCGAAATGTTTTCCGTTCTAGCGCAAATCGGCTTCCTATTGTGCTTCGCTAAACCAGAAGGTGCTGTCCGAGAAGCACCGGCAAGAGAACAACTTGACAATCGTCTCCGTGGTTACATGTGCTATTGAAATAGCTTACTACCTATACATCATATACGCTTTCCTGATTCAACCTCACATGAACACCAGGGTACGTTTGTAATTGTTACTGCAAGCTTTTTGCGTCGCTGTTGGCTACAATGTAGCTGTCTAACCAGCCACGCATGGCCATTTTTCTATTGGTACGAATGATTCCGAAAGCTTCGTTTTACGTAATGTGATCCGCAATTGTTTCATAATGTGATTCTCGAACATTTTTCAGTTTTCAGAGCAGTATCCTATTACGAGTTTAACATCCAGTCGCCACTTTTTGCGTGCACATTGTGGGCAATGAAAACTGAAATAAAAGCTTAGTGAACCATTATTTACACATATACTGTAGATGTAGATCAGGGTGGAGCGGTATTGTTCATAACAGCCAACTTCTTGATAACAGTAGACTTCAAATCCAGTGAGAAGCGTCGCGTGCCGCGTCGCAGCACGCTTAAGGCCCCCGCAGACTTCTGCGGCGTTGCCGTTGCTCTATCCTTCATCATAGGGCAGGGACGCAGAGCTCGTCGCCAGCGGCGCCGCTGGAGCGGCACCGCCGAAAATGATTTGAATCACACGAGATGGCGCCACTCCAGCGGCGCCGGGAGAGTCTGTCTGCGCTCTGCCCTATCGCGGCGGGGATTCAGAGCGGAGACGGGCGCGTCACCAGTTGGTCCCGACTAGAAGGACTACAGTACCTCGCCGTCGCCGCTGGCCGGCCGGCAGCCGCCGTTGAGCGGCGTGACTCATCGATTTCGCCGTCCGCCGCTGGCCGCAGAAGTCTGCGAGGGTCTTTATGAATTTTGTTCCTCGTTTGCTCGATAGATGATGTCAGACTCTATATGTTTCTAGTCCAGGTGGGGCAAGACTTTTTCACCGGGACTGTATATGAAGAACGGTTAAAAAGATAAAGTTGGAAGAATTTGCTTGCTACCATTTTGATGAAGTAGGACAGATGGACGGGAAATCGCTGCCACGCCCTTTCATTTTGCTGTTAGAATTCTCGCTCAAGAATGTGCATTTTGCCTGCGCATGGTGAAGGATGGGTTCGAAACACATTGCGTTATATAGTCGTTCTCTTCACTATTGTTGTGCTCTTCGTGCAGGAAAACCTAGGTTGAATAGGGAGAGATGTTTAGAAAATCGTGAAGTGCAAATAAGTAGTGTGATCAAGCAATCCTTTAACGTATCAGGCTCCTCAGAAGCAGTGATAAGAACGCTGTTACTGTGGCGCTTCTATATTGGCCATGAACAAAGCGATGATAAATAGCAGTGAGAAATTTTTCATTGAAGAAGCGGTGGCTGGTTACCCGTTCCGCACTATGCGCTGCAGACACGCCAAGATATTTATCTTTCTGCATTTCGGAGTGCACTCAAATGCAGACCAGGAGAAGGCAGTCGACCGTCTTATATGAAAGCCCATAACTCTTTAATATGAGGAGCTGGAACCATACAGCCAAGCCTCTCAGCGCCAGCGTCTACCACATTGTAGTCGTTGGATGTTTAGAACAATTGATAAGTGGGTCTTATCACGATTGCCAAATGTTGCTGCAGTATTGTGTATATGTGTGTGTCATCCTGTATGGATACAATCTTCACATAAAACAGATATTTTTCCAAATAAACTAGTAGATTATTTATCAACCAAACAACTACATCCTAAAGATTCAAAGTATTATCTTACTTCAAGCAGATTTATGTGAGAATTCATCTCTGCAGGATCTCCTGCGAACAAAATGGCTTCACTGTTTCAATAAACACTGAATTTTCTCACTTCTGGCTAAAGCAATTTTTTACATTTATTTAGATGAGCTGAAAAATGTTTTACTGTTTTAGCATGGGGTGGTTGCGCAGTGCACTACTCCACCACATCGTGATGTCTTTTGGACTGATTGTAAGATGTTACTTAAATGCGCATAAATCTAGAATCAGCGAAGCTCATCGCAATAGAAAACATAATATCTTCATTCTTCATTGCTTAACCCCATATAACGATCATTTACTCTACTAATCAAACAAACATCGGGATGTAATGAATGAGTACGGCGCAATCCCCCCATAACACCATGGAAAAGTCTTGGCAACAGAGCAGTTCAGAATAAACCTTAATAAAGCCGTTGTAGCCAAAAGTGCAGGAATTTTATAGTCATTCGAAAAGTGTAGTCAGTTGCTTTCCGAAGTCTTAACTATAGTAGTGTGCTGTTTAATAAAAACTTTCAAATTGAATTACTGTGTCTGTTAAAATGTGTTCGTTTTGACTCCAGATGCTAAGAATGAATTCGTTTTAAATAAAATAAAATGTGCGGTTTAAAAAAAGCATTGTCTGCATAAAAATAAAAGTTATCTAGCTTGAAATGAAATCTGTTTTGGAATGAAATTTTAAGTTGAAATGCGTCCAGTTTAATTTAAAAATCGACCAGTTTAAAATGAAATGTGTCGAAGGTACGTTAAAAGAATAAAACGCGTAATCTCTCCTTTTTCATTGGCAAACCTTAACACGTTGACGACGAGAGCGATTTTCGCGCGTCTGGCCCGTGGGACGAAGCGCGCCGCACAAACGTGACACGACATATCGTGACCCAAACTTCGTCTAAGGATAAATTTGGGATGCCAAACACGATGCTCATGTTGCTTTTAACAGTTACGGCCGGTTACCCCCCCCCCACGTAGTTAACTAGGGTGGTTTTATCAGGATATAAAAGAGACGGAAGGAATGGGTCCGATGTAAACAAAACTTCGTCTATGAGGTTATTTTGGTGCTCATGACGAATCGGACGTCTGTTTTTAAGCAGAGTTTTTTTTTAGCAAACAAGCGAGGGTATGTTGCGATAGGTATGGGTAACGCTCACTAGCGCATACCTACCGTCACATACCCTGGCGACGACCGTTGTGCCTTGTGGAGGAACGCAGCTATAGATTGAAATTCGTGATTCATTGCACATTTATTACCCACAAGGGTAATAAAAAATTTGATAGTTTGATAGTAATTTGATAGTTAATACGAAAGTGGAGTTAAACGCATTTCCAAACAGAGGTAAGATATGTTTCAATCTTCTCACATAACTCCTGCACAGAGTTTGGGGAAGTCGGTGGTCCTGACAAGACTACCGATTAAGAGGGAAATCGGCCGTAATTGTCGAAATGGACATCGGCATCGTGTTCAGCATCCTGAATAAGGTATTTGGACGAAGTTTGGATGGGCCGGATATCTTCTTGTTAGAATGATAGCCGTCGCGCACCATTGCGCGACATCGTCCCACGGGACAGACTGGCTGTCGCGCACCATTGCGCGACAGTGTCGTCAACGTGTTAAGGTGAAATAGACGTTGAGGAAGAAAACGTGGGCGAGCAGTTGGAAAATTATGCTGCGCCATGCACTCCGAATCCAGTGATCACTTCGGATGATACTGAAATTTAATAATGGAGTTCCAATCCAACCTTGACATTTGGGAAACAGTACTGCTCAAAACCGTATTCATATGTTACAATGAGTCTACTGAAGGTTTTCTACCTGCTCTACAACGTCTTCAATGACATCTACGCTGGCGCATCAGCTTGGCTGATCCTCTCATTCTCGACTACACTGCAGCAACATCTGCGATATCAGCTCCGGTGAGTTGATGTATTATAATAGGTAACTATTTCATATTAGGTTACATACATACATGCATGCGTATTACATATTTCACATATTAGGTAACTGATAGCAATCTGGGGCTGCTTGGTTGTGATCAGCCGTAATAAGGGCAGTATTGGCTTTCCGGGATAGCCAACTTCTTCATTTTCTCAAGCATTGAAAGTGAACGACCTATCGATCGACACACTTTGACCACAATTAACTGTTGGAAATGAGGGATAAGCGAGTAGGTCTACCGTTGGTTGGATCTACCTCCGAAAACGTGAAGAATATGAACGGTGCCGTTGCCGTTGCCCACGTCTGACCGTTTGAGTGGAGAGGCACGCGAAAATGTTGGCGGATTGACAAGCTTCACAGCACGTAGACAGAATCGAACGAGCAATTACTATTATTTATTTATTTATATATTTACTTATTTATTTGTCACATATGAACATAGTCATGCATTACATAAGTAATGCATGAGCACATAATCAAATAAATAAACAATAACAAACAAACAATTCTAAGTAATGGTTAGTAGTAATGCAACATCCGAAATGTGAACAGTAGGCCAACCATATGCGCGTTCTGAGTGATAAACGTTACTCTCAGTCAATCCAACGGTAGATAACTATAGAAACTACACAAAAAGCTATATTTATTTATTATTTATTTATCAGATACGAACATAGTCATGCATTACATAAGCAATGACAGAAAAACAAATACTAGGTCACACAAATTTACAACAAACATAAAATTAAACACAGTACAGTTAACTTAACTCTTTACGTACCATTAAGGGCTTGAACAAACTCACAGAAAAGTTTATGATATTCCTATCCTCACCTTATAATAAGTTAAAGTCCTTAAGATTTTTGTGAGGAAGTTTGATCTCGCCTTCGATTTTGGGGCAGGAGGGTAAAGCCTTAGGTTCCTTCCCCTATTCGTAGTCAGAGGCGCACCAAAAAAAGTTGGATCTATTGAAATTCTATTTGTAGGAATTCTGGTCTCATATTGATGGGTAATTTCGGTTCTTCCCGTAGTTCACGTCACACGCTCGTTGTCCAGTGACTCTCAGAACAATAAAGTAATACCGATTTGATAGCAGTTGACCACCCTGAATTATTGACTGGGGCTCAGTTCAGAAAGCTAGCAGTAGAACGAACGTAGATCAGAATACCGATTTCGGTTAGTTGTTGTGAAGTGTCGATCAACATGTTCTCGCCGTTGTAATCACGGATCGTCAACCGTATGTCAATATCAGTGTTGCTGGTCGTGCGATGAAATCCATGATTTCCGCACAGCGACCAGCACACTATAGTGGTCCCGTTCGATTTTGGGCGATGTAAGAGGAAGGAAATGTGAGAAAAAGATCGTTCCGTATTTTTTGGCTGCCTGTTTTTATTCGCTTTTTGCGGAGCTCGTCCAGCAGGCATCATAATCTTCGCAACATTTGGCAATAGCTAACGATTAACTCAATCCAAAAAGTCGGCTGAACATCTGCTTACTGTGCCAATCATGGCTCGCTAATAATTCCTTGCGTTACTCTTTTCGAAAGTTTTCCTTAAAATTCAGATTTTTGTCGAAAATTCGACTCTTTTCCATTTTATTCCACTTCATTCGAAGAGTCAACTTTTTCAGATGCGTGCCATTCAGCAAATTTTCTCACCAGATCATGATCAAAATGCCGGTGTCATCAGTGTCTCACATGACACTTCGACGAGCAGCAACGGAACGATCATCGTTTATCAACTCATAGCATTTATGTACCTTCTGTGCCTTCTGTGAGACACAATTGTCTGTATATATTGAACACTAAGAGATAAATCATCAAACAAAAGAGTTTTTGATCCGCAGCCAAGAAGTCAAATCAGTGCCTTGGCCGACTATCGTCTCTCGTTTCAAACGACAGGCAGTGAGGTATGCAGCCCGCTTATTAGCAGAGACATAAAAGGACGGTTGTCATCATAACTATAACTCTTACAATACAAATAGCGTTAAAACATAGGCGTTTTTTAATGCTCCCGGTAAAATGTGATCGTGTTTAATTCCAATGCGGTGTAGATGTGAAGGAACATCACCACTCACCCGCCATATTGGCTACGAATTCAGTTGCTTAACCGAAAAATTCCATCCTCAGGGCAGTGCTGCACTTATACATCATAGTCACACCGGCAGCATTTCTCGAACAGCATAGCACTCATTGGAGGCTCACCATAAAAGAGGTCATCGAAAGTCCTACACACATGGTAAGAATTGTCAGCCATCCATGTTCAAATTTGAAGATCTCCGAAGAACAGCCACTCCAACCTGAGTTAGGATTTAGCAGTCGCCCTTTTTGAGCGAGACCGCCGTTTCCAAAGAAGAGTGGCAACTATGATACTTATAAAATTCATAGCGCAGAAATTGGATCAACTATTGTGTGGTGCGAAGCAATAACATATATATCTAACAATACTTGTTAGACTCAGGGTAGACTAATGACGTATGCCGCGATACTGTAAATGTGTGCAAAAGAGTACCGTATTTAGTATTTGAGCATAAACTCGACCTAAACCGTCACGAAAGTGGTGGCATATTTTCTCTGAAATTTTTCCGGAAGTATCGAACGTAAACAGTACAGTTCATAATCTCACAGAGAAAACACATCTCTTGGATGTGTCCGCCTTTTTGCGATTGGCATGCACATGGGTGGGGGTCGAAGGTCGTTTCTTATTATTTTTTATGGAGAAAAAAGAAACCGTCAACGGAGTGGATACACCCACAGTGCTTATCATAATGACGAGGCCACCGCAAGGTTCGGCGTTCACTGACTCCATTGGAGACTTCCATTGGACTTCAAAAAAAAAAAAATTCAGGGAATGCCTGTTTATCAGGCATCCAGCTGCGGGTCTGCACTTACATACGAATACGAGAGCGGCGACCACTGCCGCGAATTGCTCCTGCACCACGCTTCTAATTCTGTAAGTCTGATGTGAAATTTGAGCTCTGAAAAACTTTGAGGTGAGTCTATTCTGTTCAAAATTATCTGTAGTTTCGAGTGTATCCAATCATGTAGATCACCCGGTTTTCTTCGAGCTGTGAGTTACTCTGACTAAATGAAACCAAAAGCTCCCAATTAGCTAACCAAAAACAGTGCGGGAGGTTTATAGAGTTAGAAAAACAATAGAAGTCGTGAATGTGGTGGCACACACACAAGTCGTTCTTGCTGTGGCGCTCGCTAAAGTCCCCGTCTGCCTTCTTATGCTGAAAGCAATTGGTTTCGACTTTCTCCATGAAAATTAGACTCTCGGCATACCGGCAAGCGCGTTAGCACTTCCTGGCTGCATGAAGTTAATCAGAAATATGCAAAATATCAGCCGATTAGTACACCATGCTTCCAAACAAAGAAGAGCAACCTGAAGTGCAGAGTCAATGCAACAGTTCCGCTCACCCCAACTAAGCACAGCCACGTTTGACTCTACAATCAAATCCTAGGATAGGAAACGCAGATACTCTACTATTTGCCACATTACCCAGTGGATCGATTAATTACATACAACAAACAGAACAGACCTGAAACTCGACATGATCGTACATGTATAATAGAAGTTGAAGCAGCGCTTTGAGACGAGTGCTCGTTTCGTAGAGCAGTAGGAACCACTATGTGAAGACAAAAAATAAATAAAACAATACACAGCGGCGGCATTCTAGTAACCACATAAGCTGAAAACTTACATATCTAGAAAATTACATGAGAACAAAAGAGCATGGTGCATGTTCAGCACTGCAATATTTGCAACGCGATTTGAAGCAGTCGATTCGTCCAGTTATCTGTTGGATTCGAAATCGCCATTATCGGGTCCTCGAACCATCCAATGACCTCGGTTTGGATTCATTGTACTGGAGAATGGAGGTGAAGTAGCAGCTTCCTTCAAAGGGAATCACCATTATGAGGTGCTTTGTGATGCCATGCATAGGTGGTATTCTATACCTAGGTTTCGTGCCAATACTGGAGCAGGGTGTTAACGGTTACCGATTTACCGGTTTAACGGATTTACCGGCATTTTCTATAATCTGATAAATTCTCTTAACGAAATTTTTCGGTAACTTCCCAAATTTACCGAAAATTAAAGACTTTTTTCATACAAAATCATGTTTCTATCTATCGACTGGAGAAGGAAACATACTACCGATCTCAGCTTAGAACTGATTGCTTCTACCTTCTCTGATAACTTGCTATTAGCGTTCGTGGTCCTCAACCTCACTAAAACATCCATGTCCACATCACGAGGCAGAGATGGCGCGCTCCAGTGTTAAAAACGCGCTATGGGATAGTACCTCGCGCTGTGATTCCCCACATGACAAGAGACAATTTGAACTAGAGATATAGAAGCTCCCAGAACAGACGATCGCCGGAGGATTAAGGAGAAGATACGCCTATGTCTTGTTCCCGTAATTTAGTCGAAGATGTAGGGCATCTGAATGTACTCTGCTAGTCTACCTGATCTCCTGGTGGACTCTTAAGTTGTTTTCCCGTATAAGAAATAAAAGATGATCGTTATCATGTTACGTTTCGTTGTTTTTTGCCCCAAAGTATTAGTTCAAAAAAGTAGTAGTGTAAGGTGTAGATCATTCTTCCATCGAGTGAATTGTGATAATTTCTAAAAGCAGACTTTTAATCCAAAATAAATATAGCCATATTCAATTAAATGTCGGATGTTCCAAAAATGTTTTTGTAGAGTTTCAATTAAGCTTTCATCTTTCTTAGAGCACCCACAATATAGATCGTTATACTTGTGCGTTGTTAGGCTTCCGATTGCTTTGTTTTTTGTAGGATGCTCGTTGCTTTCATGGCGTTGTTTGTTTAGGATGTCGCATGCATGATAAAATGAAGATGATATGGTTTTTCTGAACGTGATGATGTTTTGGTGAAAAGCTTTACGCTTTCTGAACGTGATGATGTTTTGGTGAAAAGCTTTACGCTTTTTTTATATCACCGCCGCTTAAAACTGGTTGTTTTTGGAGGAATATTAAATTTTAAAAATTTAACGGATTTACCGAGTTTACCGGAAGTTACCGGCGAATTTTCTTGTTAAAAATTCGCCGGTAAAAATTTACCGGCGGCAAGTCAGCACACACCCCTGTACGGGAGCACATTAGGCCGTAATCGTAGAATTATCCGCGTTCTATTCTTTGTGCCAGTCGTGACTTCGACCCTACGATCTTCAATACCGAGACTCCATTCTAGGAGGGCACTTGGAACTTCCAACGATATTCTTTGGTGTCATCCGTGCTCCCAACAGCTTTGAAGTCTGTCTGAGACACGAAACATTTTCCTTGATTGCCAAATAACGTAAAACAACAATATTTAGGATTTTTCTAAGAGCATTACTTCCGATCTAAAGTTTTACCCAGAACATCAGGTACCAGATGCTGCATAATGCTAACGTCATGCAAAGACGCGGGCAAAAATTTTTGCTCAGCAGCACTTCTTCACATCTACCTACACACCTAGTTAAGTAGCTACCACGACACACAGGACAAGTTCTCCTTTTTGTTCTTGTCCTCCTGGTATTCAAAATAGGCTAATTAGGCTAACTATACTTTCCAAAAGATTAGAATAATTTTTTGCTTAAGGACAATTTTAAATCTTCTTTGAAATCTTTAATTCACTTACCAATAAGTGAACACATTGTTTGAAACTTCACATTATTTTTATTTTTAAGGAAAAATAATTGTAACTAATTGTAACTAATAGTAATAGTAATAAAAAAGGTGTTGCAGCTTTGTTTAAAAAAACAGGAAGGGAGTCATGTTCAGCGTTGAAAGAAGAGATTGCGCCATGTCCTTGTCCAAGACATCGCAATTTTATCGATATCAAAATTATTGTATGCATGGAGGTCCACATCTGTAAACAATACAACAAAAACCATTGCTGAAATCTTGCATATCCCAACTTTGGTGCTTTCTGTAGGCAGCATTTGCACTATCAATGAAATAAAAATCGCGACGAGCTTTTCGAGTGCATCGCACGCTCTTGTCATTTAATGCTCTGAGAATTTGCTGCCTTGTTGCGTTTAGAACAAAAATGAATTCATTATTTTTTTTCTTCAAAATAATAACCTTATAAAATTATTGCAGTCACTCGGGCAGCTGGACTAAAAAATGTCAGAGAAGGCTACATCAAATTTTCCTTGAAAAAAATTTTAACCATTTTAGAGCCTGTATTTGAACCTGTAAGAAGCTCATTTTGGTTTGGAAGACGTTCTCTTCGCTTTCAGAAGCATCACGTTTGCTTAGAAGAGCGACCAATTTGACGTGAGAAGTGCCCAATTTGGTATGGAAAATGTCCAAAGACGTGAAAATGGTATATATCCGCTAAATTTGCCGTAGCTGCAGGATAAGTGGCGGATCGAAAATGCTTGAACCGGCATTCCTTGTCAGTCCAAAATGCTATAAAGGCCTTCCTAAGTGCGACCACAATTGCAGTTTTTCAGTGCAGGCCTTTTTTGAAAATTGCTGTTTAAATCCACCTAGCCTGCAGATTTTCTCTGTTGTATATGATCCGCTTCTCATCATAAATTGAGGAAGCGTCACTTGCGATAGCCCGTCCAAAAAGTTGAACTGGACAACTGGAAATGGACATACTCCGCTGGCTTCTCCATATACATAGTCTCTTCAGTTGTCACCTCAGTTGCCTGCTAAGGTCGATTTTACGTATGTGGCAATAAAGAAACGAACCTAAAGAAATTCTTCAGCATCGCAGGATCCGATTTTTATGCTTCTTTGATCCAGAATTGATCTTTGTTCATGATTATGAGTGACTGAGTATATGATAACAACAATATGAATCTATTTCCTCGGAATCAAAGTGTTGCAGCTAAGCATTCCCATTGCAGAAATAGATAACTCGCTTCTCGCTACACACATATATGACGACGTATTGCTCTGCAACACGTAGACGGTGACTAAATACAAGTCCAGCCTATCTCTTGCTCTGAGAAGGTTCCTGGGCACAACTGACGGCATTTCACCCTTCAGGGATTCTCGCAGTGTTGTTTCTCAGGCTTGCTTTTGTGATACCTAAGGCGTCACATAATTACTGAATACAAGAGAAATCAGAGGAAGCGCTGACCCTCTTGTGCACACGAGATCGATTTAGGGTTCAGTTGTCGCTAGACTAACTAAATATTCCCACTGAATTCGATCAATTGGTGCTACTTGTGTGGGAACTGTGAAGCCCTGCTTGTTCGTCGTACGGCCACCGCAAGCCAAGTCAGTACAGTTGGTTACGCTACAAATTCTTCATCTTTGTCTTTATCTGTGAGCAGCCGCTGTAGGTTGACACGTTAAAACGTTAAAGCAAACAACCGAAGCAACCGAATTCAAGCAATCTCTTCTCTCTATTTGTTCAGTCCTCCGTCATCGTAATTTTGTAAGATATTAAGAAAACGGAAATCAGAATGGAGGAATTTATGAAGGAGGCATAAAGCTATGTATAGATAATACATCTAAACTTAACAAATACGACAACAGCAAAGGGAAGCAATACGGCACTTTCCGCTGGCTAGATAAGTATGTAGGCTAAAGAAGGAAAACAGAAGAGCTCTACTAAGGGATAGCCAGCTTTTTGAGGAAATTTTTAAAAGCACTACACTTTCTAGGCAGCCTTCAGCTATTAGGGTGTTGAACGCAGAGACAACTCTATTTGAGAAGAACTTCAACCTGGCATTAGTGCGAGAAGCATAAGTCGCAAGTTTATGCTTGTCACCTCTGGTTCTAGATTGGCTTATGGTAAAGACGTTTTGAGAGTTAATGGAGGTCAAACCGGTAAAAATTTTGAAAGCCAACAAGAGGTCATTCTTTATCCAACTAGATTCCAGACTGAGTAAACCAGCTGTAAACGCCTTCTCTTGCCGTTGAAGGTGACTATAATGGAGTCCACTGCAGCGCAACACTAGCTTCCTGGTAAAGTTGTTTGGGACATTCTCCAACATTGCAATGTCCTTTTCCAATTCTGTAGAAGTAGATAGCGTGGAGATCTTTCTAGAGAGAGGTGTTCTGTTGATAGTAAGCTGGAAACGAAGAGAAAACCAGCGGCTCGGGGAGCTCTCGAGAGCGTCGAATACGTAGTGAGGAAAGACGAACGTGCGTCTCCTTGCCTTCCTGTTCTAGTGCACCGTTCTCCCTACTCGGAAACCTGGATGACCCACGAAAGCAAGATGAGTACGCTATTCAAGTCACGTAGCGAGGGAGCGGATGATGCTCTTTGTGACACGATTCATGCATGCTAGAGGAACACTTCAAATCGGTGTGCTGCCGTGTAGAGCGCTAGAACGTTCACCTACCCGTTGATCAATCTTCTTTGTAAAAGCAGTGAGCAAGAAATATGACTTAAGTCATATTTTAAGCCTAAACTGGTTGCTACCGAGGATGTAAGCTAATGTAATGATGTATTGTTATTTTTTGAAAAAGTATGACGCTCCTCGCATTCTTCGAACGAGGAGGATCGAGCGGAGCGCTCTGACACGCGAGAGGGGTGGATGGAAACGTTGCTGCGCCTGCTCTAGATGGGGCGATGAGATGGTCAGAAAGGTGAAACAGGTTGTAGCGTTCTTTCAAACTAAGAGATTCAAACTCATTTACCCCCGATGGTGCGCTTCATATTAGTTCTTCTGAAACAGAAAGAACTACGGCGTTGACGAGCTCATATTCGGGAAATGCTGCGATCAAAGTTGACAAGCAATTAGGTGGAGCAAAAAAACTAAATACTAAGAATATATTCTTCAGGAGGGAGACGGGGAAGAATCAGAATATGTTACAGCTTAAACCGTCGATCGCACTGAAGGGCATGGTCCTTGTGGTGCTGTCAAAGAATACAGAAATTTTCACGTATGTAAATGAATGGTTTGCGCATATTAGTTTCTGACGATGATGTTGGCGGGGGCTGGTGAAGCTGTTGACGAAGGCTGGGATATGTACGGCGTCAAAGGATTCGTCGTCGACAACTGAAGGAAAGGAGCAGGAGCAGCGAAAACGAAGACTGCATTGGATAAGTTGTGACGAGTGAAGAACCGTCGTTGGCGAAGTACATGCAGCTCGAGTTCAGATCTCTTCTTCTTCTTCTTCTTCTTCTTCTTCTTCTTCTTCTTCTTCAGCGTCTGTCCCGCTTCGTAGCGGGGTCCGCTATTCTGGTGTCATGACGCCACCTCTCCCGATCCAGCGCTAGATCAGGGTGGACACCAGCAACCTTCAAGTCCATATGTAACGTGTCAGACCAGCGCTGCTTCGGACGCCCTCTAGGCCGCTTTCCTACCACCTCGAAGTTAAGGCCTATCTTGCGGACGCTATCTTCCTTTCCACGCAGAACGTGGCCGTACCATCGTAAGCGAGCTTCGCGCATCTTGTCCGCTATCGGCGCGACACCGAACTTCTGCCGAATGACATCGTTTCGGATGCGGTCCAGGCGCGTGACTCCAGCCGTCCAGCGCAGCATCTTCGTCTCCATGACGCTGAGGCGCGTTTCAACTTCCCTGGTCGCAGGCCAACACTCAGCACCGTACATCGCTGCCGGCCGGACGACAGTTCTATATATTTTTGACTTCAAGCGCTCTGGCATCTTCCTATCGCAGAGCAAGCCAGTCAACGAGCGCCACTTGGACCAAGCTGCACTTACGCGTGAGTTCACTTCAATCGTCAGATTGCCATCGGATGCTACTGCTGATCCCAAGTACTTAAAAACCGAAGTGCGTGGGAGCTCGATGCCGTTAACCTTGATGGAGCTGGACTCATTAACGTCCGTCGTTAGATACTCGGTCTTCTTCACGTTCAATCTGAGTTCAAAACACTCCAAGCGATCACACCAAGCTTGCACCTCTCGCTCGAGTTCACCTTTATTTTCGCTAGCGAGCATTACGTCATCAGCATAAAGCAGTGTCCAGGGGACTGGCTTCTGAAGATCTCGTGTAATTGCGTCCATCACGACAACAAAGAGGAGTGGGGAAAGCGCAGAACCCTGGTGCACCCCGACAGAGATGGGGAACTCCATCGAGGTTCCGGCTGCAGCTTGAACTCTACTCTTTGGGCAAGAGTAGAGGATTCGCACCCACTCTATGAGCTCTTCAGGAACTCCATGTCGTCGCAGGGCGTACCATATCACTTCACGCGGTACGCGGTCAAAGGCCTTTTCCAAGTCGAGGAAGGCGAGAGGCGAGATATGCACCGGCTTCTGTTTCTCGCGATGCTTCTCTAGCAGGAGGCGGGCGGCATGTATGGCATCAATGGTGCCACAGCCAGCTACGAAACCGCACTGATTGCTGGAAAGCTGGACGATGTCACGAATTCGACCATCGACAATTCGCTCAAAGATCTTCATGCTGTGCGAGAGCAAGCGAATCGGACGGTAATTGGAGCAGTCTGCAGGACTGCCCTTCTTCTTCCAAATCGGAATCGTCGTGCTTTGGCGCCAACACTCAGGCACCTTCTTCTCCGCCACAACCTGGTTAAAGAACTGCGCCAACCACTCAGCAAGGTACCACAGCTTTGACTTCCACAGATCAGCTGCCATGTCGTCGGGCCCAGTCGCTTTGCCTGGCCTCATCTTCCTCAGAGCCGCTTCTGTCTCCTCCACGGTGATCTTGTGTACGGGACCGTGAGCAGAAGCCACAGAAGAGATGGCCGGGTGAGGAAATTCCATAGTGGAAACTTCCTCGAAGTAATCACGCCATCGCTTCAGCGCCTTTTTGCGGTCTGTCAGAAGATGGCCGCTCTCATCATTGATGCCAAAAAGCTTTTCAATATCCTCGGTTTGGCGATGACGGCTCTTAGCAAGTCGGTATAGATACCGCTCACCACTCGAGCGCGATTAGCTCGAGTTCTGATCTCGATCGTACCTAAATCGTGGAATGTGCAGGTGTGATGGAATGCGCGGCGCGGCGGCCAGGTGTCGTGCTGTCTGTCCGTAGTGTTTCTCGGTGAGCGTGGAGAATCAAAAATAAAATGATGAAGTGCAGGCGAAGACGGTGTTGATGCTGATGGCCACGACGACGACGACGACGTCGTCGGATTCAACGCCGACGGTTGACGACGTTTCCGGTGCTGAGCCTGTTTTACACACGCACACGCTCACCTACGCGACCCCCGTCCTCTACCTTACGCACGGAGCGCCGCCATCATTGATACTATTGATTATCAACGCGCATGTCTGGTGACTTCATTATTGAAACGACCTACATGTTCGGTCGTCTGCCTATTCTGACGACCTCAGGACTTCTCCTGTCCTCGTCGCCCAGTCAGAAACGATGCCACCGTTGCGTCTTATCGCATGCGTCATCTGCTCGCCGTAGTTTCCCTTTCCAGTTCCTGCCAGTCCCTTTACAGTCTCTCAAAAGAGGTAATTGACATCTGGAGGAAAGGCGGTTTCTCTTTTCGCGACCGCATTTTCCTTGCAGCCCTGACAGCCTTTCTCGTTGAACAGTTCTCTTCAGTGACCGAAAACCTATGGAGAAACACTACATTGAACTGGTTGCGAGCAAACAACGCGAAACTACCTGCAATTCCATAACGTTCTTGCCTAATGGAAGCATCGCCCTGTTTAATTTTTTCTGCCTAGCCCTCAACGACGCAGGGCTAGAAATGTGACAGGTTTCATCAACTCAATTCAGTGTGCTTGCAACTCAATCTGTTCCCTCCACTACTTTGCCAAAATCACTTACGTACCGATTTAAGCTCTTTATCCATTAGTGTTATTCCTTCTCCCTTTATTTACTAATGCAGAACTACTTCAGTTACAATTATTTCTGCACAGGATGTCTGAATACTACCACGCCTCTTCAGCCATAACTATCCTTTTTGCTTTAAGATAAATCTCGAGAATAATGACAGAAAGTGTACCGCATATTGAGATGGTTTCATAGACTAATCTGGAAGGTCGCAATGATAATGGTGAAACGAAACAATGACGAACGTTTAATTTAGTTCCCTATCACGAAAAAATACTTTTTCTCCCTAACAATCTCACCATTTTTAGACCCGCATGCGCCCACGACTCAGTAAGAAGCCCTATTTTCGTTTCTATGAGGGGTATCTTCGATATCAGGAATAGGCTATAGACATTACTTAGGACAGACATGATGGGGCTTCATCAGTCCTGGACTCCACAATTTCGCATGATTTCGAGATTGTTTAAGGAAAGAAACCTTTTTTATGGCGGTAATAGGGTGGCGATCCCAGTCCTTAAAAAAGGCTCAGGAAACTGCAGCCTTGGTCTATAGACTCAGTTCGACTAGATTTTACAGATTTCTTAGAGATATTTAAGATAATCGAAAAGTAAACCTATACAAGTAAAAATCTAAATCCGGTGGATCAGCTAGAGTTGTTGAGTTCAGTGGCGAGAAGATGAGCTTGCCACTATTTACTACATAACTATGTATAAGAAGACATTTACACTTTTACCCTATTTAACATAGCAATATTCTCGAGTATTTCACTGCATATTTCTAGTGTTAATAACCTGAACCTAAGCATTTTCGCTTTCCTGACCATTGAAACATACACCAAAAACACTTCTCTATTCAGCTATAAGTGTAACAAAATTTCTAGGGCTCATTCAGTACATGTATTTTTAGAGCATTCCTAATTGCGAGGTTTGTACGTGAAAAACCAACAGGAGATCGAATCCTTTCAAAAGAGACGTTCTGCTTACTTTCGCACATCATTAGATGCTTGAGTGCCTGGCACCTTCGCTACGAATGAAAGAGTTGAAAGCGTTCATATTCTGGTGAATAAATATAACTCCTGCATTCTTCCTGTTGTCTTTTCTTGGATTGCTTCCTTCATTCCCTCTGTTTCTTTTCTTTTCCCTCTTTGAGCACGACGGCTTACTCGATAGAATGAGTGATATTTACATTTTCCATTCTTGCTTGCATTCAGCTGTGATTAAATGGAATTTGGAATGAATTTAAGTCTCCTAGGCCCGCCGCCAGATTTTATCAAATTGCTTATCTTTGCAAACTATCATGTACTTTCAACTCTTTGGTGCCTTCCCTATTAAAAATCTCTACGTTACTCTTCAACTACATTGTTTTCCAATGGTATATACGCATGCACATTCAGAACTGCCAGCTTGAAACTTTGGTCAATATCATCGATGCTTAGTTACTCCTGTTCCCTAATTTCGAGATTTCGTCGATTATATTATAAAATCATTTCCTTCCTCCCTCACAGCTGCTTCTCCAAACATTTTTGCCTTTGAAGGTCATGTGATGGAAGGACTAGATGCGTCTCTTACCCATGTGCTTGAACTATTGTACCGTATGCCTTTCGTGGTTCAGTGCCTCGAGCGTATTTTTGCCGTCGTGAGGATTTGTATATATCAATAGCGAATTCGCTAAAGAGCCGCGAGCTGGTATTTTCAGCAACCGTCGCGTTTCAGGATATTTCTCATCCAATTAGCGCACACGAATGGCTTAACTAATCGCCTTCAGATGAAGGAGCGGATTGATCTCAATAGCAATGGCCTGTGTATCGAGTCTAGTGGCCGAATTCTGAAAAACGGAAAGGTCACTAAATGTTTCAGTGCACGGCTGCTCAAAGCAGGGCTACTTCTGCAGAACTGTAATGATTGCCAGCATTTTCAGTGGGTAAAGCGTTATATTTTGTGCAAGAAACCGTGTGATGTGAGTGTACCTATTCTGTACGTGTACAAATCTAAGAAGGATCGACAAGCTAACAATTCCAAAACTTCGCTCGTTTTACAGAACTACGTCGGTTTCGAAAGTGGTGAGTGCCAGTTCAAACATATTTTACAGGTTGTTTTGCTTTTTCTACTTAATTTTTTTTGACATTTGCCATTTCTTTACTCTTCAAGAGTCTCGTTGAACTTTGCTGCTCTTGCTTAGCCACTTGTTTGAACATTTCGTAAGTTCACCTTTAATCTACGTATTCACACGAAATAAACCTTAGAAGGTCCTTAACTTGTTGCTCACTATTTTCACATACCTCCAGAATACGTAGAGATTTCGTCGTCTTCCAGAATTCTAGAAGCTGCAATACTGAAGTTGGCAGATAACTTTCTTATGTTTAGTTCGCCAACTGGAAGGAAATAGCCGAAATTCGCTTAACCACGTACTGCCCCTAGATTGAGCTCGATTGGTTGTCTATATCATCATGTATTAGTGTACTTCCACCACAAGACACGTGGGGTGGCATAAACTAGTTAAAAACATATCGAGTGTCGCGGTTCACATTACATATCCCTTCTTACCATTTCTGATCTCTGTTTTGCAGCTCTCTGAGTCCACTATCCAATATATTGAACGCCGATTCTAAAAAATGGTTATTGTTGCTTACGCACGGATAAAATCCTATAAAAATCAAGATGCGGAGATGTATATGAAATTTTAAGGAAGGCAATGATAGTTTTGCTTTATGTTGCGAGCGAATAATGGAGAAAAGCTACGGTTTCTTCCCTTATATGCCGTTTACAGGTCGTTGTCGTTAATGAAAATCTCTGCTAGTGTGGGAATGGTTTAGTGTTAGTCATCAATGAAAACTTCCTGATTGCTCTTCAACTGCTGTTGTTAAAAACGTTCGTCTCATCCATCTCACCCTTTTGACGTTTGTTCAAAGCCATGTTCTTTATACGACACATGCTCTTTTCCTTGCAAATATGTGCATAAATTTCAAACTTCATCAGTTTCTCAGATATGGTCTGGCCGGGCATAAGTGAATTTTGTTTGATCGTTTGTGGAGCAGCGCTTATTTTCTACTGCTTAATTTTTGTGTATTTGCGTTCTTGCGTCGTGTATGTATTTATTCATGGTAGGGATAATATAACATTGGGTTTGAAGGAAGCTGGTGGATAAATGGGCATAAATATTGCGTGGCGGCAGTTATTACTGGTTGCCACTATAAATCAGCTTTTAACAAGCTGCTCGATCGACTGAACAAGTGCTGTACTATTTAAGCTGCGAGTTGATGTTTGTTGTATTTGCAGTGTCCGCAAAAGCATGACTGCGTAGGAGCATAATTTCGGGGTTTTCCGAGTCAGGGTTTTCGGAAGCTTCAGCAATTTTCGATATGCACTGTTTTCCATGGGAACTATTGCTTATTCTGGAATGCGCCCTGCATTTTACTTCTACGGAATGTCTTGGAAAAGAATGAATACGAATCTGGCCTATTCAATGACTTGCGCTAACAGGGCGATTAAGAAGTCAGTGTTTTATCCTTCCCAGACCAGCATTGGAAGTCTTCGTTGGCCAAGGCGGGAAAACCAGATTCGAGCGTAGGAGGACAGCGGATGCCTCTTATGACTGCACTATCACGCGAATTTTTCATGCCTATTATTCTTGTAATTGCAGTGGTCTGCGTATATTGAAGCAGTGAAAAATGGCTTTTGAACTCTCTCCGTGATTGGCTGCTCACAAATCATGGCATTGCAAGATAGATGACATACTTTGAGGTTCCCTCAAAGCTGTGAACAGAACAACTTCTTCGCATTTTCTCGGAATATCGATTTATGATAAGAGGATGTTAGCAAACGACATTCAAAGTTTTCGATAAGCAACACTTCTGCTCTCCCTAATGTTCCCTCACTAGTTTGGGTAATCGATGGCCCACAGCTTCCTCGTGATTACTAAATTAAAGGAAGGCACTAGGCAGCGATGTCGGTTCTGTTGTCGATCAAGATACATGCTGCAGTGCTGTCCCGTAGATGCTTCTTTTCGCTCTACCCAACGTGAGACTGTTAGGAACTTTCCTGTGTCTCGCAATACTCCAACAACGAGTCAGCACGAAATCTTGTGTTTAGCTGATTTTATGAAAGGGAACCTTATATCATCACTTTATTTATGCGGCATTACTATTCGCTAATATCTTTTCATCTAGAAAAAAACTGCAACAGTGAGAGCCCTGTTGCTGCTTTGAAACTCGCCGGGAGGAGGGGTTCGAAGGTAACGCTTCTTCTTGGCATCAGCTAAATGCGACTAACAAGACGGTCTTGTATGTGAACTTGTAAGAAACAACCAACAGTATTTAGCTTCCGCAGCGGTCTAAGCATTCACTAAGCAGCTAACCATTGCAGTCCTACGGTGCCCAAGCAGCAGCTATTCTCATAGACATGTCGGATAAAGTCCTCATCAGGCAAGAGTTTTTCCAGCGGCTGGCGCGTTCTTCCGGCGCATTATCTCGTGCAGATTTCTTCCTTGATTGGTGTGATATCGGGCGTTGTAATACGACAACACGATCGGCCTAATTCCGGGTCTGGTGGACGAAGCGCAATGACCTTGTTGTTTCACACCTTTATACGGCAAATGGGAAGGATGGGCCATAAAATTGCAATTCAAATTACATTGACAAGCTATACAGTAGAAGTTCAACAAGTTTCAAGAAAAGTTCGGAATGGCTTTTCCACTGAGACGTATTACATCCAAACGTTCACGTATGTCTAGCACTTTTTGACTAGAATTTGAAGTTTTTGTCAACATATTTTCTTTTCCCCTTCTCTTTAGAATTTTTTCATTGTATGAAAAACTGCAATAATTTTTCACATAGGATCACAAATTTTTGGCAAATTTTACGTTTGGAAAACTCGACGATATTTGCCGCATAGGATGAAAGATAAAACCAGTTGGATCCACGAAGCATCTGGCCCCCTCTGTTTACACTACCACTCACCTATCTGCAGCTTTCGCCTACCCAATACATTTGCACGACAGCTTTCGCTTTTAGCTCTCCAAATCCAATTCAAAATGTCTTCGTTCAACTGGCTTGTTTTCACCCCGTGAAAAAGAGTCGACACATATGCATGTATCCCTACAGATTAGGAACGACTTTCTTGAGCATATTTCTTTCTTATTCCAGGATCATTAAATCACTACTCAATCGTTTTTGTACTACATATTTTGTCATGCATCTTCGCGTCTTGAGGATGTTCCGTGCTGTCGCAGCTGTTTTTCGAAATTCAGAATGTTCTAACCAAGAAACATTTCTTGAGACCAAATCGGTTTTGGGAAGTATGTATGCAGAAGATTGTTCAACCTGTTTCTCTTTACGTACCCTATGTACATACCGTGAGAGACAAGTACACACTTGTCGAAGGCAGCAGTATAGTTGAAGAATAATCTCTCGCATCTATTCTAGAGGATTTCTTTGAAGGTTTGGTTTTTCAGTCGTCAGCAGAGTGATAAAGGCTTCATATGCCATAAATCTAACCTCTATGTTCCCAGATATATGCAAACAGTAAACATACATCTTAAAACACGCTTGAGTCCTGTGTCGCACTCATACACTTCGGTCCTGTGTTCAACATTTAACACTTCAGTGTTTTCCTCCCTTCTAAACTTGGTTTTAACTGAAAGCTGAGATTTTCTCCGTGAAACGCCAATGACCGAAGATGTGTTGCAACTTTCTTTTCAGTATTCATTCTAAATGCGTTTCGGCTTCTTCTGAACGATTAGCGCTATAGAGTTGGGAGCGATTGGTATCCAAGTCTATAGCGCTAATTGATAACAAAATGAAACATCATGAAACCGAGCTCTGTTTTTTTTTTTTGAAGTATAACGTTCCACTTATCACGTCGTTTCCAAATACTTTACTTTTGAGCGGGTTCAAAAGGAAGTCTCCCAAAGTGCATGCTGCACCTTCAAGGAACGTGGCTATCGTACCTTGACATTTTCGAAGCTTTTATGCTATAAGCAGTCGATCGTAAGATCTGATGTCATTAATGTACCGGCTTTATATTAGGGCGTCCAGAAAGTATCTGCAGAAATACGGCAATTTTTTTCAAAATAACACTTTTTTATGAGCACTTTATTAATCAGTCAAATAATTTCCATCAACATCGACTACTCTCCGCCAACGTTCCACAAACTTCGAATTCCTCTGGCGTGGAAATCCGGCGACTTGGAGGCGAAAAAAGCTAGGAGATGATTTTCGAGGTCGTCACGATCTTCATAACGCTTTCCTTCTAGATGATGCTGAAGTGATCGAAAAAGGTGGCAGTCACTTGGGGCCAGATCTGTGCTGTACGGTGGATGCGGCAGAACTTTCCATCCGAGTTCCAGAATTCTCTGAGAAGTTGTCTTCGCGATGTGTGGGCGCGCGTTATCATGCACAAGCAAACCTTGTCAAACCTTGTCAAGCCATCTTGTGGGCCAGTCTCTGCAGCCGGGTAGCGTAGACTTGGCAGTGACATTCGTGCTGTCAGGCAGCAGCTCGAAATGATAGATCCCATAAACTCCCACCAGACGCTCATCATGGCTTTCCTCGCTTGAATTTCACCTTTCACGAAAGATTTCGGCACTTCATCGCGTTGGCACCACGCACGTTTACAAGCGTGGTTACGAGAACCCATTTTTCGTTTACTGCAACGATGGTGTCCAGTCAGTTGAAGGTGCGACTTTGGGAGAGCAGCTGGGTGCATATGTCCAGACGTCTTCGCCGGTTGTCGTCGGTCAGTTCGTGTGGGAGCCACTGACCAAGCTTTTTAACCATTCGAAGAGATCGCAGTCCATTGTCCACAGTGGATCGGAAACAGCCAAGAGCAGCAGCAAAATAACGCACACCTTCATATGGGTGCTGTTCCGCCAGCTTCCTCAGTTCATCCAAGGATGTCATTGTCGCTCGACCAGAGCGAGGCTCATCTTCAAGACTCCTGTTCCCGCTTCTGAAGCGTTCGAACCAGCTATACACAGACCGTACAGAAGGAGCTTCAGAGTCGAATACACGACACAAGTTTCAATAGGCTTCTGCAGCGGAGTGCCCAGATTCGTACTCACGAAGGAGTACATGTCTAATATGGATAGTCAGTTCGGTCATCGTACAATGAAATAGGAAAGGAAGACGGAGCTGGATATGCTATGCAGATGCAGCTGGATAGTGTCCTTATATAGCACTTATGTTGAAATCTTCAGAACATTCTAGAAAAAAACTGGAACATTGGGAATTTTTCTGCAGATACTTTCTGGACACCCTAATATTAGCGTCATCTGGTTTTTAAGCACCGGTTGAAAGTTGTTGAAAGTTTGTTGCTTTTTAATAAATTGTTACAATTCTCGTTGTCGTCTCTATGCAAATAATGTTGTTCAAAAAGGTACAATAATCATGGATTCCTGTAGGGAAGAGGACCCGTGAGCATAGAAGGACCTTCAGGATGTAGCCCGTCGACTGCACCTTCGCAAAATTTCGCCAGATTGTGGGCACAAACTTGCACACCTATGGGTCCTGTTAGAGCCTGGTTATCCAGCACCTTAGTGATGGTGCGTGTGATTCAGTGACACGGCTGGTTTCACACTTCGTCAGTGTGTACCCTGACTGTTGTTTTCCAGAAATTAAAATTAAGGCTTAGAGCACTGTTGATGTGAACGGCACTTTATGTACATATAGGCTTAGAAACTATTATGATAGCTCAAGTTGTACTCATTTGAACATCACAAAGAGTCAACAGACGAAGCTAAGCCAACACCCTTAACATAAGGCAGTACTGAAGGGATAGGTTTCAAGTTCGATTCTGACCATGTCATGTTAGTGTTGTCGAAAATATTTGGGATTCAGTGCACTTACCCAACTTCTTTCATCTTTGTGCATTCGGTGGAAAAGCTTCTGGTGTTGAGTAGTTGCTTTTCCATCAGCAGAAGTGGCCTTTTCACTTGTCTCTAACCAGTTCAGATGCAGTCGCTTCTTGCTGATGAGTCGAGCATTGTTGCCAGCCTTGCAGAAACCACCTTCATCTAGGTGAAATATTGACTTTGTGGGCAAGGCGTCCTTCTACGGTCCAGCGCGTGACATCCCGAAGTACACTCGAGGTGTTCTCTGCCGGTTTGAAGTGATAGCAGTGATATACTAGTAATTGTTATTTGTGCAAATGACTGCGGAAGCAAGTTTCAAACCGTCGGTCTCACTGAACGTTTAAAGCAATATCACCTCCAGTTTCATTTTAGCCCTGATGTTCAGTCAAGTTTCTATCGAGTTCCTTAATGTCACTTTCAGGTTTTGAGCTGAAGAAATGCTCCCATACTCTTGCCTTGCTAACGCTGGAGGACATCGTGGTAATTTCATTCACCCAGCCGGAAAGCCTTGTCGTATGGGAAACCTGGCTGCGGTCCACATGTGGCTCAAGTAAGCACATTTCTTTTGAAGAACCAGTTAAAACCTGCTTCGTTTACTTTGGTGCACCAAAGTGTGTCCTACACGATTAACTACGGCCTGCGCGATCCAACAGAACTGAAAAAGAATAAAAATGCCGAGCTGCAATTGTGGCAGTCGAAATTTTCAGGATAATTTCATGAAATAGAAAATACAATGACGCATTTATGAGAAAATGTATTTCTGAACTGAGAAACGTTTCACGGGACTGAACTGAAATATACAAATATTGAATGACGCAGGGGAAACGATACTCGCTTCGAATAACTGTTCACGAGTAGGGACTTTTGGAAGTGTTTGTAAAACTTGTGACAATGCATGATGGTCCATGTCAACACATTTTGTAAAAACCTGAGTTACTTTTATATCATTCTAGACTGGCGTGTTATCTACTCTGTAGCTCCAGAATCTCATCGTCAAGTAATTTCTTAAGTTTGGTTTGTCCGTGTTTTTTTTTCTGGTTTTCGCATGTGTTACCTAAATCAGATTGAGTTCAGGTCATCAGGTTGTTTTAAATTAAAATCAACGTTGCCTTGCCCTTCAAGCTTTTCGTTACCATTGAATCCGCATCTTCAAAAGGTGTGACTTTAGAAAAAACTAGGCCGGTCAAGAATCTTCTGTCGATACGGAACTCTGAACTGTGAGAGTTCGCAAGCGCGCAAAAGCCTTTTTTCAACACCCTGCTTCACAAAGGCACTCCTTCTACAAGACCTTCTCGTAGACAGGAAAAATATAATAGGCGTATGTTGCATGACGAGGAAGTGTGCAGAGCTTCAGCAGCCAATTGATAACATTTTTGCTTTGTCAACTGTGCGATGTGATCTTTGCTGCTCTGATCTAAGGCTGCAGAATATCTTCTTCACAATATTAGTGCATTATTGCATGTGCTTTTCGTACAGGTCTTCTCTAACGTCTTCACGACTGAACCCTGCTATAATCGAGGAGCTGACTTCTCAAATTTCATAGCCAACCACGTCTGTGTTACATAGCACACAAATATGCAGCTATTCAAGCCTACTTAAGAATCAGGTCTGCACTCTTCCGCAGCTCAGAAAGACTAGTTTTTGTTCAAATTTTCCGCAAAATCTTTTATGTTGTCAACCATATCCGGCACTTTATTTCTGGAACGTTGCTGCCTGTCGCTGGTAAAGTACGATCTTCTTCTAAAGAAGAGGTCAACGTGGAAAGTGGTTTTGCATGCTGTCTCTAGATTACTCATTATCTCTTGCTGATAAGTAGGATTTACGGATTTTATTTCTATCGTTTCTTTAGAGAGCTTATTTTTCTTCAGTCATCTTTTCACCTCATCTCCTAAGGGTATTGTTACGCAGTTGTCCTGCCCAGTCCTTATTCGGTTCGCTACTGTTATAAAACTGCACTCCTGTAAGATAGCAGAGGGTTCGTAGAGATCATGAGAAGTTTTAAAAAACGTTGACTCGAAAGTGTTTTTCACCAATAAGCGAAGAACTAACCGCCTTGCGTTGTGAACTGACAGGATTGACTACGGAAAACTGACTTCAGTGACTTGGGCTATGGAGTTCCCCACCATCATGTACCTTCAGGTGCGTAGGTAGCCGAAATAATAAAAGTTGCTGAATTCTGTAGGATTTCTGGTAAGTGAAGAAGTTTCTGTTCCAACACAACCAGGCAATCTGGAAAGGAGAGGCAAAACGAAAACGAATCCGAGGAAATTCATAGACCTTCGCTAATCTTGTCGTAAATACCTTTTCACAGTTATTTACGACAAGCGAATAATTGCAGAACTCTGTTGTTGTGGGAGATGTCAATTGTATAAATGAAGGAAATCGTTTTAAAGAAAATTGAGTTCCAGGCACTTGCTTCTACATGCAGCTTCAACACGCCCCTCAGCGAGACGAGTTCGCTCCGGTCCTGTACAAAGAAGTTCGGTGTCATTTGCATGTGAGTGCCGTCGCTGCTTGCTTGAAAATGAACCTAGTTCGAACTCATTGATAGGCTTCCGGACTCACTGCCTCGGCCTCAAGCGCTGACCAAGTGGCAGCGCTGAGATCGGTTTCATACGGCATTGCAGGATTCCCGGCTGGCGATCGTCTACGGTCGGCCGCAGAAGCTGCTACTTTACTGCGACATTCACTTCGCTCGAATCGGCGTCGACGCGAACAACGTGATCACCATTCAGCCGTCTCAGTCGAGTTCCGATGACGAGTGCTTCGTCTTCATGTGTCCCCGAAGTGAAACGTTCCAGCGAATGCTGTCGAAGGCGATGAGAGAGGTTGGTCCATATGACCGATCCATGGATCGATCGAACTTTTCGATTCAGGTGATTAATTCGAGACCATTGGCGCTTATTCACCCGTAGAAATGTGACATTTTCCAGCATTCAGTCGTTTTCCCACATGTCACACGTGTTAAACATATGCGAGCCAGAATTCCACCGAGTCGGTGAGGTTTCCCGCCGGTGACACAAAACCTCACTACCGCGCTGGGTGGACGCTGTCCTTAGCTTTTTGGATCGTTGATATCCGCAGCAGTCTCGGTTTGCTATCTTGCTCCAGCCATCGAAATATGACCACATTTTCATACTGGATCAATGAATGAACTAATCAGATTTTTTGTCTAGACCTAGTTGCCTGGAAAGAATCGAAAATTCAATTAATTAAAGCTCGTTGATAAAACGTTTTTAAGACACTTTTTCTACTCTACTTTTGTTTTTTTCAGTAAAATTTACTTAGATGTTACTGGGTGATTACACTCCTTAACTCAGACGTTCGAAAGTTATACCATCTAACAGCCTCATTAAAGTCCTAAGTCCTTCGTTGTTTTGCTCTCAATAAAACGTGAGTTTGAATACCTCAATATGTTAGTCTCGAATTGCTGTATTTGAAAATGCCGAAAATAGCTTTCGAGGCTGACACTTGGACGAGCTTTTAGTGATTATAAATTCCCACGAATTTTAAGGGTTTTTCCTCCACGAATGGAGCGGTTAGGTGTCATTAGGTGGATATGTAATTATGAACATACATAGAACAATTAGAATATCTCTCAAAGACCTAATATTTTAAGCTGCAGTTCGTGACAGTTGAGAAGCCGTTTTTCCTTTTCCAGTCGTGAGCTTTGTGGATTTAATGTCGCAAGCAGTGCATCAGAATTGAAACGAAATTTGCTGGCTACATTGAAAGCAAGCTTTCTAGAAAGGCGACAACAATAACTGGCATGACATGCTTTTGCTAGAGATGTAACGCTCACAATTAGTAAAGCATCCTTCTCAGTACATATAAGCGAACTATCCAGAATAACATCGTAAATCACGTATCGCGTAAGAAAGCAAGGGACGATCGCTTGTTGTTAGTCCACGTGCTACGAACTGACACTTCAGTAGTTCATGTATGCCATGCAGTTTCTTTTTTCATTGAGAAAGAAAGCAGCTTTTTCGTAATGCTAGTTTCTCGTTTTAAAATGCCGAGCACTTCCCGCAAACATGAGAGACTTTACAAAAAAGTGGAAGAGTTGTACCCCTACCAAGCCATCCTGGACGTTCACGGCACGGCCAAAAGATGAACTTTGGCTTCTTGTGGCGGTCTAATATTGAGTTTGGTAAAGTAAAATAAAGATGACAAAGATGAATTCCCCGGTGAAGACCGCTACACTGACGTAGAGAAATTGCTGTGGAGCCTAGGAGTATGAACGTAAACGCAAAAGGTATAAATATAAGAACATTGTCATATTTACAGCATAGCACCTTGTGATGATGACCATTAAAGCATGGTGGGATTTAAAATTTAAAGTTCGAACTTATTCTACGGAATCTTCAAATTCTTTAAAATCTTTATTTCTCCGTCTGAAGAGAAGGTCCAGAGGAGAAGCCTGGATAAAGAAAAGTCAGAAAAGGCTTCCGAGAGTTTTGGAGTCATAATAGATGAACTGCTCATGGAAGACTGGAAAACTATTGCTAGCTGTTTTCACTGGCAACTATGCCGAGCATCTAGCTCTTTTGAGGGTGTTTAGAGAGATTATTCATCAGCACGTTTCTATCGGAAAAAAATGAACTAGGAAGCAAATTAATGGCGAATCAAAGGCCTTTAAGTTGCAATTTTTATTTGTTTCAAGCGCAGCAAAAGCCAGTGTTTTTGAAAGCATGACTCATAAAGACTGCTTCAGCTGTAAAAAAGATTTCGGATAGAAGAGACGTGGAACAGGACCTAAAATAGGCCATCTCGTGCTTCATGACCTGGTTGATTTCCGACAGCTTTCCACACAATCAGGACTCAAGGATTTGAGCGACATTATATCACTGAAATTTCTAGTGAGAAAGCTTATATTTCAAGTTCGTAAGCTTGTATTCCTAAGAAATATTCACAAAATTTCTATACAGTTGTTGCAGGATTTCGTAGTTGTTTTTTATTATGCAGATGAAACCCCTTCCATTATTCAACACGAAAAAGTTGCTGCTTTGAACTATAATGCTGAACAAGTATCAAATATTCTATTATTCTACAGCGGCAATACTCACGTTGGACTTTCAGTAAATACCGGCTTAGCTGTTCCTGTTTTAAGTGACAGTGTATTATAAATATGCAGCTAGATTGATCGCGAGATTGATTTGACTCGTTTAATGGGACGAGGTTTCGGCATTATCGCCTTCTTCAGTGCATCCACATGTATGTGTACACATCATCTGAGAAATTGTGAATCTCAGGATAAAGAACTCTATTTTAAAGCGAGTGTTAATATTGTTGGACCTTCTGGAAATTCCTTTGATCTACGTTTTACAGAGAACTGTGTTTTACCCAAGTTTAGCGCCACTTTTAGCACCACCGGTTTGGAAAGCAGAGGTGCTCATTCACCTCGCCTTTTTTTCCTTGCAATATTCACTCTTTCCGGTTTTTCTCGTCTAAAATGCTGACGAAACGAATGATTACAGAGAGGACTTCATCGGTACTTGAGCAAGAAGAACTCGGAAGGAGACTGGATGCCCGATTTTGTGGTACCGAAACGGATGGAACATGCGGACACCGAGTCTCAGTTCTCTCACACTCTCAGCGGATTATTCAACTTTTTCAATCTTGAGCCATCGCGGTACTCAAAGCGAATGAATTTGGACAAGGAAAAGTCGAAATCGGGGTTGGTTTATCGAAACTTTTCTGGGGATTAATGAACTGCTGCAGTCATAATAGTACGAGCATTCCATTTCTAGGTTCCACGTAAGCGGAGCTAATGTTCCTAAAGTTCACAGCAACCTGGCTCGAGCGAATTCACGTGAGATCGTTTTTAATGGTAGCTGAGCATATCTCAACGCTAAAGTCGCATTTCAGTGGCATTCTACCACAACACCAAAGCTCCGATCACTCGGGAAGAACCGTCGGCAAACTACGTGAACATCGGACGGCACAGTGTCTCGAAGCCGATTCTTGACCGAGAGCGAGGAGGGTCAGACAGAGAGCGGCGTGAGTCATCCACCTGTGAAAGGCCTTTTTCCGATGTCATGGAGGCGTTCGCAGCGCTCTGTGCTATGTGAGAGCAATAAGAGTAAAGGTAGTGTACTAGGGGGAGCATGATCTGCACTAGTTTGATGCAAGATGGGTAACCCAATTACCGTTTTATTTAAAATTCTATGAGCAGGGAGATCGAAATGAAAGGACGAGTAGAACAGTAGAACTGCATGGTGATTCTTAGAGTGTTGCTCTGAATCATTTCATTTATTTATTAGTGTCAGCCAATATTATGTTTATTATTATTTCTTGATTTTTGATTCAAGCGTAGGAATGTAAGACTTGAAGTGTTTGAAAAATAAGCCATGAATGACGCTCAAGCAAGGGAGGGTAGACTTTTTGTATTGCTCTTTGAACCGTATGTGTTGTTAGAGAAAACTCTACGGCCGAGAGCAAAGTTTTATGATCTGCTTCGTAAAGGAGAGCTTTTTTTGCACTCCTTTAGTCGATTTATTTAACAGAAAACACTATGAGCTTTACAATCGACAGACATTTTTTATTGTTTCGATGTTATTGCTTTAGACTCGCGTTTAGAGCATTGTGCAATTAATGTGCAGTGATCGTTGTAGCCGAGAATTGTAATCCATTTGTTCAAGTGCCTCAACGATGTCGTACATACGTCTACGCACCCCGGTTTTGAATCCGGTTTTCACTTAAAGTTACTGTCAATACCCAACTACGGAAAGAGAGCCCTTCGCCGTGACCTATCCTTACCCTTGTCACCCTTGTCATGCGCCGTCTTCTTCTTTCCCGATATTCGAAAGTTTCATCAGCGGCGGTGGACACCAACACCCGATCTTTCATTCGAGACGAGTTACTGAACAACGAAAAAAGGCGAAATGCGCTAAGGGAACACAACTAAGTGTGTATACCGAGAAAATGTCATCACTGTTTGCATGGTAACAAAATTAGCAATAGTCAGAAGCATAGCTGATTGACTTTTAGATCAGTACATCGATCATGCTAGAAATCATTAGGTCCTTCGAAAATCAGAATACACGAAAAATGTGAAGCTTGATATGCTGCAAGATGGTTGAATGTTTCACAGGTTATGGTGGTCTGATCGATTCTCTCCGGTTTGAGCTCATTACTTTAGCCGATCACTTCAACTATGATCCAAAACCTTGCCCAACTTCCATCCTTCTATTCCATAAAATCTTCTAGTCTTAGTCGCGAATGTGAATAGCGTTGTGCGTCGGGAAGGTGCCAGTCAATCAGACCGCATCGATGGTACTACCCAGATTAGCAGACGCGTGTTCTATCGTCTCTCTGATTGGCTATGATTGGCTGCCGCGCTCCCACTTCTCAATGGTGTCCAAAATTGCGGCATGGACCAATCATTACATCCAACACATGGACATCAATCGTCAGAGCTATGAACTGTAGCCTGCTTAACAACGATGTGATTTCCTTAAGAATTTTGGAAGTGGAGAAACGAGGCGCTCCACTGACAGTTGTATTGGAGAATGTGTTAGTTGGAACGAAACTTCAACTTTCATTCCATGGCTTTTTGCAGAACGTTAGGACGCAAGATCTTGACCATATGTTCGCGCGGAACACTTACCTTCAATTCGAAGCATCCTTTAGACACTCGAACTTTGCGCACATATTTTTACGACAACGATCTACTTTGACCGAGTGGTATCTTTTGCGGCTACTGTAGAAAATTACACAAACGGAAGGCCAACAGCAAGTTAACCTGATTTTCCGTCGCTCTTTTTCAACCCTTCGCTCCTACTTTTTGGAGTATTGGTGCAACTCTGTTTACGAACATGCCCAGCAAAGGCTCGAATTTCTGCTTTGAGAAAATAGCACACTTCTGTTGACAAAATCGTCCGATGCAGTACGACTACCAACGCTTTCCCAAAGTTTTTCACAACAACGTCGAAAGTGCATGCCATTCCTCACCTTAATTCGTGTAAAGTTTGGCTTACACCGAAGGAATCTTTTTTCCTATGGAAATTTTCGAAGCACACGAAAACTAGACTTGCATAAAAATGGCATAACTATGGAGCGATTTGCTTGAGGAAGCCCATACTTGTTTTTCGACTTATCGAAACGGTAGTTGCTTTCTCTTCGGGTTGATCCATATATGGGTGACAACAGAAGTTCAGATTTTAGTTTTTTGTAAACAATTTCAGTACAGGCTGCGTTTTTTGATTAGATCTGCGATTTTGCGATTTCCGAAGGAATATAGCAGAGGATCCGCGAAAATATAATGCCCCTACCTCCACAGCTTTTCTAAAAGCCATAGATTGTGAGCACTGCAATGACCATCAGATGCTGTGAAGTGTATCTGTAAACTTCTTTTTATTTCGTTGTCACAACTACGACAGAGCTCTCAGCTTTCTCAAAAGGGCACTGGTACCTTCACTATATGGTATTGTGTGGCTAACCTCACAACCGTTTCAGTTTTCAACCTTCTATTCCCAATAATTTTTATTAATTTTATGCAAATTGAACCCTTTGATTGGTTCATCCTTAGCATATTTGTCAAAGAAAGCCACTATTAAAAATTTTCAGGTTGTGAACAATTAGTCAGTTGGACCCCATAAGCCATCAAAATAGATCCTTTTGTAAACGAGGAGATTTCTCCTCTGAATGCTTCCTAAGAAATTGAGAAAATTAACATCGTGAAAGCAAGGTGTTCTTGTCCTACGCAGATTCACGGATGGCCGTCAAGTCCGAATTCTGTAGTTTTTGTATGGACAAACTGTGAGATGCGTGAACTCGCCGTTCACTGGATGGAAACCCATTAACCTCCATAGCAGGTGATATTTTGAAAAAATATTCACACTCTGCTTTTACGTTCTCATTGCTTGATTCCGCTCTAATCTACGAGCTTCCTTCCTGTATTCCCTTGTAAGCTCACTTGCAGCAGATCGCCAATTACCAAAAATCTATATTTGCATGTGACTTAGAAACGAACCGAAAATCTGGAGTGAAGGTTGAGGCACGTTCCTTTCCTAATTTTGGCAAGCCATTACAGGAAGCTGAAGAGGCTGGCAAAAGCAGCGGTAGCAAGGGCAAAGAGCGCGGAGATGGGTGCCCTATACGAGAAGCTGGACGAGCCTCAGGGAGAGAAGTTCGCCATCCGTCTGGCCACAAGGCACGTCATAGAGCTAGCCTCGACATTCGAGTAGTGAAGGCTGTGAAGAGTGCTGACGGTAGGGTACTACGGAAGCCGGTCGAGGTCAGAAAAAGATGGGAGGAGTACTTCAAGGAACTGCTGAATGAGGAATTCCCGCGTCGGGGAGTCCAACAAGAACAGCCAACGGAAGGATCCATCCTGTCATGGACGCAGGAAGAGGTTCGCAGTTCCATAGGGAAGATGAAGCTCGGGAAGGCAGCTGGCCCTGATGGGCTGCCAGTAGAGGCCTGGAAGGTGCTTGGGAACTGCGGAGTCAATTGGCTGACACAGTTCTTCAACAGAGTCACGATAGAGGGTAAGATGCCAGATGACTGGAGGAACAGCATCATAGTCCCCATCTTTAAGCAGAAGGGGGACGCGTCCGAGTGTTCCAATTACCACGGGATCAAACTAATCTCACATACGATGAAGGTCTACGAACGACTGGTCGACTCGAGGCTAAGGGAGATGGTCACCATATCCCAGGAGCAGTGGGGCTTCATGCCTGAGAGGTCCACCACGGACGCGATCTTTATCGCTCGCCAGGTGATGGAGAAGTATCGGGAGAAACGAAAGCCCTGCTACTTGGCATTCCTGGACTTGCAGAAAGCATACGACAGGCTACCCCGGGCCGTGCTCTGGAAATCCCTTCGAGGTAGGGGTGTGCCAGACGTCTCATCTCGGTCATAAAGGACATGTACGAGGGCCCGAAAGCGGCGGTACGAACTCCACACGGAATGACAAAGAATATGGATATCACAGTGGGGGGGTGCATCACGGGTCAGCTCTGAGTCCGTTTCTCTTCGTGCTGACGCTTGATTGCATAGTGAACCACCTTGAGCAAGGTCCCCTCAGGACCATCCTCTAGGCTGACGATATCGCCCTAGTAGCCGACAGCCGTGAGGAGTTGGAAAAGAAGGTGCAGTTGTGGCAAGGAGCCCTCGCAGACAACGGCCTACGGCTGAACGTGAGGAAGACGAAGTTCATCAGCTCCGAGCAGTGCACCGAACCGATCCTAGACTGCCATGGGGAGAAGATCGAAAAGGTGGAAGAATTCCGCTACCTCGGAAGCGACCTATCCGAGGAAGGAAGCGTGAACCAGGCGGTCAGGGGAGGAATTAATGCAGCATGGCTCAAATGGAGGGAGTCCGCAGGAATCCTCTGCGACCGTAGGTGCTCCAGGACACTCAAGGGCAAGCTGTATAGAACAGTAGTGAGGCCTGCCCTCCTCTATGGCTGTGAGTGCTGGGCCCTGGGTAGAGCACAGGAGCGGCAACTGCACGCCGCGGAAATGAGGATGCTCAGATGGGCATGTGGACGGACCCGTCAGGACAGAGTGCGAAATGAGGCTGTTAAGACAATGATGAAGACAGCCCCGATCCAGCTGAAGATAAGAGGGCAGCGCCTGAGGTGGTATGGACACGTCCTCAGAAGACCAGAGGATCACCCCAGCAGGTTGGCCCTAAATTTCGAAGCACCCGGAAGGCGTCCGAGAGCAGTCCCAAGGAGAAGGTGGAAGGACGTCATCAAGAGAGATCTCGCCGAACTCGGCGCTGCGCTAGATGACGCCCTTGATAGAATGAGGTGGCGACGGATCACAAAAGCAGTGGACCCTGCGACTGCGCGGGACTAAACGCACAGGAGAGGAAGAAGAAGAAGAAGAAGAAGAAGAAGAAGAAGAAGAAGAAGAAGAAGAAGAAGAAGAAGAAGAAGAAGAAGAAGAAGAAGAAGAAGAAGAAGAAGAAGAAGAAGAAGAAGAAGAAGAAGAAGAAGAAGAAGCCCATGATCCATTAATTATAATACATAGCCGCGTTATTAAACAATTGCTCGCTCTTTTTTTTCAGAAACGAAAAAAGATATAGGTTGCCGTTTGCACCTGATCCGTCGAGGATCGTAGAGTACAGAGTACAATATCGCTCGCGCCGCACGGTCAAAAGTGGGCGAAAAACGCCAACATAGCGTCGCAAAGCGTCGCACGCTCATAACTCCTTCAGATTTAGGTTTCTTGAGTAAAGGTTGGTACCATTCGATTCGCCTCTTCGAGATCTACACAAACATGTGTAAAGCTTTACCGGAACACCCGTATTTTCGCCGTGGGTGGTCCAAAATTGGCTGGACGGGCGATTAGAGCAGCTTATTTCCCAGGATATGCGTGCTTTCGGAGTATCTCCAAGATGGCGTACGTCGCCAGTGCTCTGTCATTCCAGGAATGCCCCAAGAGTGCGCCGCGCACAATGCACACAGAACCTAACCTATCAATCGAGTGGGCGAGCGCGTGTCCCCTGCGCTTCTATCTTCTCTCACTGGGAACTGCGACGTTTTCAAGACTATTTCGAGCCGTTTGGAGAATGTTATCAGAAATTCCCCGCCACCCACTCAGGATTAGCTCCAATCTGTCCCAGCGAAACTTTGGTGTGCGCCGTGAACAATGCATACAGAATCGAACCTTTCAATCGAGGGGGGGGGGGAGAGCTTGTAGACTGAGCGTTTGGGGAGTTTTATCAGAAATTTCTTGCCGCCCTACTCAGGAATTGCTCCAAGGCTGTCCAGCGAGCCTTTGGAGTGCGCCATGAACAATGCATACAGAATCGAACCTTTCAATCGAGGGGGGGGGGGGGGCGACCGCTCGCAAATTGCACGCGCGGGCGTCTTTGGAGCACAATAGCTTTGTCAAGTTGGAACCTTTCAGGTTGCAGCTTGTAGATCTTGTAGGCAGTCGAACGGTCTGCTAGCACACCAAAGCAGAATGGTTTAGCATAGGAGGGAGCAATGTTATAGGGGGTGCGAAGATGCAGGTGAGGCTTGTATGAAGCATTTTTTTTCCGATTTCCGTGGACCACTGTGAGAAGACGCCACAAGCTAACGGCCTTAAAATGCGTACGCGAACAGAGCGCTTAAGGTACTTTACGACGACGTGCTCGTAGCTCCTCAGCTGCCCAAACTGCCTTAGCCTCAGCTGCCGTTTTAGAGTGGCGAAACCTAGCGGTTAGAGTTTCTTGCGCTCCTACTCGCCCAGACTTGAGTCTTCGAAACTCGCTATGGCACCGTTCCGTTCAGCATGGAAAACGCTATCGAGCGGTATCAATTTCGACCGATTTTGGAAACATCAATTTTTGATTGTTTCGCATCGAGGACGAGGGCCGCGGCGGAAGGACGATGACGTCTTCGAAAAATCGATGTCTTCGAGTTGGGCCACGCTTGATACCATTCGATAGAGCTTTTCATGCTAAATTTAATGGTGTTATTGAAAATAGGAAAAACTTTAATGCGGGCAATTAAGAGCGAGGAGAACATCGACTGTTGTTGTGCTAAATTGCACGCGCGGGCGTGTTCTGAGCGCGATAACTCTGTCATGTTTGAACCTTTCCGATTGCAGCTTGTAAATTCTGTAAGCAGCAAAATGGTCTAATAGTGCGCCGAAATACAGCAATGTAG
>OX375870.1:23862436-24059178 GCA_947359475.1 Heligmosomoides polygyrus bakeri
ACGATTTTTTCCAATTTCAGTCGACCCCTTCGGGAAGATGCAGAGAGCTAACAACCTAAAAATGCGCCTCCGAGCAGAACGCTTAAGGTTCTTTACGACGACGTGCTCACAACTCTCTAGTTGATTAAACTGCCTTACCACAAGCTGCCATTTTGGGGCCACGGACACAGCGGTTGAAGTTTCGTTCTCTCCTACTCGCCCATATTTTGGTTTTCGACACTCGCAATAACAACGTTAGCTTCACCACAAAAAGCTCTATCGAACGATGTCAATCTCGACCAATTTCGGAAAAAGCGATTTTTTGACAATTTCCCATCGAGGACGCGGGCGCCCTAGGCCGAGCCTGCGCGGACGATGACGTCATCGTCCCAAATCGCTTTTTCCGAAATTGGTCGAGATTGACATCGTTCGGTAGAGCTTTTCGTGGTGAAGCTATCGTTGTTATTGCGAGTGTCGACAACTAAAATATGGGCGAGTAGGAGAGAAGAAAACTTCAACCGCTGTGTCCGTGGCCCCAAAATGGCAGCTTGTGGTAAGGCAGTTTAATCAACTAGAGAGTTGTGAGCACGTCGTCGTAAAGAACCTTAAGCGTTCTGCTCGGAGGCGCATTTTTAGTTTGTTAGCTCTCTGCATCTTCCCGAAGGGGTCGACTGAAATTGGAAAAAATCGTGTCACACAAGGCTAACCTGCATTTTCGCACTGCTGTAACTTTGTCCTATGATAAGCTACATTGCTGTATTTCGGCGCACTATTAGACCATTTTGCTGCTTACAGAATTTACAAGCTGCAATCGGAAAGGTTCAAACATGACAGAGTTATCGCGCTCAGAACACGCCCGCGCGTGCAATTTAGCACAACAACAGTCGATGTTCTCCTCGCTCTTAATTGCCCGCATTAAAGTTTTTCCTATTCTCAATAACACCATTCAATTTAGCATGAAAAGCTCTATCGAATGGTATCAAGCGTGGCCCAACTCGAAGACATCGATTTTTCGAAGACGTCATCGTCCTTCCGCCGCGGCCTCGTCCTCGATGCGAAACAATCAAAAATTGATGTTTCCGAAATCGGTCGAAATTGATACCGCTCGATAGCGTTTTCCATGCTGAACGGAACGGTGCCATAGCGAGTTTCGAAGACTCAAGTCTGGGCGAGTAGGAGCGCAAGAAACTCTAACCGCTAGGTTTCGCCACTCTGAAACGGCAGCTGAGGCTAAGGCAGTTTGGGCAGCTGAGGAGCTACGAGCACGTCGTCGTAAAGTACCTTAAGCGCTCTGTTCGCGTACGCATTTTAAGGCCGTTAGCTTGTGGCGTCTTCTCACAGTGGTCCACGGAAATCGGAAAAAAATGCTTTACACAAGCCTCACCTGCATCTTCGCACCTCTATAACATTGCTCCCTCCTATGCTAAACCATTCTGCTTTGGCGTGCTAGCAGACCGTTCGACTGCCTACAAGATCTACAAGCTGCAACCTGAAAGGTTCCAACTTGACAAAGCTATTGTGCTCCAAAGACGCCCGCGCGTGCAATTTGCGAGCGGTCGCCCCCCCCCTCGATTGAAAGGTTCGATTCTGTATGCATTGTTCATGGCGCACTCCAGAGGCTCGCTGGACAGCCTTGGAGCAATTCCTGAGTAGGGCGGCAAGAAATTTCTGATAAAACTCCCCAAACGCTCAGTCTACAAGCTCTCCCCCCCCCCCCCTCGATTGAAAGGTTCGATTCTGTATGCATTGTTCACGGCGCACACCAAAGTTTCGCTGGGACAGATTGGAGCTAATCCTGAGTGGGTGGCGGGGAATTTCTGATAACATTCTCCAAACGGCTCGAAATAGTCTTGAAAACGTCGCAGTTCCCAGTGAGAGAAGATAGAAGCGCAGGGGACATGCGCTCGCCCACTCGATTGATAGGTTAGGTTCTGTGTGCATTGTGCACGGCGCACTCTTGGGGCATTCCTGGCATGACAGAGCACTGGCGACGTACGCCATCTTGGAGATACTCCGAAAGCACGCATATCCTGGGAAATAAGCTGCTCTAATCGCCCGTCCAGCCAATTTTGGACCACCCACGGCGAAAATACGGGTGTTCCGGTAAAGTTTTACACATGTTTGTGTAGATCTCGAAGAGGCGAATCGAATGGTGCCAACATTTACTCAAGAAACCTAAATCTGAAGGAGTTATGAGCGTGCGACGCTTTGCGACGCTATGTTGGCGTTTTTTCGCCCACTTTTGACCGTGCGGCGCGAGCGGTATGTATTGTAAGAGGGCTTCTCCCTTTTCTTATGGAAGGAGGCGGCTCTGCAGCATGCTTTACTGCTAGTTTACGGCTTCATCAAACCGTGGAGAGACTTGTACCTATCCATCTGAACCACAACCGCTTTTGTGCAAGGCTTTCTATTACTTTGAAGCTTTCTAACTCTAGACTCTTTGAAGCTTTCTAACTTTATATACTTCCGTCCTACAGCTTCTAAGATTCTCGCCACAAAGCTCTATGAAGCGAAAATCGTTTAGGTTCTCTCAAAAAGTAGGTTGAACTCTCTCTTTTGGTAGACGTCTTAAGCATTTCATATGCATTTAGGGCTGCAAGTTCTTTGTGTAAATGTGCGAAAAACGTACGGAACAAGAAGACCAAACAAAAACGAGAACATTCAAATCACTAAAACAGTGAAGACTATCAGTCCGACCTAACATAAATCTTTATAGTTTGGGCCCTTCTCACAGCTGTTATTTACGTAACTTTTCTACTTTCTTCATTAATTGACCTTACTTCAAAATGGCAACATGAATCAGTCAAAAGAAGCCTTGGATAGTGACAGCCACTGTTAGAATGTATGGAATTGGGATGTATATAGATGGCAGATTCATTTGTAGTAGTCTCCTTCTCATGTCAAGTGAGCTGGTGCTCTCCTATGTGCAGTCGTTATATTATAACGGTTAAATTCCTCCATAAATGTATTTCGGACTTGCTCATAGCTCAAGGTTCGCTGGGATGGGCGCAAACGTGTGCTATGCAATTCGGCACGTTATCCTTGGCGAAAATACGGTTAAGACATATTTTCTAATGAACCCCATAGACATTTCAGTGTACGCTCAGTCAAGGAAAGCGAGCAGATTTGAACCTGCAGTTACGGCCTATGAAAACTATCAGAATAAGGACAGTATCGTTCAGAGTCGGCTTGGTAGGTAGTGCGAATGAATGATAAATGAATATCATGCAGCTGAGTACGGAGAGTCTGTCTCATTTTCAGCCACGGTTGTCCACCGGAAAAGTCTGCCCAATTACATCAATGCCCACCAGAACTCGCAACTCAGGAAAGGTGAGAGGTCTGACGAGACCCATGTTTGACGGTCTTATTTTCGCATGTCGCCCAGTAGGTTTTTGTAAATCTGATTTTGCTACTAGGCAATGAGGAGAAGTTGTTCTTACGCTCACCGAATCAGGGCTATCGACGGAAATCGGAACTCGCACTTGCTCATGCAACGGATAAACCGTCGACAAGGTTGGTCGATTATCGATTTTAAAACTTGACCAACAAAAATTTCTGGGATTTCAGCAAAGGCCGTTCCGTTGGAGATCTGAAAGCGGCTAGGTTCGAGGAGTCTCGATATGAAAACTGGAGGAAAGCAAAGAAGTTTATATCTTCCTTCAAGCCGAAATCCCAATGCGACCTCAACCAGCGTAATAAGGTGCTGCTTTCTTATAAGAGCTTTAAAACTTAGTATATTTCTTTTGAGTATTCTGCTTTCGTACCAGACTCTTACCAGACATCCTACTTTATTCTAATTTCCGGTGGTATGTATTTACGCTTTCTTTTTCGTCGCCGTGGTTGAAAGCAACTCGAAAAGAAGATCTAAAATTTACTTGTGATTCACTGGTTTCGGAGAATTAAGAGACATCGTGACCCAGAAGGTTGATTTTTAAGCGTCCTCCCCTGGTTCGTATAACACAGCTGTTTTGTTATCGCCTTCCAACTTCCAATTCATTCGTCAACAGCTCCTTTTCTCGCCCGTTCCATAATGGCGCTAGTGGCAGTTAACTATACATCGGTTTTTTTACTGCCTTGTTTTCGACCAACTTAATGCTTTTTTAATGTTCAGAGCCGTGTCAGCCTCGTGAAATCGTCGAGCACTGGAGCCTTGCAGTTCGGATCACCTCCATATGTGGGTGAAAGAATAGAGCATCAGCCGTCTTTACATTAACTTTAGAATATTATGAGTAATTAAAATAGCCAGCCACTAATTATCTAGCTGGAAGATGCATAAACATCTGTAGCTGAGATATTTTTTTTCAAAAGAAGCGCTGTAGTACTGTTGGGAATGCCCAGATGACGAATATCTGGAATAGGCTCTCCTTTATTTGTGTGTAGTGAAATAGCTTACCATTGTATAAGTTTGGATTCTTCTTAACTAGGTGTAGCCGTATCAGTGTTCACGGTTGCTCTACCTTTCGGAAATTTTTCCAATTCTTGCAGTACAACGAAGCTGGTGATACGTCGGATTCGCTCACCGACTTCGACGAACCACCTCCGTCGCTCGATTTGGTCGTGTGCGAGACGTCCACCATGCAAAAGGAGGTTAGCGCTAGAACGAATTCTTTATGTAACGCGCTCAAGGAACCTCTGGTTGTCGATCGTCGCGGCAGGCTAGGCCAAGCAGCGTGCTTATGCCTATAAGCAAACTAGCGTCTAGCAGAAGTAACGAACTACGAACTAGCGTGCGTCTGTCTGATCGATCAAGTCCAACTTTTCATCGGGTTTCACATCCTGATCACAATTATCGATCTTCTCCGAGGACTGGCTGCTTTCAAGGCGTTCAGTAAATGACGTCGATGTGGCAACTATTGTCGATCGACATTAAACATTTGGTACATGTCGCGAAAGTGCACAGCATTGGGGGTGGGAACGAGCCAGCCAATCATAACCAAGCACAGCAACAATCGTATCCAAGCTAGGTATTCAGGTCATAGGGAGTACACGCCCTCTCTGAAGGGGACGTCTAGTCGTTATGGGTTGATTGGCTTTCGTTTTCCCACCTCCCAATGCACTGCATCTTCGTGATATATACCATACATTTTTGCCTGAAACTGACCGTTTGAGTTCGGAGTTGTGTGAATGTATTGATCTGTGGACACACATGACAACAATCGATCGTTATCGAACGGGTGGCCACTATCGGTTTGTTTCCGCAATTGACAGATTGTGACTGAGTAGCGCGAATATGCTGGCGGATGCACAGAGTTCACAACAAGCATGTCGGTAATAACAACATCAAAAGGATTAGGAAAAAGAATGACGCTCACCAATTTTTTGGGATACGCCACGCATTCCACTTCTACGAGATGACGTGAAGGCGATTTGAATGCGTATTTGGCTCACAATGTTATGCGGTGGCCAGCTCATGAAGAACTCAGTGCTCTATCCTTCCCAAGATCTGCTACCAATTCACCGACCCTGGAGGGATGGAAAGCTTGATGTTGGCCTGGGCAAAAAACTCGCACCAGGAACCTGGTATCGGGTGCGATAGCTCTTCCTACTGCGATATTACGCGTACAGAATAATAATAGTGAAAAAGTGTGGCTTTGGTCTGTGGATCGTGCTGGGCAAAAAACTCGATATTCTTGTATGCAGTAAGACACGGAAGCTAAAAGGATACGTAAAGTATGGGATGTGCTTCTGTATTTCAGCTGCCGTTGCTTTCGCTAAGGAGGAGGCTGACTCACTACCCGAGTGTAGTACCAATAATATTGACTTTTAGAATGATCTAAAAAAATTATTAGATGTTGATACAGGCTTACTGGAAAAAAAGAAATACGTTGTGATTATTTTGAAGCGCTTGGAAGCACACGTTTAAGCGGTTTTTTCGTCTTGTAGTCATCCAAAATAACGGTATGTTCACTCGAGAGAGGTGTGATGAGATATAGAGCGGTCCCAATGAAACTTTGAAACGAAGCTAGTATCTCATCAGCCCTCCTCCCTGTAAGGCCCCGTTTATACTTCGAAGCCAAGCGACGCGACGCCACGTATTGTGGCCGATGCGATCGATCAATATGGCCACTATAGATGTGAGATGCGCCGCTCGGCTTCGGAAGTATAAACGGGACCTAAGAATCACGTCACCCTATTAAAAATAATAAGTTCACGGTTCGAATGGTGGGACGATTCTTGAGAAGTGCTAAATCATGTGAAGTAAGCCACAACTTATCAGTCCTCTGCCATCCAAAGTTGATCTCATCGTCAGAAGTGGAGCGAAGGAAGGATCTTCGATTGGAGGGATTCGTTGAGGTTGGTCATCCAGACTGGGGAAGCATGGCCTATTCTTTAGGACAGGGGTTTGTAGGACCCTTTGTGTTAGCAAACAACATCTTCATTCAGAAACTAAGCAGCTTCCCTAATTTTAGGTGTAACTTAAACAGCAATTTTTGCTAATCGCTTTATAAGTAGTCTTAAGTTACTTCAGTTGTTGTTGGAGCAGATGATCCAGGAAGGGTGACTAGATGTAGCCAAGATGAATCCGTGGCACAATCGCTGTCCGTAATATTTAGACAGAGATTGCGCCACGGTCACCATCCATATTTAGTTCAACGGCGTGTCGTCGAGGCGATTTGAATGCGTGTAGCATGCGAAGAAACGCTAGGTTCAGTGCGCTTTTAATAGCTTTAACAACTCTTCTCATTTTATTAGAGAAAATACAGGAGTAGGCGCCACAACTGCAGTGGAGAAAGAATTTGCGTATGGTACCTCCTTTCTCTCTACTAGCGATACATTTATTTATTTATTACATGAATAACATCATGTCAAACAATGCAATCCTGTGAATAACGAACACAAAATATACTAACATTATTGAAAAGAAGAAGAGAAAGTAACTACAAAGGAAACGAACAGCCGAAAATAAATGTAATGTATTATGTTGCTAAAATTGCAGACAAAACTTTACGTCGGACCGAGGTATCTATCCAAAGAGGCCTTGAATAACGTCAAACTGCTGGGGATCTTATGCTTTTTCGAAATTTTAAGAAATGAGGTCCCAGCCCTAACAGTGAAAAAGTGGTACCTACAATTAAGCCTGGCCTTAGGAAAGCTAATTTTTCGCGAGCCTCCTCTAGTAACAGACTTTCTCAGTACGCAAAACATATCCAAGGGAAGGTCGCATTTGCCGTGCAGGATTTTATGGAACAAGATCAGGTCATGCTTTTTCCTTCTATAAGCTAAAGTCGCGAGACAAAAATTGGAATTTCTTTCATGAGACGATGGGATCCTGTTATATGCAAAACCGAGAGCTCGAATCATGAGTTTTCTTGTGAAACTGTTTTGAACGCTTTCGAGTTTAGATACAAATTTCTTCTTGAACGGATTGAAGATCACCGTCCCATATTCCAGTAAGGGTCTCACGTAGGTTTTATATGCTCTCAAATAAGTTATCGTATTCCTAGTTGTTAAAGCTTTAAATAGATTGTACACAATCCTACTCGCTGCATTGGCAATTCTTTCACAATGTAGGTCAAAGCTAAGGTCCTTTGTTATAAGGAAGCCAAGATCTAGTATTTGGTCTACTTCCTCGATAAGAATGCCATCCACGCTGTAACTGAAAGAAAGATTATTGCCACCTAAGTGAACAACTTTGCTCTTTTCTCTGGAAAGCGGAAGTTTCCACTGAGTAGCCCAGTGATCGACCACATTAAGTGCATTTTGTAGGGCCGCACGATCATCCGCGGAGCGGACAGAGTTGAATATTTTAAGATCGTCGGCAAAAGCACAGCATTTGACACCGTTACTAATAATTAAGTAAGGCAGGTCATACGTATAGATGTTAAACAATAAAGGGGATAATACGCTGCCCTGTGGTACTCCACTAGATGCATGCCTGACAGTAGAGAGGCAGGAATTGACACGTACTTTAAAGGTCCGATCACAAAGAAAGGATTGTAGCCAAGCCACTATCCGTGGATGGATACCAATTGCCTTCAACCTATGGACTAATCTCGCATGCGAAACTCTATCGAAAGCTTTCGAAAAGTCTAGATATATTACATCTACCGGGTTCCCTCCTTCTAGAGACAGAGTCCATTCGTTCAAGGCCTGCAGCATAGCAGTTACCGTCGATCTTCCCTTCTGGAACCCGTGTTGATATGGAGACAGAATAGAATGTTTTCGAAGATGAGTTTCTATTCGTTTTTTGAGGATCTTTTCGAATATCCTAGCAAGGATTGAAGTCAAACTAATAGGACGGTAGCTGTGGGGAGAGTTGGCTGGGGGTTTTTTTGGTATCGGAATGACGAAAGCAGTTCTCCACCTAGAAGGGACTTCGGCTCTGGTGAAACATAAGTTAAAGATAAATTCCAGTGGTCTTGCCAGAACTGGGGCCACCTCCTTCAAAAAGAGCGAGGGAATTCCGTCAGGCGTAACGCTGCAAGAGTTAGGCCACTTTGATAACGAGGAAAGAATTTCATCTGCATGGAACCACACAGAGTCATCCATTACAGGATAGAGTGGGTGACCAGACAATTGATCTAGACTATCTTGATTATCAGAGCCTCGGCTGTAAACTTGTGCAAAAATATCTGCAAATACTTCTGCCTTGTCATCATCCCTTACAATTAGTGCGCCAGAATCGGACTGAATAGTACCTATCTTCGAGTTGCGTTTAAGTTTGGTGTTCAACAGCTTGTAGAATGCAAGCTTACTCCTCGAGTTAATGATCTTATTCTCTCTGTGACTATTATACTTCCGCAGCCTCTTTTCGAACGCGTTGCTGATACTATAAAACGCATCCCAGTCTCTTCGACTATTAGACTTAACTGCAATATTCCAGGACTTAGAACGCTTTAAGAATAGCGTTTGTAAATAAGGTGGAAGATATCTTTGTTGTAGTTGTACTTTTACAAGTGGGACAAATAGTTCTATGCAGTGGTTCAGAATGGCGATCAACAACTCATACATCGCGTCAACAGTAGAGACAGTTGCAAAGGATCCGTACCAGTCTACATTCTGCAAATAATCCTTGATTGCCTGGTAGTTGGCGAACTTGAAGTTTCTTCTAAAAATGAACATAGGATTGTCATTGCGCATGCTTAAAGAGAACCTGACGGTAGAATGATCGGAAAAACCCAATGGACTTTCAACCTTTACTCGGTTAACAATAGCAGGCTCAGTGGTAAGAACAAGGTCTAAAATGTGTGACCCGTGCGTCTCCCTGCGTACGAGTTGATGAAGACTGTAAGTGGCACAAAACTGAGTGAAGGTTTTGGAGAAAGAAGAGCTGGCAGTCGGACCAGGGAGGGCAATCCAATCTATGTCCGGGAGATTAAAATCACCAGTAATAATAGTTTCCTGTTCACAAGAAATAATATCGCTCAGAGCTTTGATAAGCTTGTCAGCAGAGGAAGATGGACATGAGGGTGCTTTATAAACAACGACAAAGCGAACAGCATTAAGATAAGGAAAGAGGTCGCAACAGAGCAACTCATAACTATTTGGTACTGATTCTTTGAAAACAACGCATGGGGAAAGGGTGTTGCTAATTAATAGAGCTACACCACCTCCCTTTTTCCGAGGACGATCGCACCTAATGAATTCGTACTGAGAAAGAAGGTCACCTAAAAGAGGCTCGCTTTCGATGGAAGCTTTCAACCACGTTTCCGTTAAGGCAATCACATCAAGATTGTATTTTTTCAACAAAAATAAAAGAGATAATTTGTTCTTAACTAGTGATCGAATATTAGAGACAAGGCATTTCAGTCCAGAAACCACAGTCCGACGAGCATTCAGTCGTTTAATCGGTTACCGGAAGCAAGAGAGACATCCTGAGTTGAAGAAGGCGCTACAACTGGAGGATCATTACATGATTGCACTGGTCTGCTACCAGGACCATGAACATTGCAGTTTTGCGAATGTACAGTGCTGCGGCGAGCTTCACGCTCACGCTTAAGCCTGTCCCTTTCCTCTTTAGGAAGGGACGGCCTGATGTAGAGGCCTTTTGCCTTAAAAAAACGAAGGTGTGGTGCTCGGCGCAGCATTTGTTTTGCAAAAAACGACGCAGGAAGAACTACTTTTAACAACCTGGGATAGCTTTGATTGAAACGGCCCATGCGATAGGCACAAACGATCGAACAATCAATATTCAGAAAATCCATGATCTCACGTAGGCAATTGAAGTCGTGTACAACTCGTATCGATGCTAAGTCTGCTCTGCTTTCTGGAATTCCGGCGATAATCAAGGAGCGAGCACGCTCCACGTCCTCATACGTCCGTGAGGCTGGAGGGTCGACAGCAGGCGAAACCATCGACGGGGCAGGTGGGTCATCGCGCGTCGGGGTGGTCTGTGAATTGTCGCCTTGCGAAGACTTTAACTTGGTGTTCTCGGCACGTAAGTATGTGACTTCCTCGTGCAACTCACGATACAAGTCGCTGAGACGTTTTCGTTCCTCGACCAGGAATAAAACGACACTCCGCAGGTAACCGGGGACAGAATTGTCGTTGACCAACGCATTCAATGGCGTATCGATGTCGACAGAAGCGGACGGCGAACCAGAAGAGTCAATCAGCGGTCTTTTAGCAGGCAGCTTTCGGCGGTGCGCATTAGGAGCAGCTAAAGGTGTCTCCATATCGACAGCGGAATAGGTAGACGAATAGGTAGACGATGAGCTGACGAGGGAGCTGTCGAAGATCAGCGAAGGAACGCCGCCGCTCGCCGTGACGGACAGGCCGAGAATACATGCACATGGAAGCCAACTAGTTAAGGCTACGAATCTGAGGAAGAATAGAACCTGCTTCCATTGAAAGTTCCATAACGAAAAAGCCAATCTTACCACTTTCTGGATCATTTTATAGAAAAAATGAAAAAATGAAATGGAGCCTAACGTTTTTCAATAATTCTGTCTCCGCGTTTCACATCCCGGTTTCTGACTACTTTAGAGCTCTTCGCCTCCATCATCTTCTATCTTCCGCAAAATTTCCGTACACTGCCGCTGAGCAAGTAGTTAGCCGGAAATTTTTATAAGTCTATCACCATTCGCCTTGCAATGTTCCCTTTAGGTTGTCAGTTATAGCTGACACCCACCGGTTGCTGCAAAGGCGAATTACATGGTAGGCCAAGTCTACTTTCTAAGATGCGGAGAAAACAAGCGTTTTTTCGATCTTCAAGCAACAAGTTGCTCGAAGTTCACTACTCCTCTTCCTATTTGCCTGGAACGCTTGGCTCGGATATAGTCCGCTCGGTTCCCATTCTGTTATCGACTTGCTTACATAGCGTATATCCCTATGGACTACGTCGGAGTGGGGTGGACATTGATGTCGAAAACTTCAGCAAGGAGCCGGAAGCTCTTCTCCTTCTTGATTACTTTTTCGGCGCATCGTGTTGACTTCGCCACCCGTGTACACGCAACAGGTCCATTTGAGATGTTTGTTCCGTTGAGTGTGAGTGCGAGCATCAAAGTCTAGCCGAGTTTCCAAACATCACCTTCATAATGTTCGTCCGTAAAGAACATTACGCCTTTGACATGCATGCTGATAGCGTGTCGTCAGCATGAGCTATAGCGAAACCATACAGGTGCGCTCGAAGAGGTCATTTCTCAGCAATGATGTTCAGCTTTTTCTACGTCGATTGGGGTTGCAAATGGTAAGAAGATGGTGGTAAACCTCGTGGTCTGATTTTAGAAGGAGACTTTTAGACGACCAATTTCCTAAGAGCTTTGATGGCCTGTGCTGTATCCTTCCCAACACGGTCTCCATTCGCATTTTGGGCATGCCGTATTGCAAAACTTCAATAACTGTCGATCATGCCAAATTTCGCATAAGAGATGGTGGGAAAGGCTCATAAACGTTTTTTTCGTGAAATGTTTCGCACGTCAGGAAGATTCGCCACTTTCGACGCAATTCAAAAAACTGAAACTCTTCTCAAATTCAAGCATTTCGAAAACAATAAAATAAATGGATAAGTGGCCGTGATAGCCAACCCCTTTCGGGATGCACCATCCATAATATTTGCTTCTACGGTATGTCGCTGAGGCAATTTGAATACGTATTTATCTCTTACAATGACTTGCGCTGGCCAGACGATGAACAAGTCTGTGCTTTCCTTGCCGAGCAAGTCTGAGACTTGATGTGCCTAGGAAATATGAACCAAAAACCTGGAATCTGGTGCATGCGAGAACCAGCGCCTCCTCCAACTGCGCTACTACGTGCTATTTTACAAAAAGGCGAGATCGAAAAATGCTACATGTCGCACGACACTGGCAACAAAGTTTTGCCAATGGAATGGGTTACCATTGCGGAGGAAGTGAGCTGTTTATCACACCATGAACTCCATATTATGCCCTTCATATAAAGTTTCCCCTTGCAGCCCTTTCCGACAAGTGCTGGTGCGTTGTCGACATCACTGACTAACATACATTTTTTGTTGTAGGCTGCAATTTTAAAACCTATGATTTACTGTTGCAGAATCAACCTTGCAATATGCTGCTGAAAGATGGGAGAAAAAAGAAAAAAGCTTTTTCTCTAGAACGGCTTGCTTCTGCAAATTATTGGTTTCCAGCAATGCTCGGACCTTCACCGTAGTTTTTTTTTACCGAAGAGACTAGCGCTGGGATTCTATAGTGGGAGGTAAGTAAATACAAGGTGCCAGAGAACGCAACACATGACCTTTTGATGGAGAAGCCTACGTAACCCTCTTAGAATGGAATACCTTTTTTGTTGTTGTTGGTGCCCCCATAAGGTTAGTTCTGGCTCTTCTTGTTTCCCTAAACTTCACTATAATATCACGCTGGCCTATCATCAAGTAAGGGTAGTTCTAGAACAGGAAGGGGAGCACAGACCTATGTATCTTTCGAGGCGTCAGATCCTTGCTCATATACTAGTTGAGCTTCTTGGGTTTCTAGTGCAAGTATGAAAATGGATGCTGTGCCCTTACGCGTCACAAGCACTCATGTTTAATGTTTAGTCCGTCTAGAGGCGACTTCATTAATTTCTTCTAGCGGTCGATTATTGTTAATAACGGTGCCACGGGTTTCACTTTTAAGGTTGCGTGGTTTAAATATTCTCGGCTTACCACGGATTGTGCTTAGATTGAACACAATTTTACTTAATGTAGATGGAGCATTCGAGATTTGCAACGCTTTTGTTATCACTTCTTAAAAATCATCAAGTAAAGAAGAGACACAGAGAACAAGATGGGAGCGAGAAAACGCCTGAAAATTACACTTGCTTTGCGTTTACAGGTTCCTAAAATATTTTGTATCCACTCAGTTAAACACAAGCCTGTAGCTGAAATCTATCTGCGATCTATAATTTGTCAAGAAATAAATGAGCGTTTTGCATTTGTTATTATTTGAGTACATTTTCCAATGAAGTATGTTTTATACCTTATAGTGTTATATACCATTGAAAAGCCAACTTTTTGCGCTCTTTAATCATGTCTTCGAGTTTTGTATAGAACATAACTTTTCCCCAAATTTAAGCTTTGCCGTTTCAGATGTCTGAACGCAATTTTCGACAAATTTTCTTCTACGAATCCAAACATGTTATCAGTGCAGCTGAAACGACCCGTAACATCAACGCTGCATTTGGGGAGGATTTTGCTCAGGAACGCACAATTCGCCACTGGTTCGAAAGGTTTCGATCTGGAGATGAAACTCTCGAAGGTAAAGACCGAGGTAGGCCGCCATCACTCCTCACCCAAAGTCGTGATGGAGGCGGATCCGCGTCAAACTGTGAGAGAGCTAGCTCAGCGTTTCGGCGTTGACGGCAGCACAGTCGCCAATCAAGTACGATCGGGAAGTGAAAGAAAAGTAAAGAAATTGAATAAATGGATCCCTCCCGAAGCGACAGCCGGGCAGATGCTGAAGCGCCACCACACCTGTGTTTCGTTAAGGCTGCGCAATCTAAGGGAGCCTTTTTGGGCAGGATCATGATGTGCGACGAAAAAGGAATCCTTTATGACAATCGTCGTCGCTCTGCACAACGGCTGGACAAGATTGAGAGTCTCAAGGAGGTGCCGAAATCAAGTCTCCATCCAAAGAAGACCCTGGAGTCCTTGGAGACTGGAGAGACCATCACAGCGGAGAAGTACTGTGCCGAAGCTGAACTGATGCACCAGAAGTTGATTGCAAAACAGCCGGCTTTGGTCAATCGAAGAGGCCCAATCCTACCGCACGGCAACGCGCGTCCGCACGTTTCAAAAATTGTTGTCCAGAAACTGGATGAATTGGGATACGAAACTCTGCCACATCCAGCATATTCACCATATCTGTGCCCTACCGACTGACATTTTTTCAAGCATTTAGATAGTCCTGTGAAGGATGAAAAATTCAGCAACCAAGATTATGTCTAAAATGACTTCAACGCTTTCATGGCCTCCAGAAGTTTGGATTTCTAGGCTACCGGCGTAAGTAATCTTGTTGGAAATGATGTGCTGATTCTAATCGTTGTTACTATGATTGATAAAGTTCATTCTAAGCTGAGCTGTAATAATTTGAATATTCGAGTTGCCAACGCTCATTTATTTCTTGATAACCTCATAATTACCTCAAACAATACGCTCAAACTTGACAATTACGGAAAAATTCACAAACTCATACCAACGCAGGCTTGATGATAAGCTCAACATTACAATTAGCGGTGTAGTCCAGACGAAATACGAATCCAATTATAGGTGTCACATTATAGAAAAAATGTCTAAGTTAGAAATGATTTTTCTTTCAGCTCGAGGACAGTCCACCGGAAGGGCTGGTCAGACCGAGGGAAGACATACAAATCAGGCCAAGATCAGGAGTGAGCGCTGTGCTGGCCAGGAGACTGGCTGCATCAGTTACCGGATCGTTTTCTGTACGTTTACAGATTAGCCATTCCTGTCGATGTTAACTATTAGACAACTTCATCAATTTGGTGGGTCGTATAGCTAAAAAAACCCCGACTCCACTGAGCTCTAGCTGAGAGAGAGAGAGTTGGAATTGTTCTCAGCAAATTGGTTGAGCGAGGTTCATTCGTAAAAAAGGCACGTCCCAGTTCAACCCTCCAGGGTGGAGCACAAAGATTTCTTCAGATTTTGCCCTGGATTGTCGTCAGGAAGTGAGAAAGCAGCTCCAACCATGAAAAAAATAAGGTCAGAAAGAGGACTATAAACATTAGAGCGTATGAAAGCGAAACGTAAAACGCTTTGCATCGGCACTCAAATTGTGCGTGGTAGGATGATTTACGATGACCCTTAGTCTGTGTGGCCTTTGTAGTGTCTGGAAAAGAATGGAAAACTGTAGTTCAGATTGACCTCGTCTTCACGTTACTATACTCCACCATAGAAAAACAGTTGCTGGATGTTATTTCTGCATAGACAAATTCGTTTGAAATCTCATATGCAAAAAAATCCTACCCGAAAAAAACATTTGAGATGCCGGCAACTTGTCCTCTCCATTCCTCGGAGCTGTACTAGATATAACGCGCCGCGCTCCATCACAAATATCTCCGACTGGTTCATATGCATACAGCAGCGTCACCGTTCTCTCTTTTTTCAAGAAAAATTTCGCATGAGACTCTCTTTGTTAACAATCTTCTGATGGTGCTCCTGTAGGGCGATGGACCACATACATGGCTGTATCGGTGTATTCATCTTTTGTGATTTGTGATGCTTTAATGATTAATTCAGAACCTGAAGCATGCTTAGAGCCGTAGACGCAGTAGAATAATTGAAAACCACAAAGCCGGAAGAAAGGAACGAGAAAAGACTTTGAGCCAGGCTGTAAATATCAATTTAAAACGCATAGTATTTCCCGATGAGAAATAGTAAATAAATGAGGCCTTGATTTTAAGACCGTGGTGAGCGCTGGCAGTGCGATGCTTCGTACGCCATCATATGCACTACGTATCATCCCACCTGACGTTCTAAGTCATACTCCGTGACACAAGTATACACGGCCAGTTGTAGTACGAGGCGCTGATGTGTGCATAGTAAACAATGACTACGTGCAAAAAATACTCTACAAAATAGTTACGGTTCTTGAGCCTGGAATTGGAAGTTTAAGTAGAGGTGCTTGTTTATTAAGAAGTATGACGGTGAACGGGCAACTCATCACTATCAAGGAGGTCCAGCGAACGAGTCTTTGAAAGCAGCTTCGCCACCGATGCTTGAGGCATTAGACGGTAGGTAGCGCCACTTCTTCGTTTACTACGTGTCACCATTGCTTGCTATTGAGAATCAGATACAAAGACGATCCGGTATTTTTTAGGAATCGAAGCGGCCGTTTATCGGGGGCAAGATCGACTCAAAGAGAGCGATAGACGAGCTTCTAGCGTTTCATTCCACAAGGTTGGTAACCAGAGGCACTTCCTAGCACCACTACTCTCAAAGCAGAGGCCATAATTTCAAGACGAACATGTACATCTCCATTGTACAGGTGCTGCCAATGCCAGTGAAGCAAGGGAAAAACAAGAAGGCGTCCGTTGGTATTAATCAAAGGCCTATAGTGCACATAACTTCACCGAGGAATTCGACATCGTATTCGGAAAGCACAAGGTATGTTAGTACTTACCAGCTCGACATTAAATTTGCTTCAGAATATCCATTCGTTTTCGGCATTAGCAGGTGGCTTAACTTTTGTGAGGAGTAGTGTCCAGTATTAGTTCGATAAGGGAGGGCAAAACTTCCGTCTATTTCGGTTTCGGTGAGGAAATACATTTGAGCTCGGATGTATAGGACTCTGGTTTGTCTGCAGCTCTGCAAGTCCTCTAGTTTTGGGGGCTAGTTTTCAGTAGGGCGATTAGGAGGGTAATGTAATTTCAACATTGAGTTTGTCCGAGTATCATCCAACCATTGAGGTATGTATCTGGTCCATCCGGGAAGCAAGAGCTGTATGAAACATCTAGATTTTAGTACAAATGTGTAGGTTATAAATTTAAGTGTGAAGGATGGATTGTATTCGTTCATCTACAAGACCTTGGGAAATGGTGCAAAAAATTGGCGCCTTTCTGATAATCAAACAGAACAGGTTCCACGGATTACAAGCGTGGACATTTCAAAATTTTGAAACTAAGATAAGACACCCTTTTCAGCGCCTACGTCAAGGAAGCGAAACACCTATACACCTCATAAAATCAGTTGTTGATTTAGAACATAGTAGAGCAACAGTAATTTTCATCTTCTCTACTACCTTCACTCTAATAACGATTTGTTCAAAAGCCTGTGGTTATAATTCCAGGAAGTTTTCTGGAACGCGGCTTTAATCGGTCAATTTGTGTTCTGCCTACAAAATAAAACAAAAATGGGAAGATAAAAATTTTGGAATGTTACTCGCTTAGGTGAGGCTTAGTGCACAATTCCATAATGGTACAGTTCGGCGTTAATTGCACCCTAACAATGCGTTGTAAGGCATAAGCCATATGTTCGACTTCGGCAGGTGTTAGTGTATACGCTTCAAAATGATTTTATAACATGCAGTTATCAACCGATGACAAGTATGTATTTTATCCTAATCAAACCAGACTCGAACTATTTCATCTATTAGGGGGGGGGGGGCAAAAGTAATGAGACACCCCATGCCGTATCCATATATCTCGTGGCTGGAGTCTGGATTCCTACTTGTTGTATTTATATGTTTGTATGCTACTTACTGAAGCCCATCTGAGAAGTTACCACTTCCGCCCTTTCCAGAAGCATGCCAAAAACCTCAGCCTGTCTCATGCCGAAACCCCAGTCTGACGAGTCGACCTGTGTCGCGCAAATCTCCCCCAATTCCCAACCCCGAGCAGCCTGGGCTCAATATTCACACAAGATGAGAAGTACGTCTTCTACCTTAACTCTGCTAAGCAGCTAGTCTGGGTGAGGCCTGGTGACCTGTTACCGACCTTCGTTCGGCGAGATGTTCACGGCGAGAAGCATCTTTGAAGCTTTTGGGTCTGCGCCCATGGATAGGTTTACAGGAAGCTGTTTCCCAAGAGCACTACGATGAACTCCAAGGCCATGGTGAACGAAATAGAAGAGATGGGCCGGCGACTCGCTCTTATTCATTCGCAGCGCTTCAAGAAGGTTCTCCTCTTCGACAACGCCGCACCCCATCGGGAACAAGTAACCACGAATAAGCTTGGCCAGCTGGGCTGTGTTCACTAGCCTCATCCACCGTATTCGCCGGACATCGCTCTATGCGACTACCACTATTTCTTGAGCCTACAGGACTTCCTGGTCGGAAGGGACACAAGAACCCAAGCAGTGCTTGACAACCATGTCGAACAGTTGATCAACACCAGGCCCAAGCAGTTCTGGAAAGATGGGATCAGGAAGTTGGCTGAGCGATGGCAGCAAGGCCTTGCCCTTAATGGCAAATACATTCCTCAGCATCGTTGAGTTGTAATTGAGTTATAAAAAGATAAAGATTTTTTTCATTTTGTCTCATTACTTTTGCCCCCCCCCCCCTAAAACTCTCCTTGAAACGCGTTTCTGTCTTCGACCCAGGATCGAACACAGATTTGACACAAGTGCATGCTAACAGCGCATAATGGCGGCAATGACAGTGGACACAGTTGCTCATGAACATCGTGAGCATACCAGATTTGTACCACTCAATTTAAGGTCATCAACTGAGTCTCTTTCGTCGGATGCCAGGTCGCGGATATCCTTCCGGAAACGCGCGAACTCTCCGCCCAAAGTCGCGGCGCCGATTCTTCTTCCTCGACAGTCCAGTTCCCATACACTACTGGTAAGACATATCCGTTGCATTTGTTAGTTTCACAAATACTTTTCCAGCTAGTGGAGAAGGCACCAAAATCCGTCAGTATATCTCACAGCAGCTTTTGCTTACGTCTCAAAGTTAACCAGTGTTCGCCATTGTTCAATTTCTTTAAAACTTTAGCGATCAACTTTTTTTTAAATTTCGTGGCATGCCTTCTCTCAGTTTCCTGGAATACATCCAAAAACTTTTAATTTAGCCTGAATCACTCTAATGAACGTCTGCTACGTATTTTCAGCAAGCGAGTACGTCTGGAGATTCGCTGGAGTCTGAGAGAACCGCTCGAACCTCAAACTCTCCCACGCTATCACAGCGGTTCTCTCGACCTGATACCAGCGTGCAGTCACTGCGTAGGTTTCGAGGAATTTCACACTGCTTTATCTTACTTGATTTGAAGACAGAAAAATAGCATTTGTTAGAAGAAAATTAAGAATTCTAGCTCTTCTCTATTCAACTTGGTTATCAACTAAAGTCTTCGATGGCGATGTCGCATCAAAGATATGACAGTTGGTCTCTGAAAACGAAAAACAGCAGGAATATAGTTCCATATATGGCATGGAATGTTAGTGCAGAAGACGACTTTGCTTAGTAGAAGAACGGAACATTAGAAGCAGCGAATTCTCCTCGATCTTCCCTTAAAGTTGGTTTGCTAGAAGAATACACTTCTATTCATCGCCGTAACTCAGTTATTAGGCTTGGCAAAAAAGAGTAAGTAATGATGGATTGTCGAATTTTACCAGCCGTCTTCAATGTAAAATATCTCCACTCATAGGAGACTTTTCCCATCAAATAAAACTGTCAAAATTTCAATGCCTTTTCTAGTTGCGTAGTAGGACTAGGGTTTAGAACCAGATAGTAAAAGCTCCATGAGCGTAAAAGACTTCTGTTCGATGACTTCGCTGGCAATGGACCATTACAGAGCTCCGAATTTGACTAATATCGTTACTAAACAATTGGGGAGATGCTTCAAATTATAAATTGGTACTTGATTCTGGAAGACTCCGATTAATACAACAGGAGCGTAAGCGCTGATATGCCCGATTAGTCTAATTTTCTGGAGAGTCGATTTCCAACAGTGCGGCCAAGCAACTGCATCACATCGTATCACTGAACCTTTTTCTGTCCCCATAACCAAACTTTACAGAACCCGCAGCTGCTAGTGAACCTTTATCTTGAGAATCTTTGAGGAAGTCTTCCAATGTCAGAATCACTTCACATGTGTTTTATGATGTTCTCACGAAAAACTTCGATCAAGCAGCGACCATCACTATTTTGTGTGTAAATCGTCTATGTCGTAAATTGTCTAATTTATGAAGTCTTTAGGTCAACCTGTCACAGTTTTTACAATGTGGGACAGCACAGCCGCTCCCTGGAGTTTTGTAGAATGGAACCGAATTTTCCTTCAAACTGGGTGCTTTCTGTTCGAGAAATTATGAGGGACACAATCACCTGCCTTTTTTAATCGGTTGTTCCTTCTCTCTGCTTTTTGTTCTTTCGTCCAATCAGTCCAAATAATTACATTTATTCATTTGTTTATCTAAACATGGCGTCGATAATGATACATCATAACAATAAAATTAATTAAATGTGCTATATAAAATACACTGGTTAAATGAATATAATCCAAGTAAATAAATAAATGCATATAAGAATGGAAGCAAGGGATTCGGCACCCGTCTCATCGCCCTATATATGTCTATAACTGAAGTTAGTAGTATTTTATGTTTGCTTTATTTAGTGCTACGCTGTTATTTTATTTACACGAAGCATCATGAATTTCGATTTCGAGCGGCAGAAAAACGCTCAGAACTAAATAATTTTCAAGCCTTTTTGAATGGTATTTGACATCTGGCTACTGTTGACGCTGCGTTTTCAGAAACTTCACACATGCTCCCAGAAGGCTTTAAAACATTAATGGTATATACAATCCAACATAGAATAGCAAAATCCGACATTACCTATGGACCGACCTAACAAAAGGAGGGGTACGTAGCGTCCTAAGCAGAGGACTCTGCTGCTTATAGTAGCGTTCATAGAAAGAGAAGAGTGAGATAGCGTTCATTGCTATGTTCTCAGTCAATGTTTAGGATAAGTCGCGGTTTTGCGTTGCTCATAGACACTCAGCATTGAGAGATTACGGGACTTATACGAGTACCATTCAGAAAGCACAGCCAGTTCTCACCATCTGAACTACTGCGACGTCGCGCTGCCGGTGACGAACTCTTCGTCCAGTTCGAACTCCATCAACTCTCGAGTGGAATACGTTACCATTGATCCGGTAACCACTGCTGCGGCCAGAGAGGTAGATGAAGTCCGTGGCTGGCCGATCTGCTCACGTTGCCTTGCACTTTCTGCAGCGTCCTTCACTGTCAGGCGCGCGACTTGACGCTCACCTAGTGCACATTTTCCACAATATTTCGTTTCTCAAATTTGAGTTCACATCCGTATCCCTCCCTTCCCATCTGATAGAGCTTCCGGGCATAGTCGATGGAAAAAAGGGACAGAATTCGAATTTCTTCTTCTAGTGTTGCTGCTGTCTAGCAGCAGCTGCCGTCCGACCTTATTTTTTCCTCGTCTTACCAAAAAATGAGTGCCCCACGGCGTTTGTGTGTTGTCTAAGTCTAATCATGAGACAGAAGTACTCGTCAAGCACTATAGCACACTATACCCAGAGGGTGGAAAAATTAGGAAGTAGGGGCGGTGGAATCGTGGGTTCTAGATTTTCAACGACAGTTGTACCAAAATTTGCTCTGCGTTTGTCCATTTGTGAGAGATGTTGGTAATATCACGAAGGGCAAGCACAACGATGTATTGGTCTGGTCACAGTCCAGCTGCTGACAGTGACGGTCACACAGCTAAATATGCTCTTTCAATCGTTTTCATGAAGCATTACATATTCAGGCATCGAACATGCACTTATCGCCGTTTGAGCGATCAAGGGCGATGTCGGCTTCGATGACAGGCGTCCCGATTCTCAGGAGGAGATCCCACGTGGGTTTGCTCCCGCTCTTCTTCGATTAACTATCGCTGCTACCGTATCACAAGCTGTAACTAAAATGCCCGCTTATAATAAACCAGACGTTCAGCGGCCTTCCGACCGCCAAATGTCTTCTTGGGGCTTCCAGAAAAATCGATAAATCGATATTGTTCGGTCGGTCGATTCAGATAAGTTGCATCAGTTTCTCTCTGAGCGCCATCATATTGGAGTACTTCCTACGAGCACTAGTAATTCTTTCGAAGAAACGGTCGCCTAACCCCCACCAAAATGGATCCAACCTGAGCGAAAACCGTCAACTTCGGTCGAAAACTCGAAACCATCAATCGATATTGGTCGCCCAATTGAACCCTACAACCTGCAGTGAAGTCGACCCATCGGCCATCAAACTCCCACTCCTATGGAACACATCTGAGCGAAAACCAATAACTTCGGCGGAAAATCGATAATATCGATCGGCATTAGTCGTCCGATCAAGTCTCTCTACTTTCTCTCTTTTTTGAATCAGACAATTTTTGTCCATTTTCATCGATTGCACATGAGCGTAACCTTGATAGGTTTTACATCATGTACGTTCGGGTTACCTTCACATGTTTGACACGTTTCATAGGCTTACACACACGGATAGACGGACTAACGCTTTTATATTAGTAGGATTGTCGTGAACCAAGAATTGAAAGAAGAATTCATTAAATGAATTCATTAAGTTAAACTGTTGATATGCACTCACAGAACATAGTATCATTTTCATAGTATCACGAAGGAACATCGCTTTTTGGACAATATCTTTTTGTCGTTATTCTCCCTGTGGTGCAATTACAGAAAACATAGGAAGTCGGCGCACACAACGCAGACCGACGCGTGGCTCTCGCACGTCGTCCACCCCATGAATTCAAGGCTTCCTCGCAGGGCAACGAATTCCCTCACTCCTTCTGGTTCGATATATTGCTAGTATGCTTGTTTGCGAAGAGCAGACAGAGCTTTGAACTGCAGACAGAGGCACTTGATGTGCCCACGGCCAGTCATAGCAGAGGCCAGACAAGCATTCAGGGAGCTTAACTTTTATCGGTACATCCCGGAAAGAGCTCACAACTCCTTCTAGAGCAGCTAATCACAGTACGGCGGGTACATGTTCTCCAAAGAACAACCACGGAGAAGGGCAATGCTCCGCAATGGTCTTGGTGAGGAGCGTGTTTAGTCTCCACCTTCTGGCGGCGCTTGAGCTCATCAGTCATTAGCCACCTCAAGCGTTAATGAACTCCAAGATACCCATCGTTTCCCTGAACATCCTTCCGCCAAATACGTCCGTTAACCGCTTATTCTTGACATTCATCCGTTTTGAATTGTCTTACCTTAGCTCAATGCTTGTAGACGATGACACCTGTTTTGGTTCTTTCCTCAAACCACGAAACCATGGTTGTAGATGCTGACACCTTCCCTAACGCCGTTTTATCTATAATAGAGGATGAACGAAGAGCTTTGTAGTAGTTTAGTGGTGTGGTGCTTGTTCTGTTCAACATGGTTAGCTTTTTTCAGAAACATATTCTTGCAGGATTTCTTTAGCACTAAACTAATTTCAGTAAAACGTTATTGAAACATTTGATAAATCCATGTTCGGGACAAAAGACACTGTTTGGAAGCTACCTTTCGCACGTTCTTGCCTATCTTACAAAAATATGCTACTCGGCAGTTTATGACAACGATTTGTTCGTCACTTAAAATCATTGGCACATAATAGTTGTGAGAAAGAGAGCACGAGAGCAGTGTAGCTTGCATTCGTTTCGGAGTGACGCGCAGTTCGCAAACAAACCTTCGAGACCTTCTCATAAATTTTTTCCCTGACTGAGGATATTTTTCACAGCACTTGTAGTTCAAAAACGACTAGCTCTGCCCGCAGTTTTCGCGCGCTTTCTCTTGGTGCTGTTGAAAATTCCTATATAACTAGCGGCCGTCCTTACTATCTATCTATTCAACATATGGCCCAATATTCATCGAAAACTAATACGAACTTCAAAAAGGTGAATGTCATACAACATACAGACTTTTGCTGTGGACCACATTCTGATACTTAGCTCCATTTATTTTCCCCTTCTTTAGCAAAACCCGCGTTACCACTGCGCCCTCCTTCTCCTCCCTTTCAGTCATTCTTTCATTCTGTATTTCTTTCTCTATCTTCCCCTCCTTCGCTTTTCTAGCATTTTCACCCCTCCTCAATTTTTCCCATAGAGTTTCAGAGGCTGAAGTACTCAGCCGCGACAATTGTTTTTCAAGGGCTCCTTTGCTGTAGCGCTGATTTTGGCGAAATCCCTCTTGATGACGTCTTCCATTAATTCTTGTCATCAAACTGTTGGTGTATTATTCTTGTTGCAGCCTTTAACCAAGATTGTTACGCAATCCCTTCTTTATTCGGCCTACGTTTCGGCGAGTTTCGCCTTCTTCACCGCCTGGAATAGCCGATATCATCTACACGACTACCAGCCCAAAAATCATTTCATACTACAGGGTACTAGTCTTAACGAAAACAGGGACGTGATCCGACACCACAGTTTCAAACGACTAACCTCAGAGGTGGATGCAGAAGCGGACCGCCAACACCCGCAGATGGACGTAGACGTGGGTGAATGAGCTTCGGCCCCAAGACGGACCGGCTTAATCAGCCTGTGGATAAGACCACGAAGATCGAAACCCACAGAGCTATGCGAAGGGTGCCAGCTCTTGTGTCACCGAAAGGCATTCCTCCTTCCGGTTGACCGTAGCTGCGATCCAAAGTGCTTCTAGTGTCCTCTGCGCCGTTTTGTCACTCTCTCGCGCTAAGATCGACACTGAGACCTCTATCAACGCGCCAGCATAGCATCGAACCCTCTGTTCCCCTAAGGAGTCTGGACCCTACCTTTTCTAAGGCCATCCAAATGCTCTTTTATTCTGACACAGAGGGGTCTTCCTGTCTCCCCTATGTAATTCTCCCCACATTCATTGCATGGCATCTGATAGACCACACCAGGGATGAGCGGATTACCCGTTATCCGTTATCCGTTATCCGTTATCCGGTTTCCGGTGGGTTTTGGTCTATCCGTTTTGTTGTTCGCCGAATTTTTTCGCCAGATAACGAACAACAAAATGTGGCAAGCTTGTGAGTTTAGTTGAATATAAGGACAATTAAAAAAATCGTATTGGGGTTTTTCCACTGCCAGTTGAGATGCGCTTTCAATGCCAGGTCGGTGCCATCTCAAAGTTCTCAATGCTATAATTAGACTAATCTATCTAATTGCTCATAGCACATTTGAAATGCTGAACACTGCCTTGCTCATTTCTATTTGTGGGGTTTTCGCCTAACTTCCCATAATGTACTGTCTGGAAAAAACCAGTCGATCAGTGGAGAAAATGACGAATGTCCCTACGAATCACATCGTTTTAAGGATGTGCCAGGTACTCCGCATCTACACGACCTTTTAGCACTCTTTGAAACTATGTTCGGCACTAGCAGCAATTTACAGTTTACCTTTTCCAGAGCAATAAAGAGAGTTTTATTCGATGTGGGCAAGAATTAGTGTTAAATTTAAATGGAGAGTAAACAAAAAGGGACTGTTTTAACGAAGTGATTCGTATGGACATTTGTGCGGCCACTGCCCCACCCAAGCTCAGAAATGCCCATAGTGAATTCACTGAAGCTAAAAAACATAAATGAAGGGTACAAGACGGCGGTAGTGCCGGATGCGACACGTTTCTACTCTTACGTAATATGCTGGAGGCGCTTTGAATGCGTATTTGGACAACGCAATGACTTGCGGTGGTCAGCCGATGGACAATTCAATGAACTACCCTGCCCGGATAAGCCAGGTACCAGTACATCGAGCCCGAAAGGATGGAAGGCTTGGTTGACCTGGAGGGAAAATCCGAATCAAGAACATTGAGTCGGAGAGCATGCGACAGGCGGCACTTCCGACTGCACTACTACTTGCCTTGAAGGAAGAACACCAATAAGAATGTTATAAGTGGCTTATTATACATGTGACATGGACAGTGTTACAACTCCCGACCTACCATTGGAGAAAGAATGGTTTAAAAGTAGTTTTAATTTAGTTGTTTGTTCGTTCTCCGTTTTTCCGTTATCCGGCTATTTTTGGGCAAAATTATCCGTTATCCTTATCCGAGTTTCACAATTTTATTATCCGCTCATCCCTGGACCACACCCGATGTCATACAGTCACCTTCTTTCCCATTAGGGCAGACAACGTAGGATGATGTGAGACAGATCCTATCGTAGATTCGATTTTGAACCAGTTGCCTTTTTAAGGTGCTAAGAGGGATACCAATAACCCTCACCACATCGTGGAGATCCGCGTTATGAACCCATCTGCGTATCTCCGCACCTAATTTGTCTGAGATGAAAGGCACGCAGAAGGGTATTTTCGTACGTTCTTCTTCTTGGCGAACAGTGTTGCTGGCTTGCAGCCTGCGTGCCATTCGCCAGTGCTCCCCTGGATGCCCATTACTTTCCGCAATATTAAGCGCCATATTCATCGAGAACAATTTCTGTTCACTATCAGACGAAACTGATGTGGCGGTTCGAAACATATTTTTAATGATGCTCTTCTTTGTTCTAGAAGGGTGAGCAGATTGGCAGTGAATGAGGATATTTTTGTTAGAACGATGTTTTGATGCGATCAAAACTTCTAGCGCCAGGGGAGACTCGAACCCGCACCTCCCTCTGACCGGACGGGAATGCTCTACGCCATTACACCACCGCAGCTGTTTGATCGAACGCAACATTCTCGTGGGACCCATCAGCACTCACCCGTATGTCGGGATGAGCCGGCCGCTGATATCAGCATTGATATTTTTGTATTCTTGCCGTCGTTTTCCACGTGCGTCCAACTCTAGGGTCTAGGGTCAGCCTTGCCGGAATTTTAGCCTTCTTAGGAATCCTTCATACCATTTTATTTATTTATATACCATTTTCACGTCGAAATGGACACTTTTCAAACCAAAGTGGAGACTTTTCGTATCAAACTGGACACTCTTCTAAGCTTCAGGATTTTGAAATAAAGCTGAACATCTTCCAAATATTAGCGAACTTCTTCGACGTTGAAATAGAAACCCTCTGGGACAACTAAAATATTTTTTGTTGAATGAAAACTTGTGACTTTGTTTAAAATTTTTAAATCACTGCCCATTAAGTAAACACCCCGCTTGAGGTGTTTTAAAACTTACTTTTTCGAGAAAAAGCATTGAACTAAAATTTGTTATAACACACAGAAAGGTAGAAATCATTAAGTTTTTTGATTGAAGAGATCGCGCCAGGTATTCGACTAGATCGCCGCAAATTGCATTCGATCGATAGTGTAAATCCTGCCTACTTAAAAAAAGCGAAGTGAGGATAGGTGTTTTTTCATAAATAGTCTTGCTGCACAGTTTACATATGTCTTATTCTACGCATATAGATCTTTTGCTATAAATAAAATAAAATAGTGGCGATCCAATGGACGCATAGCGTCATCTGTACTTTTGACATGTTAAGTAATTGATGCTTTCTTGCGCTTTAGAAAACGATTTATGTATTTCCTTGTTTTTCCATTAAAAATATTATTTTTATAAAATTTTGAAACCGTGAGTTCATTTATATATTTGGAAAGGAGAATTAGAAGATTTTGACAGAAGTCGTGCTCAATTTTCCTTGAACAGAACATAATTCTTGGAGAGTCTCTATTTTAACTTGGAAGAAGCTTGTCAGATTTCGAAAATGTCCAATTTGACGTGAAAGTGGTAAACACTACTGCCTTGGAAGAGAGCAATTTTCGCCAACGCTTCAACATCGACGTCTGGCCTCTCATCCTCATTTGCGTGGTCAGACACAAATTCGTTCCATATTCTCTAATTCTAGTCCACGTTCTTCTAACGACCACACCACCAGTAAGATTGGCCTGAACCTTTAGGTCCTTCGAAAGCGGCCCAGAGGACGCCCGAAGCAACGTTGGCTAAACACGTTGCACATGGCACTTGGACTTAAAGATGGCTGGTGTGCACCCTGATCAAGCATTTGATCACCAGAAGAGCGGACCCCGCCACGAAGCGGGACAGGATAAGGATAAAAGGATAAAGTACGGCGTTCCTTAATCTCTTTTGGGATGCGCCACGCGTTCTACTTCTAGGGATGTCGTGGAGGCGATCTGAATGCTTATTTGGCCATACGATGACTTGCGGTGGCCAGCCGATGAACAAGTCAGCGCCTTATCCTTCCCAGAAAAGTCTGGTACCAATTCACCGACCCCGGAGGGATGGAAAGCTTGGATGGCCTGGGCGGGAAATCCAAACCGGGATTCTGGTATCGGGTGCAGGCGACTGTCGGCGCCTCATCCGACTGCGCTACACCGCTACAAGCGCCTTACGCGGGACAGAAGCCAATGAAAATGATGATGGTCCTCTAATTTTGATGGTATCTAGAGTTACGGTTCACGAATTCACAAGGCAAATAATTAACATTAGGATCTGTCACATTCCTACACATTGGCATTTGATTATAGATCGTCATTTGTAAAGATAAACACCATGTTTCGCAAAGCATTGCATGACAAAATGCCGAGGTATTCCGTGTTTTCAGGGTCAGTCAAGTACATCGGACTCAGTGTCACTTGGTCAGCCGTCACGCCAAGGATTCTTCCGAAAGTACCGAAAGATGAGAAGGAACAAGAAGAACGCCTCAATGTCCCAGCTCAATATATGATGATCTAATCGGGAACCAACTTCTTAGAGTAATGTTACAGAAGTTTTGCAAAACCCCATTGCAATGTATTGTATATGCTGTGCAGCAGATAAGCCTTTTAACAACACGAGTACTAGCAATGTTTCGAAGTTTTCCAACCTACAGTACCTTCGGTAAACGTTCGCCAAAACGCGGCCGGCGGCGGATTAATCCGCCGTTTCCGCCGCTTTGCCATAACTATCTTCAAAGTCGCTTATATTCAGTGAAAGGCACATTGTTGTAATCAGAACAACATGATCTACCCAACGGCGTAAAAATCTTAACAAGGTTTCAAAATTTTTGAGTTCGAGATGACCTAGACTAGTCGAGCCCGTAATTGTCTTGACCTGATCCACATTCGCCCCTGAGTCTCCCCTAATTGTGCCGACTTGCCCAGTGAAATTTTAAAAATTTTAAACGCTGTCGAAAATGTGTTTCATACTAATTTTGGGTTTTGTCTCATCACGGCGATCTCTTTGATATCAAATTCGCCTCGTTTGTCACCAAGTTCAGCGTTCCATGCATCCTCAGCTGCCGATTTTTTTTCCATTTTCGTTAACTATTTACGACCGTACCACTTTTGTTTTAGAGCCGATTTAATCAAGTTCTCGACTATAGGGTGTGGATTACAAATATAGGGTTTAGCCTTAGTTTAGTTAAAAGTAAGGTACTAATCAGCCAATAATTTGACAGCGCAGCGTTCCAAGGAGACTGCTAAGGGGCTAATTCACGCGAGTAGATCTGTGGCTCCACGCGACGGATCAGTATGGAAGCTGGATATGTGGTAGCACAACATACAGAGATGCTGCAGTACAAAAATGATGTAACTGGCAGCTAATTGACAGGAGCGGTTCTATAAGGTCTGTGCAGAATGTCATTGTGGGATTTGAAGGAAACCGTTTTTTTTTGTGGGACTGCAGCTGGCAGACGTGACGAGCTAACTCCATCATTTTTCCTGGGCAGTATCTCTGCATAGTATCTGACCACATATCCAGCTTCCATACTGATCCGTTGCGTGTAGACACAGATCTACACGCGTGAATTAGCCCTTGCAGGAAACGGCGGATTAATCCGCCGTCGGCCGCGTTTTGGCGAACGTTTACCGACGGTACTGTAGTAGTGTAGTTTTCGCTTCATTGTCTGTTCAATGCCTAATGTTTTGTTGCAGATGTCATAGACAGAGGTTATTTGATTGGCATTTCATTTATTTCTATAGCATGTAAAGTAGCACAATAGTAAAGCACAATAGTTGCATAGAATCAGTTGATGACACACAGACATTTGTCACCCATGCTTGATCAATACGAGTAAAGTTAGAGATTTCTGTCCATGGAATTAGCAGTTTTAATAAATCTTTACAACCCGTCTCGAACAACGATTTTTGGCAGATAGAACTCAGGTGACAGATGACGTCATTACTTGCATTGATCACTGTGGTAAAGCATAAGAGTATACACGCAAAGCAGCTCGTAAAATGTAAGGTTTTAGAGACCTCAGTGAAATGTTTGCCCTTTGAATCATCGGAGACCTCTGCGAAACGCGCAGTTGCGCTGGCTATTTATAGAAGTCCGTAATGGGTTCCACATAGCGTTCGAACTTCCTCAATTGACGAATTAGCCCTCGCTTGAATTCGCGATTGAACACAGTGTAAATGACAGGGTTGATGCCGGAGTTGCCTGAAACAGGAAGTGCATTGCTTCGTCATGCCATGTTTCTTGATAACGCACTGTCAAGGCTATGTCAAAGAAAGCGGATCTACAGTGGGCTTCTGCGGAAAGCGTGCAAAAAAGTCAGCGCTTAGCTTTTCATTTCCCTTAAGGAGAATAACCAACCTACAGAACACCTGATATAGGCAAGCTCTGGTATGCCGGAATGGGCGAAAGTCATTGAAAGTTCCAGGTTAGGAGAGTGTGGAAGTGGAGCTAGTAGACGCATCTGGAGTTTTTCCTCAACGTCGCCTTACTTTGCCTGACTCCAGTGTCCGATATTGATCAAGATTCGTTGTATAGTCTCTGTGGAATAAGGTGCAGCAAATCAGTCTCAAAATGTCGAAATAGACACTTTTCAAAGCTGACTGGACTTTTCCGAAGTCGTCTAAAACAAAAACAACGACGCCTATCTGTTAGCAGGAGTTACGCACTAGTCACTAGTCTCTTTGGGTGTCCAACACTGCAATGAAAATCCCACCCAAAACCATCGCCAAGATAGCTATTCCATAGGCTTAGTAAAGCCTATGGAACCTATGTGTGATCCATAGGCTTTTTATCAGCGCTTTCTCTTTCTTCACTAACGCTTTGTTCGATGATGATGGTGATGATAACGTTTTATTTTCCGTTTTCTTCGCAGTTTCGTCCTTTCTAGAGAACTCTGACATAGCCCTCAAAGTGAAAGGCAACACCTACAGTATCCGAGCCAGAAGAAGAACTTGAAAACAACGGCCGGCGCCTCGTAGCCGAATGCACCGATCACGTACATCACCTGAAAGAATGCCAAGTGTAATTGATTCAAAGGAACCACGTGAATTTTTCAGAACTTTCGCCCTCGTTAGTAAACGACATTAGCTTTTACGTAAGCCGATTTATGTTTTCAAACACCATCGGGCAACAAGAACTGATGTAATCAATTTAGCTGCCTCTTACGTTTGGATTGCAGTACTATGAAGGCAACACTCAACGCTGATGCAAAACGTTTGCCTAGAAGCGCTTGATGACGCATGAATGGCTATCCTGCTGGCTACCGAACGACTGTTTGGAAAGCAAGTCCTAGTGTCATACATACATTGAACGCAGTAAAATTGACAGCTGCACTTAGAGTTTCGGCTAATGTCTTCCAGGGTAAGGGTAAGAGTTATATCTGAAATTTCAGCAAGAACACTTCACCCACTACTGAAGCGCTACCACTAAAATTTCCAAGTAGCAAAATGATAAATCTGATAGTGTTAACGAAGACTGTCCGGCGCAGGCATATCAACATCTTGAAAAACCATAACTCAACGTGGATATACTCACGAAGAAAGGAAGCCATGACAGTATGAAGGCGGAAAGTATGATTCCCAGCAACATTGTCGCCTGACGCTCCTTTGCTTTCAGTTTCCGACGACGCTTCTCAGCACACATTTCCTTCTCGCTCTTTGGTATAACGGCTCGTTTCCGATCGAAGCTGTTCTAAATTAAAAATACGATTTAATATAAGCCTATCGAATTCAAGTAACAACCCAAAGGGTTTTAGGTTCGGGTTTTTTTTGTATCACATTTCGATACAAAGTACGTACCTCACAAATCTTGGTTAAGCTTACGCTTACCTGATGGAAAAGGGAGAAAAGTAAAGGCTTGGGTTTGCAACAGTATTAGGCCCGTGTCTATCTACCTATGTACTTCTACGGCATATAACAGAAATTTTGGAGGAATTTGCTTTTACCACATTTGCTCAAGCCTGGAGCGGCTGGTAGAGAGGTCATGTGTTGTTACAGGATGTTTTGTTGCGATCAAACCTCCTGCGCCAGGCGGGACTCGAACCCGCATCTTCTGCTTTCCGGGCAGCAATGTGCGCCTTACACCACCGGCGCTGTTTGACCGCACCGCTGTTTTAGGTATTTGCTTTTTCCTCAAAAAAAGGGCAGAATAATAGTTGACCCTGCAGGGGTGAAAGGGCTGCTTAACTTGTGCATGCTAGATATTCCTCCAGGAACATGTGATTTCGTTTAAGAAGCTCAGGAAGTTTCTTAGAACGCAAACAAAATACACACCTTTCAGGTCTTCCATTCCAACTGGCTAACGGCTTAATTCAGTGATTCTTCCTACCTCTATATAGCGTACGTGAAAGGACAAGCTTCGAAAGGTTTCCTTTCCATGAACGCCGAGAAAGGTTCAGTTTTTGACAGTCTATCGCAAGCTTCATCGTCTGGTTTCAATTAATCGTTCACAAGACATTTATTTATATCTTCTTTCAAGTATACCTACTTATCTGTTTTATTTCTATATTTCATGCAAATCAAGGATAGCGGTCCCGCTCTTCTTTCCTTTCTCCTGGATTGTTCTTCAAATGGTCGGGTTCACCTGCCACAAGTCACACAGCTATGAAGCGCACGACGCACACGTCATACTTGCCCATCTCTCCTCACATAGTGCGCCCCATAACTACCATCATAGCTAAACACATCACAGCTAACTGTGTGATAATGAAAGCCCAACTAAATTTTTCCTTCTATTTTTTTTGATTTATTTTTCTGTGATCAATCGAGATGAATGAGACAGGAATACTGATAACTGATGGATGAGCTGCACAGCAAACAGAAATTTTCGGTACGGTGACCAATACCGTCAATATTTTTGATTTGAGCTCGAAGCTGACCGTTCCTTTTTGCATCCCTACCGATGACGGCTATGCAATGCTTCACCATGTAGCGTGTCCCGAATAGAAGAATTCTGAGAATTCTCTGGTCTGACGGGGAGGATTTTTTTCCGAAGGCGAGGAAAAGTGAACAGTTGCTCAGTACCTAACAATGATATTGATCTCTGCCTGCCGTCGACCGTTTAAAAATGGGAAGAGAAGGTGGTCTGTACTAATCCTGCTGCTGGAGTGAAACGCAGGGTTGTGCTGTAGGACATGAGGAGAGTCGTGGAACAACCTTAAGGACGGAGGTGGCGGGCAGCAAAAACCAATGATGTCACTGAACGGTCTGTCGACGATGAAGATAAGATAGTGTTGGCTGTCTTCATGCCGGAAAAGTGTGCAAATGATCTCTTAGGTTGGAAGACTTGAATGTTCACAAAAACGGCAATTTACAGGTTGGTAGGCCTGCTGGAGCATTTAGGGTGTACTAATTGTAATAAGAGTCTATCGGACCATGTCATCTCCTCAGTGGTGAAGTGAATCGTATGGGATAGATTAGAATAGAATTTCTGCGAAAGCTTCACAGTTCTCCTCTTGCAGAGGCTCTTTTCGCTAACATGGTCGTCTTTCAAGCATGAGCACGCATAACGCCTTCCAGCATAAGCATCGGCTTCAGGACTGTGTACCAATGCATCAAACTCAATCAATGAATATGGGGCGAATGTCAGATGACTTTAGTGGTAACAAGGAAAAATTCAATGCATCAGTTGTTCACCTGTGAAGAATACGTGCTCGAGAAACACGTGAAAGGCTTCACCTTCTTGTGTGTGGTGGGATGTGGCAGCTCTTCAGATATCTTTCTTAAGTGCCAGCAGACTTGATTAATAGCCTCCTGTAAAGAACTTTTTTAATGTCGTACATTCACCAAACTCTAAGAATAAAGAATAAACATTAAGTTCTTGTTGCACATACCTTGTTGTTTTCCTTCTCCTCACCGTCAGAGTTCTCTTCGAGCAACTCCAACTCCACAAATTGCTTCGCTGAAATGAATGAGCTGTTTCGAAGTAATGCAAGCAGTGCTCCTTTCAAACACTCATAAAGCTCGTTAACGGTACATGCACCTCCTCACACAAAGGGCACTTTTTTCCCAAACAGCAGTTGGAGAAATGACTCACATCCAGGCTTAGCCGAGAGCAGGCTCAGAGTATGATCACGCCGTTCCGTCTCTTTTAAGCGTTGTCGACTATGCTTGATCGTGATGCTGTAGATTTTTGCGTAGACGCATACCAGTATGATGACAGGGATGTAGAACGATCCCAGTGATGAGTACAGTACATAGCCTGAATGAGCGGCAGTTACACTCGATCACAGGTGGAATGGGTGGGAATTCGGACCTATGTCAGTGCTGACGGCGCACTCCCCCGGCCGTCGTTCAGGTCTCCAGCCGAATATAGGCGGAAGGCAGATAAGCAGTGAGACCACCCAGGACACACCTGAAACAGTGCTGCTTGCTGTACGAACAACATATAGAGTCTACACATATATTGAGCCCACAGCAACTGGAACACGCAATGCTGAGAGTTGTGAACTGAAACTCGAACTTCTGAAGCCATGGCTGCAGTAGCTTGAGATCTACGTCCTTTGTTAGAATGGCAGCTACAAATGGTCAGGGATGAGCCGTCACAAAAAAATCTAAGACTATCTCTTACTACGTAAGTATTAAGGGTACCCTATTTTCGAGTATCGGAGTTCACTATTCCTGGGTAACAGTAACAGAAGCTGAAAGCTGAAAGCTTTTTCTCGTTCTTTTTAATAAAACAAAAACTATATCTAAGCAGGAAAAATAGTCAAAGCAAATAATGTTTTATAAAAATCGGAAGTGTGTGAGAATGAACCGCATGATGCTTAAATGAAAGAAAACGTCGACCATCACTGTGCAAATAGTAATAAATGCGCTCCAATGGCTACTATAGCATCCTCTTCCATACATTTTTTCTCTACAACCTTCATGAGAAGAACTGATAAAACGTATGGTGTAAAGAATGCTGAAATCGCAGTCCCACGTCGTGATCAGTAGTGGCAGAATGCGGCTTGGGCCGTGTAGCGCAATCGGAGGAAGCATCGGCTCCCGTATGCACATCAAATTGATTAAGCATTCGACCATCGCCTAGGGCAACTAAGCCTTCCGTCCCTCCTGGGTCGATAAATCGATGCCAGACTTGTCTGGAGAAAGCAAGTATCGACCTATTCATAGGCTTTCTACCGCATGTTATTATAAGCCAAATACGCATTCAAATTGCCACTGCGATATTAGGAAAGAAGAAGCAGATTACGTGGCGTATACTGTAAATCAATTAGCCACGACCTTTATCCTGCACCATTATGGAAAGCTGCAAGATACTATCTATAAGATCTAAAGCTAAATCGAAACCCATTCCTAATCGATGCCCCAAAACGTCGTCAAGCTGTTCTGTCTATGTGACGGTCTCTACTTATTCTGACATACAAATCATTAGTGAAGCTTCATGCCCATCCAAATGAATGGCCTAGGAGAGCTGCATACTTGTTACTAAGGTTTATAGTAAAACCAACACCATTCCAGGTGCAACGGCTTTGTCTTCTTCTGGCCAGGTGTGTCGTAGCTACGCCATTACTTCACATTTCTATTAACGATTTATGCTCTCGTCGAAACCCACGAAAATATCAGCTTTGGCGGCACACTGAGCAAGTCTGTGAATTCCGAATTTTCATCGCCGCTAAGAAATGTCACTCGAGCGCTGCTCCTCCTCAGAATTGGAAATCATCTTGAAAAAAGTGAACGAAGAAAGGACGCCGGAGAAGCCAAAGAGTTTGAGGATGCCTAACAGCGAGCAGTTCTGAAAAGGCGACTGAGAAACATGTGATGTGAACATATAGAATTTCACAAAGGCTTAAAATTCTTTTGATGTTGAGACTTTGATTTAACGAGCTATCGAAATCCATCCCATTAGGTAGGACCGAAAGTTCCATTCTAGAGGACATTTTAGTGAAAAATTTGAACAAATATAAAATATATGTCTACCAAAAACCTAATAGTTTAATCGACTTTTTGTTCGAATCAAAAAGCCCGATTTTTGCGCTACGGAGCTTCCTGGCTTGATCCTCGGAATCGCTAGGTCAGAATTAATTATACAACATTTGGGAGCCACGCTTAATGGTCAAAAACCAGCAGCAAAGTGCTGATATGGAATATCTGGAACTAGAAATAGAGAACCTCAAAACGACTGAAAGCCGTAATCAGGGCAGAACATCAGTCAGAAATTAAAATCAAATAAATAAAGAACGGCGTTAGGGATTCACAACGCATTCTACTTCTACGGGATATCGTAGAGACGATTGGTATAGGTGTTTGGTTTATAAAATGACTTAGGGTGACCAGCAGATGAATAGGTAGATGTTTTATCCTTCCCAGACAAGTTTGGTGCCAATTTGCCGATCTCGGCATGGGCTTGGTAAGGCTTGGTTCGCCTGCATGGGAAGCCCGAACAAAGAACCTGGAATCGGATGGGCGGGACAGCCGGCACCTCCTCCAACTGCGCTACGATGCGTCTAGTCAAAAATAGCTAGGAACAAAGCCTAAAGTTTTTCACAATTTAATGGGATGCTAGTGACAACCGGATGCTTGCAGTTCTTTTTTAGGGTAGCGGACACTTTTCCAAAGCAGCAGCTATGCTTTAGAGCCATTAAAATTAAAGGGTCTGCGAAATACTTGGAGGACAACTAGATTTCTCAAATCAATGCGCAACCTTTAAGTCAGCCCTAAAGCATCATTTTTGCCAATTGATGAACTTACTCACAAAAGAATAAAGCGCTTGAGATTAGAATTGATAACTAGCGGAAACTTTGGTTCGACCTAATGCGCTGTGGAGCGAACATTACGCTTCTCGGAGTATTAGGTGAAGAATACGTTCTCCTACTTTCTCGATTAACCTTAGAAGTGACGCTATTCTGTTCATTTATAAATATATTGATAAATAAGTAACATGTAGATAAATAAATAAACGTGGAATGTGCCACATCTGCTTACAGGAAATCAATTTTTGCAAAGAAATAGCTGTCTCTTCCAGAGTCTTGAAGTGTCCCCCTTAACAATAACTAGTTGCACTCCATGTGTGAAGCGCAGACTTTCGAAAATCTGCCTTTCCTCAATACATGTCTTAGAACATGCTCTTCAAGCATATCGGAAAATCGCAAAAAATATGGGGAATTGGAAAGGCCTCGATAAAGAAAATCGAGAACGCTTGCAAAACTTCCCTTTTGGGTCTCGTACGGTATTCCGCTAGTCGGCGATGTGGCGGAAACACTCTCGGTGGCCGTTAACCGCTGCATCATATGACAAAGAAGGGACTTCGTTCTTTGTAGAGATGGGCACTATGTTCCCAGGGAAAGTTTATGAAGGTTAACAGAGAAAGCAGCTATGAGTATTCTCCCGTCCTATGACAAGCCTACGATTCAATGCACTTCGTCTCATCATGTATTTCTGAATGTCGTATGCTTGCTGTGATCTCTCTAGGAACACCGCCAGACAGCATATGAAAGCGTTATCAATATTTAATGATGCCGGCTGATGACATGCCGTCCGGCACGTCAAATCACGTCACATCGGAAGAAGTTCATGGCCATGTGACGGCAGTCACATGGCCATGGACTTCTTCCGATGGACATCTGACAACTTGTTAGGGATTCGAGACGTCTATCCACAACTAGATGTTGTATGCACTGAAAGTACACCGATCTTGCGCAGGAACAGTGCACTTTTATCTGCCGTGTATGGGATTTCCATTCGACTGCCTACAGAGGATTTTCAGTTGCTCAACATTAGCGCGAAAGAGCGTCCGTGATGCATTCACTCTGAATGGTTTTTAGCGCATATTTCGCACCAAGAACGACCACACTCTAACTTAATCAGAAGTAATTGCAGTTCTCTGTAGTCGACGAAATTGCCGGCTTTCCTTTTCCGAAAGAAAGGCTTTGTTCCCCAAAAACCACAGGTCGCCGTCATTGAAGACTGTTTACTGGACTTATCCTTCTTGAATTTGTTTATTATATATGTGTGTAATAAACAAATCCAAGACGGCCATAATATCTAACAACAAGTTATTAGTTAATTAACAACTGAAATTGTTCGTACGACTTATTGTACTGCACACAGATCTATCAGCTCTCCTTGCTATGAGCTCGCAGCGAAGGTCACACAGACTGTCAGCAGTGATACGTGTTAGCTCCAAAATGTGATGGCTGCTCCTATTATCCTACTGTCCTGAATTATATGCCCGGGTAACGTGTGTCTTAACGAACAGAATAGATGCAAACTGGCACATACGCAATCGTCTGTCAAACACTAAAGCGCAAAGCTCACGCCGTTTTCTTCGAGCTTCGACCCCGAAAAACGAATTCTTAGCTCAGAATTCAATTCCAAATCATTGAGAGCTACCTGAAAAAATAAGGACTATCCTCATTTATAACCTTTGCACCCCAATTGAAACATAGGGGATGCGACGCAGTCAACAGAAGACGTTTCTTTTTTCCCTACATTCCGAATCGACTTCGTAGTCGATCCACATCCAGGGCAAACATGTTTTCTATCGTTTCAGGTCGGTAAACCGGTATCACTCCCTGTATGAGAAAAACAAGCCACTTAAATACTTAACTCTCACAAGGCTTTGTGCCAACCCAAACAGCTTCCGAATTGTCGCCACGGTATAAAAAATGGATCACGCATTGCACATCAGATATGAAATGGGTGTTAGAGTCTACGTTTTTTGCTTTGTCGCTCAATTAATCATTTTATCATTATTATTTTGTTTTATTGTTTCTATTCTATTAGCTTAATTTCTTTTAGGACTTCTGAATGAGTATGGGGTGGCGCACCCCAAGAAGGCGGTAGCTCTCGCATGCATCCGGAATCGCTTCACGGTTTGGTGACACCAGCAAACCAAGCCTTCCATTGCTCCAGGGATGGTGAATTAGTGGGAGACTTGGTTCTGCTTGAAACAAGCATCCTCGAATGTGACTAATTTTCACATTCATAGGGCTCCTTGTCCCTTTCCAACTATCGCTTTGTACCGATTGCAGACCAAAAAAAAGAGTATGAAACTGAACCGAAAAATACTGAAAACTCTCGTTCAATCTCTGTAACTGCTGTCGGATGTTATTAGGTTGGCAACTAATTTCGTGGACTCTCAAGCGCCTTCAACAAAAGCGTTCATAAACAAATAACAAATAACAGTTTTCAACGAAAGTAAGATCTGTTGGAACGCGGGACTGCTTCCCATTTATCAGCTACCTGGCCGATCCCACAGCTGTAGAATTCCTGTGCTTCTGAAGCCAAGAATCCTTGGAGGTGCATTTTGCCATGGTCCACATTAATAAATCGTCCTCCAACCAAGAAGTGCCGCAGCGTGCTATAAAGGTGCTAGTCATTTGGCGCACGCCTGTGCTGTAAGCTGGGTGAGTCTGACGCTCCCAGCTAAGGTCTTCGATTTTTTGAAGCTCCCGATTCGTGACGTGTGATCTGGCGTTATCTTGCTGATAGATAATTCCGCTCCTGAAAATCTGTCTGAACCGATTCCAGCGGAGTTCAGCCTGCGCGCGGCCAGGTTGAGAAGAGCAGATTACAGCATTAATGCTGGAACCGTTCTTGAAGCGCTCCCAGAAGTTAATACCTTCTTGACACCACCAGACGGAGGGAACGTAGCGAACCGGACGCCTCAAAAAATAGAAGACCTTGACTGGGAGCGTCAAACTCATCCACCCTACAGCCCAGACCTTGCGCCGAGTGACTACCACATTTTTAGTTCGGTGCAGTACTTCTTGGTTGGACGATTTAATAATGTGGACCGGGTCAAAATGCACCTCCAAAGATTCTTGGCCTTAAAAGCACAATAACTCTATGGCCGTGGGATAGACCAGCTACCTGATATATGGGAAGCACTTCTGCGTTCTTATTTTAATTAAAGATTGTCATTAGTTATTTGTTAGTAAGTACTTTTACTGAAGATTCTTGAGAGTCCACGAAATTAGTTGCCAACCTAATACATCCTTCGTATTTTTACGTTATCGAACCATAAGAGGAGGATAGCTGGTTGGGTTTTAAATCGGGAATCTTGGGCATAGAACTTCTCACCTCATTGACTTGCCTTCCTAGACATTCTCCTCAAAACGGAACTCCATCCTCGTCAAACAAACATAGTGAAAATAAAGCTATCAGATTTCCTCCTTAGCCTAGCTCCCAAACAATTTTCTCGAGTTCTCCGTGTGCAGCTGAATTTCCGAAACTTTCTGATGTTGGCAACATGTGTTAGACAAGAGGGTTAATTTAGTATAAACAACACGCTAAGTGAAAACACCTTCTGAAGATCAGTGAGCGGGGTGCGCTAATCCCTGAGAATAAATTGTGGTTGCTGGTCAGCACCTCTCAAAGCAGCTCTCGACGTTGACGTCTCGAAGAGCCAACAAGCATCCCCGCTTTCTCAACGTTTCAAAAACAAGGTTATACAGGTTTCGAAGCCATCATTTTCCTTAGCCATGACTTAGAATGCATCATCTCAACAAGATGCGGAGGTTAGGGTGAGTCGAATCCACAGTACGGCGCAACATTACAGTTAAGCTAGAGGAGCTGTCATTTTGAGAGGCGTTTAAAAGCGAGGGAATACATGGATGTTCAACAGCGCCTACTAATAACATCATGAATTTTGATGCAAAAGCCTTGCAAGAGGGATCTAGAAGGGTATGGGTTTTGTGTCCTTTTCCGAGTCGATGCCACAAATTACAATTTTCCACCAATTGAAGTCGCGGGTTCTCCCTCTCCCCTCATCCAATCTCTCCCACACATCACCTTTTCAACCGTTACCCGATAGAGGACGCGACATGCTTTAACCTACTTTATTTCGATTTTAAAAAGCAAATACTTCGAATTGTCCGTGAATTGAATTTTGCGGGGGTTCTCTAGAGAACGAAAGCGAAGTGCGTGATTTCGGACGTTTCTGCCACGTCTGACACAGTGGCATTTAAACCTCTATATGACTTCCAGTGTGTTCTACCGTAACCTAGGTGCTTGACCCTCCTTTACAAGTGCGCATCAATGACAGCATGAAAAATGCTCGTTGTATAGTGGAATACAGAAAGTGGAGCAGGGCTCTGTAATCTTGTAGTTTTCAAGTCGAAGATATATTTTTGCAATTGAGAAAGTAATGACCCAATGAAGGTCTGAAGAACGGAAAGAGGCCCAGAACGTCGAGTAAGGTAGATACGTGTAGGTATCGAACGCGAAGATTTAGGAATTGATAACTTGGCAATGGATGTAGCCAGGAAACAAAATATTGTGACATGAGTGAATGATGGCAATCTGTAGGTACCAGAACAATATGTAGCAGTGAGAAAACCGGACACAAAAGAACACTGTGAAGAATAATGAACAAGGAACTTAATTAAGGTTGCGTTACTGCCGGTATTACAATAAAAATGAAATAATGCTGTGCCTAGTATTTTCTGCTCTGCTCTCCACTATTAATCCCCCAAAGAATGTTCCGAAAAAGGTATGCAAAGTTGAATCCTTCAAGGTTAAAAACGTAACAAGCAAATAAATAATTGTCTTCTTTCGTCTAGAACAGTAAAGCCGTCTAGAACAGCAGATGATTACTAATATATGACCGGCGCTTAGAAAAGTTCACTAACGTTGTTGGATTTCAACCATATAGTCGTCGAAATCATGAAAATAACAATATCTTTGTTAGTTTTCAGGTTACGTTCAGATTGCACCGGAAAGTTTGTTTTTCATTATGGGCAAGTACTTCCTTTTTCGCATGAAAGTGTCTCTGGGCAAATATAATTTGCAAGTCATGTTGCTTCAAAAGCATTTGTGAGAGAAGTTTCTGAAATTGCCGAGCTTCAAGATCTGGTGAGAGAGTAAGTGCATTCTAGGTGGTTTTGCAGTTAAAAACTGGGAAAGTTTCAAGCATATGTGAAAATGGAGACCGTTCCACTCTCATTTAAATGTTTTCCTGCTTCACTTTCTCTGACAGATGTGCTTGAGAGGGTAGTGGGTAAGGACCGGCAATTCGGGCACAACAGACACATTATGTCGTCATTGAGCCAAGATTGACCAAAGTATGTATTCTGCAACGAAGAAGAACTGTGACCGGCGAACAAGTTTACTCACCAATATAGATGAACATTCGAGTTGGCGTTCGCTTGGCGGGATAAGTGAGAGGAGACGTGACCGAGAAGTATCGGTCGAGTGAGATGGCGCATATGTGAAGTATTGAAGCTGTGACGAAGAGCACATCTAGGGCCAGCCACATCTCACACAGCACGTTGCCTGAACCAACCGAACTGCTTTCTTTGGACAGTCTCTTCTTGGAAAATCTAGTTCACACTGCCAGCGTACCATGCTGTACCTAGGCGGGCGAAAGCGGTAGGATTCCATTTTTTCAAGCCTACTTTTCGGTTAATTCTGCAGTTCAGCCAGTGCATACAATCTGCACGTCCAATTCTACACTTCTTGCATCAGTTCGGCCGCATTAGGGTGGATGCAACCACGGAACATATGAATCGCTTCCGTTTTGTTTTCATCCACTCGTTTCAGTTAGGCAAAAAAGTTCACGCATGAGCCTTTGGAATGCTGCACGTCCTAGAACGTTACAGTGATACGAATCCTAATGTACACTGAAAGAAATGATGCACAGACACGGCTATTGCTCAGATGTAGCCTTTCAGATCGCAACATTTTGTTACTCATTCAACCGTTTGTACCGCGCACAGTTTTTTGATGTGTGTGTGTCGTGCCACGTTGTTCTATGATACTGTTCTATGATTTGAGTTTTGAAGCTGTCGGCCCATGAAAAAAAGCAATGTCAGAATCCAGGTCTAATACTTGCGGAACTAAAAACGTTTAAAAGAACATCCACTCTGGAGTGAAGAAGTTTGTTATATATTAACTTAATTATGTAGAACGACCTAAGATGTAGAAGGATTATAAGGAGCAGCGGATCAAACTCCAGTAGCTTGTTACATAATTTAAACTACGTACACTTCGCACCAGAATTTCAAATCCACATCCTAAAGTCAATTTATTCTCAAGGGACAGGTCATGCAACTATCAAATCGAGCAAGAAGGAACACATGTGACACCTCCGCGTGGATGGATATTAGTGCGCAAAATTTGTTTATAGAGAATCGATTCGAACATCAAAGTAACATCCTCTCCTAATTTTGCATTTGTTGTATTCCTGTGCCTTCTCAAACCTTCAATGTGAATGAAAGATGTTATTCCCCCTCCTTAAAAAATGAATTCCATCATTAAATGCACTACTCCAAAGCCTGCTGTCTGGAACATTAAGATTTTTTGCGGTCAGTGTCACTTTGTTGTAAAACTATCTCCAGTTTATCAAATATGTTTAAGTAATGCGTTATTACTCTGTTCCTAAATTTTCATAAAAATTCACTGCCTTTATTTTCCATTGCTAACAATTCGTCATGTTCTTTTCGATGCATCTGAAATGGCTACTCTGCACTAAATTTCTTTTCAAGACAACTCATGACAACGACCAGAACAACTCCAAAATAGTGCTTGTAGACGGCATTTTTTGTAAAAGACAAGAATTCCATCATGTCACTGCCAAATCCAAAATTTCCCTACTGATGTTTCATTGAATATGAAGTAATTAAAGAACAGTTTATCCTTTGTTTCAACAAGCTGAGTTTAAGTTATGCAGTAAGGCGGAAAACTACTGCTTCTCATACAATGGAGTCACATACAGCGTGATGTAGGTCTTCCTTCCTTCCTCCCAGCTGAGTGCGCCGAAAAATATTTAGTAGTTGGAGAAGTTCATTGCAGAAAAAAAGCTCTATTTCAGAGTTGTGTGGAAGCCAAAATGCTCTGCGATTTTTGCCATTGTTTTCTTGAATTCCACAACATACATCAGAACGTCAAAAGCAGCTGCATTCGTTTATCAGCGATTTCCTTCAGAGAAGGCGACAATACGATTATTCATTTGAGGGCTGTTTTTCTAGCTCTTCTAAAAAGGACTAATCATCTGTTTCGAACACTGTGACACTATGGAAAGCAGGTGTAGCGGAAAGCTTTGGTAGTAAATCACCGAAAGAGCGGAATGGGTGGCTTCAGACTAGTTTTCAATACTCTCGGAAGGAGGTTTGCTTTCAAAATGAGTAGGAGTAACGTGCAGCTCGCTGCAGAAACAAGCGACGATTTAAAATCAACATGAACTGTTGAAGAGAAATCCTCATCGTGGGCTCCAATCAATGCTTTCTAAACTGCTCAAGTCCCCAGACTGCAAAGAACTAACGAATCTCATGTTCACCTACCCATTTTCCATTCTCCTATAATTTCGTAGATAAGCGTGAGCGGCATCACCAACAAGCCGACCAACAAATCAGCCAGTGCCAGCGAGATGATCAGCCAATTCTGCCGCTGCAGGCGAAGCTTACGATCGCGGTATACGGTAACGACAACGAGCAAATTGCCGAGGATAATTATCTGAAATCGAATAACACATTGTTAAATGGCGTCGGCAGCCTTCTTGCTCGAAGATCAGAATGTCACCCTGGTGCACATACCAGCATCACGGTGAGCATGCTGGCGATAGTGAGTATTGCTTCGCCGAGATTAAGGCACGCAACAGTGATCGGATCGCCAACGCAGCTGAAGTTCGACATCACCGCATTGAGTCTGAAGCGACGTAATTCAGAATCTGTGGGGGCCACCACGCCGGGCCGCATTCTTGAGCCACAATGTCGAGCGAGAGACGACGACGACGCCAGCAGCCAGCGTTGCCACTGACGTCTCATAAGGTCATGTAAACGAAGCAGTGACAAATTGGACGAGCAATTTAGACGAGCCGGAGAGCAGTTATTATAGAGAAATAGAGGCGAAGAAATACTTATTACATCCGTCATCGAGAAGAAATAGTGCTCGTGTCTCTTCTTCGCATCAGAACCTCCTTCTCTGACACCACAAAATGAAGTTTTTCAGAGAAGATTCTAGGACATAACACAGATATTGTTGAGTAGACGAACAGCAAACATTCGCGTGCTAGCGTGATAGCTTTGACCTTAAGCATTGTAGCGATGTGGGTGGACATCATTAGAAGCACGCATATTCTGGCTTTTTAAAGTAGAGATCAATAACAATAAAGAAATTATAGATCATGGCTAACCACACTTGAGGGATACGCCACACACTCTTCTCCAAGGGGTACGTTACAGGCGACTTGAATGCATGTTTGGCCAACACAATGAATCGCGATAACTAGCCAGTGGACAAGTACGCTTGTGATGTGTCCTTCCCCAGTCTGACTAGTTCAAATTTACACGCCCTGCAGGGATGAAAGGTTGGTTGGTCTGTTCGGGACGCGAACTTTGAATCGGTCAGAGACACACCGAAAAACCCACACCTATTCCGACTGCGTTAAATGCAAGCAACCATCTTTTAGGTATACAGGTAGGAAAAGCTTGTAAAGAAAATGAAAAATTTAAGAGCCCGCAGTTTCGTACACTTGTATAACCGTCTTTTTGTATACTTCTATGTCTGCCTGTTTTCCACGCAATTTTAAGAATTTGCATAGCTATGCAAAGGAATGAGACGGAATCGTAAGCAGTGTCAGAAGGCAAGTAATATTATTTTAAAACTTTCATCACAGTTGAAGGTGGCGCGTTTCATAAGATGCTAGGGGCTACAAAGCGTAACCTCGAACGAAGAGCTGTAGAGCTTGCGTGATGTAGTTAATGCTAATGCAAAGGGCAGGTACGAACTTTAGAACCCAGTCATTCAAGCTTTTTATCCATGAAGCTCGAGTATGCAGACTTAAATCGATGTTATCCAACGCTCCCACGATGCACTTCGCACTCTTCTTCAAGGCGGTAAAGTAGTTAAAGGACCATCTTGAATGCATTGCTCTCCACTTATTTAAAAGTGGTGGGCAGCTAACGAACAGTCATTGTTTCTTCTGTACTAGGCAAGCATGTTATCCATTCTTCGATTCCGCAGAGTTAAACAGTTTTGAAGGCTTCGCTGACCTAGGTGCGAAACACTGTCCGCATTGATTCACGATGCTTGGGAAAACGGCGCCCTCTACTAACTGCATCCATTCCCTCCCATCATGAAGAATTGGTTGAGCCACACAGCAGCGTTTTTCTCTTGGAAGAAAACCTTGCAGCAACAACATCTGAACGAGATCTGTATGGATACGAAAAATATCTAAAAGACGAATGGGAGGCTTGAAAGACTTTCCAGACCTCACTGTGGTTCAGCCAACAGCACCATGTACAAATAAAGAAAATTCTTCAAATAGTTCCAGTTTTAGTTGGATAAAAACACCCGCTACCTCTAGGGAAGAGTTCACAAATCTACACATCGAGTTAGCTGAGTTACTGAGAAGAACAGCGTCAGCTGAGCGTAGGAGGTCCTTCTTGAAAGCACAAACCCCTCTTGTTGCGAAGTAGGAATTGAAGTTCTCCGAACTCGCGTGAGAAAGATGATTCAGAGTACGTGATGAGATGAACAGCAAGGCAGTAGTTCGAGCGCAAAAACTCGAATGTAACGAATTGCTGTCATTTCCAAATGAGTCCGAACGGCTCGACAGCGGAGTGCATGGATAGGCAAAGCTGCGGGAATTTCAAGATTCCGAAAACTGACGAGATGATGAGAGGAAACACGGGATATTTCGTTGTAAACCATTGACATCCGAGCACTAGAATTGTATTGAACAGCACCGGTAAGTCTAAAGAACATTACGTGCCAGCTAAAAGGCCGAGCGGTTTCACACGAGGCTTGTCTCGAAACCCGGAACTATGTAGGCAAGGCAGGACTCGCCGCCGCTCAAGGAATCCATGAATCCAAAGTTCTTCAACAGCAATTTTGCCGCGACATGCGATGCTACATTTACTAAAATGGTGATTTTGTGGATTCTTGCGTGCTGCGGAGTGGTGTCGCATCCAATACTCCCCGAATAACACTTCCATATTCAGCGTAAAATGAATAAACTGGCTTGAGGTGTTTTTCCTCGAACACACGCGCGCGCAGAGTCGCATAGGCGCTATTTATCCCTATGAGTACGTGGGTTATGAGCAGTTATAACCTTACCCGTTTAATTAAAAGCCGAGTGGAATGCGGAACCATTATTTCGATTGGACTGCTGACACTGACGCGTTATCAGAAACGTTGAGTCATGTGGATTCGCTGTTCGTGGTGCAGTTTCCTACAAGCCCTTCTCAATGTATGTTTCCTGGAGCATTTTGTTCTATGCCCTGGTTAATTTGTAGAAAATTGAAAAAAAATTCCAGCGCAAATTTTTTGAATATAAAAGAGTTGAAGGAAAGTCTAGCTTGATCCATAGTTTCTTTCCTACTTTATCGGAAAAAACAGGATTGTTAGAAGTGCATCTATGAACGAATGAAGCACATTCGATTTGAAGCGCCAGTTCCCGCTCATCCGTGCCTAGTCCAAACCTTCTGTTCATCAAGTAGACCCTGGTCCAGAAGAGATGTGATACTGTCAGCAGTTAATATTATCTGTACCGGTAAATACGCATAATCGGCGCATCAAGCATACTGTGACTGACGGCTAAAACACGGCTGTTGCCGCTGGGCGCTTTCATTTTTCGCTGACATTTGTAGCTTTAAAATGACTGCGTGAAACTGCGGTGCAGTTTATCAGATAAGGAAATTTCTAACTTGACAACTTAAAAGCGTTGATAGCCAGAAAACATTCGCTAGCTTTCTTAATGCTACAGAAGAATTTTAGGGTGATGTCTTGGCGAAATCAAACAAGATTGGCCGCAAAACCGTCAAAATTGTGAAGCGCCACGTCATAAATAATCCTAAGACGCAAATCGAATATTTGCAACAGTCCATTCATCTATGTCTAAGGATTTGGTGATTAATGATATAAACAAATAAACAATATGTAAATAATATGCCTGGAGCAACACGAGCCCGTCAGCAGCCACGCTCGAGCAGGACGTCGGACTAACAGTGCAGTAGGCCGAGCGAGTTGAGACGACAATGGAATAACACGCCCAGCAAACATTACAAAGGCTAAAGCAGTAAATTGGACAGCAGTGGAAAGCGCCGTATCCTCCACCGAAAAAAAGCTACTCGATATCGTTTGCGGTAATGAGTACTCCCGTGAACAACGAGCGCTCAACCTCACCGAGTCTCTTTTACACACCGAGTTAAAATAAAATATAGCTGGGTGTAGGAGGATGCACCAATCGCGCTCTGAGTTTTCTCTGAGAAAATTGCTTAAAATCATGAATAACTCGAGAAAAAATAGATGCAGTTGTAAAATGGTGACCAAAAATAAAAGTAGCGAAAAATTTCTTCTCCTGTACAGACGTTCAACATAGATGGGCCTCAGGAGGAACTTGAATCACCGAGTTGTGGAGGAAAACTGCTACCAGTTGTTCAGAAGCATTTCCTAATTAGCACAAACAATTAGCACAAAGCTTGTATTGGTGGTGCAACCGATTGCTACTGCTGCTTCAAACTTGGATTCAAACGATGTGGTTCGAGTTCTTCTGAAGACAAATTTCTCACGAAGAGTGTTACCGTTGCGTTTTACAGCGGAAATCATGAGATTCGAACTGACAGATGAAATTTTCATTCTCGTCACATTTCGTTAGAAATTATCTCCACAATTTTTCGCTTAGCTTGCTGATTCTCTTCCATAAACGAAGAAAATTGAAATCAGAATGAAGATAGTTATTTGCAACACTTTAGCTAGCACTCGCGAGCTATATATTAGGTTGTCTAATAAGTCCTTGCAGTTTTTTTTTCAACGATTCACTGCAGATTTTAGGTCGTTGAAGTGAAAAGTGAAAAAGTGAAAAAGTAGCCATTTGCGCACTTGTTCTCTCCGCTTAGGTTTGTAATTTTTTGCGCAGTTTTTTACAGCATTTGGAAGACAATGTTCTGTACTACAAGAATATGTGTTAGGGCTATTTGCTCATTTGTCCTTTATTAATTTTAGGTCATCAATTTGGGACGTCCGAAGGAGGATGGTTATTTTTGCCGACAGCTCCTGCTCTGTGGTTGGAATTTTTGGGTGTTATATGTCATTCGAAAGAAAATGTCTTGCTCTATAAGAAAGTGTGTCGCGTTTATTGATTTCTATTAAACATCAACAAAATTCCAAAAAGAGAAAAATCGGCTTCACCAACAACTCCTTCTCCTTCTTCAGTTGTTGATATTCGGCAGAAATCAGCGTGAGCCAATAAACGCGACACAAATTCTTACTGAGCAAGACATCCTCTTCCAAACGACATATAACACCAAGCAAAAAAGTGCAACCACAGAACCGGAGTTTTGGTAAAAATTCGGACGGAGAAGTCGGACGTCCCAATTTGATGACCTAAAAATCAATAAAGGACAAGTGAGAAAATAGGACCAACACATATTCTTGTAGTACAGAACATTTTCTTCCAAATGATGTAAAAAACTACGCAAAAATTACAAACCTAAGCGGTGAGAACAAGTGCGCAAATGGCTACTTTTTCACTTTTTCACTTTCCACTTCAACGACCTAAAAATTGACAAAATTCATGTTCGAAAGCTATGCAGCGCTATGCAGGAGACCGCCGGCGAAATCTGCAGTGAATCGTTGAAAAAAAAAACTGCAAGGACTTATAGGACAACCTAATACATATATGGATGGCTCTGTGCTATGAAGGAGTTAGGGATCAATGCATTTTATACATCATGAGTCACTAGGCTACTGCTTTCGCTCCATAACATGTCATTGTTTAGCGACAGTTGAATGTTGAATATATATTGTTGGTAGGACATGTTCTCTGACGACGACGCCAGCCGTGCAACTGGCCTTTAACATCGTATTCTCGGGAAACAACCTAGACATCGAAGCAGCGATGGCAAGCACTGCGATAAAGAGTTTGACAGGAATAGAAGGTAGGAGTCACCGAAGTATAGGATCGGAACCCGCCAGCAAGCGGGCAAAAGTTGAAGTGGATGAAGAATAAGGAAAACAAGTAATAGTTGCTGAAGATGTTCAGCAAAATTTGAGATATCTTCTGCCTAGTCGAAATAGTACCCATAAAAAATTCCTTCAAAGTCCTGACTATTCTCCGAGAAAGTCAAATAGGACAGAAGAGTAATTTAGACAATGTTCCCTACTACGACAAACCTTAACTGGCGGCTTTTCTCCCAATACAACCACACGTGTTAAAATTTTCATCTCGAAAGCAGTTTCATTGTTACCGTAGCCATATCACCGCACCAGTCTCCGAGAATTACACAGGAAAGACAGCTCGAATTCGACAGTGGCGTTCGCGACCGTTGGTGGTTCTGAAGAGCGTCTACGGACTGCCGGCTTTGCCCAGAACGCCGAGGTCCAGTCGCAGAGAACCACTCGGCTTCTACACCTAGACGTCCGACTTGTACGTCAGGAATTGCTTTGCGCGCGGATTCGATTACAAGGGTTTCTAATCGGCTGCAGCCTCCCCGTACTTGGAATACGCGCTTGATTCGTTAGTGAAAATGACAACACTAATGGCGCAAGTCCATGCCGTCCATACTTTATTCTATACCAGCAACCACGATTCGAAGGGAAGCGAGCGCCCCACGTGATACAAAGCCACGCATCGACTCGTCCTCTTCGACTCGTCTGTTAACGGTTTCCTGGTGAACATCTAGAAACCACAGTGATATGAAAGCAGGAGCATTCCTGCACGAGCTTTTGGTGATGTCCAAATTACATATGGGGCCGGCGACATCGACGGATAGAGACAAGACATGGCACAGACGTCTCCGATGAAGAACCTCGGCCGTTCGCCCACAATGATAATCGTGCTTGTGAATAACAAGAAATGAGCCACCTAATTAAATGACAATCTAACCAAAAGGGTTGTCCCATTCGGCGCGAAAAAAACAACGAGCACCCCGTCTGAGACTGGTCGCACCACCGTCGTTTTTCTTTCGGCACAGTGGATGCTTCATGCAAAAATGGCAGAGATGTCTGGTCTTCTGTTCAGATACTGATACCAACGGATCTCGCAGCAGCACTCGTTTGAGCTGCACCGTTTACCATATGATCAGTTCGCTGGTGCTTCCCAATCATTTGAGAACTCCATAACTTTTCTTTCGACCCATGAAGCGAACTTGATGGGTAGGTTATGGAACTGCTGTTGCAAAGAAAGATTGCAATACAAAACAATACACGAGCTACCGCCTTTAATTCTCTGCTAGAATCAGAAATTTTGCTCGTAAAAAGGAGTTATTTGAAAGAGATTGTAGACTACAAGAAATGGGTTCAATACTGCTCACAGCGCGCCGTGACAGGATGGAAAGGAAGTAGTTATACTAGCAAAGTAACCTACATCAATCTCTATTCGTATCGTTAAGGTAGGGTGCAAAAAATAGCAGACGTCCCGTGAAGGATCCAAAGAATTGAGACAAGCCATCACTTCACGGCGAAGCAATAACACGTAGGGCGAACGGGGGATCAAAGTTCTGGCAATAGGATGCTTAACACTCCTCACGTCGTCTCATATTTAACTTGAACGCGCAAAACTCTCTATGCGGAAGTATTCTTGAATTAAAGCTTTTCGGCTGTTCCCTGGATGACGGCCACAGAAGACAAGAAGCTATGCATAGGTGACCCCTCTGATACTACCACATCCCTTCAAGGTGCTGCTACTGTTCCAACCCTTTGCGAGGCAGAAAGTCGCCATCTGAGTGGTGCGATGCTGCGCTTTTTTAGCGCTAAAACGCGCTTGGGCGAGCACTCTTTTCGGCAAGTAAATGCTCCCTCACTTAAAGACGTGTAGATATTGTATGGTAATTGGGCTTGTTCGAAACAATACATTTGAAGCGTATGAAAGCAGAAAACCAGGCACAGGTAGCCCAATTCTGGCGCATATCCAACAGCTTTCGATCAACGACTCGAGACCATTTCAACATAGGTCTCCTCTTGTGAAGTTCTATGGACTGCTAAAGGAATCCGCTGTGAAGGTTAGAACCCCAACAATCGTAGTGGCCATCCTCTTCAAATGCTCGCACGATGAAATGCTGCGTTGGAAATGCTGTCCAGTACACCGCATAAATAACACCAATAAAGACTCGTTCATACGAAGGTGGTGTCTGGTAAGAAAGAGAGCGAGCTGCGACTTCGTATGTCTCTTTATTATCATTCTTTTGTAGTAGTCTACACGTGTAAATGTAAGGCACATGTAAGACGTGGAAAGCGCAGTTAGAGGAGGTGCCGGCTGTCGTTGGCATACCGGGTTCCTGGTTAGGATTTCCCGCTCAGGCCAACCAAGCCTTCCATCCCTCCGGCGTAGGTGAATTGGTACCAGACTTGTCTGGGAAATATAACGCGCTGACTTGTTTTCATTGGCTGAACACCGCAAGTCGTTGTGTGTCCAAATACCTATTCAAATCGCCTCCACGATATCCCGTAGAAGTAGAATGCGTTGCGAATCCTAACACCGTCCTTTAATATTTTTATCCTTTTGATTTCTGACTGATCTTCTACTCTGATTACGGCTTTCCGTCCTTTTAAGATTCCCTATTTCTAGTTCGAAATGTTCAATCACAGCACAGCACTTTGCTTCCTAGTTTTTCATGTTCACGCATTCCAAAAGGGATTGAGTAACGCCATCCTTTATCCTCTATCCTTATGTAAGACGTAGTATTTTACGCAAAACGTCTCGCCTAAAAACAACCTTAACGGCAAAAAGCCATTTACCTAGGTAGGCTGAAACAGTTCACAACTCTAGCTCTGTGCACATTATATTTCAAGTAAAAGGACATTCTAAGCATAAAAATTCTCTAAATCTAAATAGGGCAATGCCAAATATTCCTTTTCCAGTAGATTCAGCAGGAAAATCAAACACGAGAGAAGAAAACTTGTTAACAGCAAAGAAAAACAGTAAGCAGAAGCAGAGTGAAGCGAGTAAGCATGTAAATCGTGACCATCTCGGATACGCACTGTAAAGATGTGTAGAAACAAACTTCTATGGCCTCATGTGTGACGCCGAAAGCCTATCTGTGCCGCAAGAAACCCCGGCAACAAACCTGTCGGTGGGGTTTCTGTAGAACGGGCTTCAAGTCGAAGGTAAAAACGCCGTGCCGACAAGAAAGCAACAAGAAGAGACGGTGACGCCATGGGCTTCGTCGAAGTTTGCTCATTAAAACGAGGCCTCTCTCAGACGCGCATGGACCAAAAGTGCGCCAACAAAGCGTGGTCGATGGTTTTCTAGAGAGCAGTGGAGAAAACCTCGGCAGGAGACAGCAGACGCTGTGCGCCGGTGTTCGTCATTCACGAGACGCTGCCGTGCACACTGTGGGAACGCGACGACGATGGGGAGATACGGGAAGAGCACTGAAAGCCTGCGGCCTACGCTTAGAGGAGCACGACCTGCAGTTACTAGAGCAAGAGCTCGACAGTGGAAGAGCATCCAGAGGTTTAGCGGCGTTGTGGACGTGCGTATTCGTTGCTGCTGTAATAGAGGACACTAGCAAAGGAGATGAAGAAACGCCCCTCCAGAGCGAACAAAGAGGGGGAAAAGCTGCGTCGAGCACTCTAACCGCAGGGAGGGCCTATTCCGTCGTTAGAGCCGATTAATTAGAAAAAAGGATTCGTTAATGAGGAGAAGCGCACAGCAAACTTATTTGCTCAGGCATAATCTTGATCCATTAACCGCCATATGCAGCGCAAAGTTTGTTGCCGTTACAACTTGTCGCAACCATTTTCTTGCTTTCCTAAACAAAAACAAAAAAGATTTAACCAAAGATATCTACCTCTGCATTTTGCTCAAAGGTAACAATAAGCATCCAGAAGTAGTTTGTTCTGTAAATCTACGCTAGTAGCTGCAGGATTCGCGGGAAATATTGACCACTTGAAACTTTCACTTTTCAAGCAGACCACCACAACATTAAAAAAAATTGCTGGTAAATTTTTAACAAGATATAGAACACATCGACTACTTTTTTAAAGCTATCCACCCTGCAGAAATTAAGGTCAAACATACATCTTAAATCGACTTTGTTAAGGTCATACATGCATCTTAAATCGGCTTTGAAGTTCTTATTTCCCAAGGCATCCAAACTATTCGAATAAGATTAGGGAACAGTCATTCTAGCAGGGAAGAAGTTTCATTTAAAGGTTAATGAACCATGACGTTCGTAACATTCTTCGGTACACGCCAAGACGGTCCGAGGGGGTGCGGGAACGCGTTATTGCTCCAACCGTAATCGGCGGCAGACAATCATCTGTCCTGCCGAGCCAATGTCTGATCGGCTGCCGCGATTACGGTAGGAGCGCAGTGCGCTTCCGCACACCTGCGTTGAGTCATCTCGAGATGTGGCCATTTTTCTTTCATTAGTATCCCGAGCCTTACGAAACTCCTCGCCTAAAAACTGGCTTCATGCTTCATTTCTCAAAATCAGAAATCAGCTTTCCATTCGTTAACTTGAGGTTTCTAGCCCAGAACACGGCTTTGTGTATGTTCCATCCCAAGCCCCTGAACAAACCTGAGAGACAAATGGAGGCTTTTTTCTGCTGACAATACCTCTGCATTCACGTTAACAATAAGTTCAACACTGAATCCAGTTTTCATTTTGTAGGCGTTATTCGTTGTCGAAGCCCTAGGTTTCGTCCAAATTTGTACCACCGTGACATCCTATTATAGAAGCTTAAATTTAGAAGCAAGAGGTATGGGAAAATTGGATGCGCCATTAAATGATGAACCGCCCACATTACAGCATTCGCAGATTTAACAATGAGAGGAAAAGAGCCTCATCCATGCCGATTCATCTTATAAAACGTGTAGGCGTCGAGTGCGCGTCGGCATTTGAATACAAGGAGGACTCAACTCAAATGCATCACACGCGCTCAAAGATTCAAGCAGCAACACAACTTCAGTGTTTAGAAAATGTAGAAAATCGTTGGCGATATTCGGGGAGGAGAGTGGACGATTCTTCTTGAAGTTGCCAACAGGAAGAAAGTAGGCTTCGATCATCTCATCTCTTCAGAAGTGTGCCATAAAACTGAGGGACTCAATATGCTGTCCTGCTTCAGGAGTTGCACAAAACCACACAAATGTGCAGCATTCATCTAGATAGAAATCTTAACAAAGGAGAGTACACATGTCAATGCTTTCTGCGAAAAGTCGCTACCGATGACGTTATCACCTGTATCACCTGTCGTCCCGTTGATCATCGACTTGCTCGAGCGGGCGCCAGCAGCGTCTCCATTCGTCCCTGTCGCGTGCCAGAGTGGTCCAATGGATCCTCCTCGCTCGAGGGACACGAAGAGCGTCATACCGGTCGTTCAGGGCTTTCACGAAGAAGTCCGACCAACGCGTTGGTGGGCGTCCTGGTGTTCTTTTGACATCCCGCGGAATCCAGTCTGTGACGGCTCTCGTCCAGCGGGTGTCTGCGAATCGCATTACGTGGCCGGCCCACCTAATTTTCGACGACTTGGCCCATGCGACAGCGTCTCTGATCTTCGAACGTCGGCGAAGCTCGGAACTCCGGAGGCCTTCTCTCACTTGCGTGAGTCGTGTCACTCCGAGCATCGTCCTCTCGATTCCACGCTGCGCGACGCTGATCGCGTGTTCATCCTGCTTTCGTATAGCCCAGGTCTCTGAGGCGTATGTTAGGGCAGGAAGAACAGTGGAGTCGAATAGGTGGGCACGGAGTCGGACGTTCTTCGTCTTCTTCGCGACTTCTTCGACGCTCTTGAAAGCTCCCCAAGCCGCTCGTTTCCTCCTGCTCAGCTCTGGTGCTAGGTCGTTGGCCATGTTGACTTCGCGACCCAGATACACATAGCTGGAGCATTCGGAGATGTTCGTTCCGTTGAGCGAGAATGGGGCATCAGAAACCCATCCGTTCTTCATGAACATCGTCTTCGTAAGATTCAGCTGCAGTCCAACGCTTCCACATACACGATCGAAGTCGGCCAGCATTCGCTCCGCCTGACTGATGCTCGGTGTTATGAGAACGATGTCGTCAGCGAAGCGAAGATGGTGCAGTTGCCGGCCGTCGACCTTCACTCCCATGTCATCCCATTCTAGTTCGCGCATGACGTTTTCGAGGGTGGCGCTGAAGAGCTTCGGGGATATGGTATCCCCTTGTCGAACCCCTCTCTTCACGTCAATGACGACGTCGTTGTAGAATGGTGAGATCTTGGTCGTGAATCCACTGTACAGCTCTCGAAGGACTCTGATGTACTGAGTAGGAACGCCCTGGGTGAGCAGGGCTTCCATGACCGCTTCAGTCTCGACGGAGTCGAATGCCTTCTTCAGGTCAATGAACGTAAGGCACAGCGGCAGCTTGTACTCTCGCGACACTTCGATGAGCTTCGTAATGGTGTGTATGTGGTCGATCGTGCTGAATCCTCTCCGAAATCCTGCTTGTTCGCATGGCTGTCCTTCGTCCAGCGTTCTACTAATCCTATTCAGGATGACTCGAGTGAACAGCTTGTAGACTACGGACAGCAGGCAGATCGGGCGATAGTTGCCAATGTCGTGCACGTCTCCCTTCTTGTACAGCAAGACGGTCTTGCTGGTCTTCCACTGAGATGGAACCTTGCATTCGGACAGGTAGCGTGTGAAGAGCCGGGCCAAGGTGTTGACGAGCGCTGGCGGGAGGTTCTTCAGGTATTCAGCTCTGATCCTGTCAGGACCGGGTGCTGTACGTTTCTTCACCGACGAGATGGCGTGTCGGATCTCGGAAGGGAGAACAGAGGGGACGACGTATCCATCCTGCGGAAGATGGCGTAGGGGCAGGTGGACGTGGCTATCGAAGAGATCGGAGTAGAAGTCGTGGATGACTTTCTCCATGGTCCTTCTGGAAGAGGTGACGGTTCCGTCAGGACGTCGGAGAGCGGTCATCTTGGTCTTGAAGTTGGCGAAGTTCCGGCGGGCATTGCGGATGCTCAGCCCTGCCTCTGCTGCTTCAGCCAACACTTCCGCCCTTCTCTCCTTCAGATCTTCCTTTATCGCCGCTCTGCATAGCTTTGCAAGCTCGGACGTCAGTTGATAGTTGCCTGACGCTCGTGCTGCTCCACGCTGGCGTATCAGCTCGAGAGTTTCCGGAGACAGGCGTCTCTTGGTGGTCTTCAAGCTCTCGGCTCCCTTAGCACTATCGTGGAGATGGTGCACGAAGCGATCGTATTCCTCGTCGACGTTGTCCATGACGGCATCTTCCCAAAGGCCGACAAGAGAGGTGTAGAGATCCCAGTTGATGGTCGTTCTGGGACTCCTCTTCTTGAACTTCGCGGCCTTCTCTCCTTGACGCGAAAAGCGGAACCTCGCGCGAAGGAGGCGGTGGTCCGACCCCGTGTAGAACTTGGGAACAACGGAGACATCGGTCAGGCAATACTTGCGATTGAAGATGATGTGGTCGATCTCGTTGTGGAACTGGCCACCGGGGGATTCCCAGGTCCATCGTAGGGAGGGAGGCTTCTGGAACTGCGAGTTTCCATGGATGGTCTTGGTCGACATGATAAACTCAGACAGCCTTTCACCTTGCTCGTTCCACTCCAAACCGTGGGTTCCGATGTGAAGTTCTTCCGGCGACCTTCGTGGCCCGATCTTGGCGTTGAAGTCGCCGACGATCACCTTGTAGAAGGTGTGATCTTCCTTATAGAACTTCTCCAGCTCCACGTAGAAGGCCTCGACGTCTTCGTCGTCGTAGTCGGATGTTGGGGCATACGCGACGAACACAGTCAAGGCTGGCACGGAGCCACATCGCTTCAGTCGCAGACGTCCGATTCGGCTTGTCAGAGACTCGTACGAATCGATGTTCATGGCCAAGTGCGTGTTGACGAGGACACCAACGCCGCCTACTCCCCTGCTGTCGCATGTTCCGAGGAACAGTTCTTCTCCGGAGTCGTAGGCGGCGTGTAGGGGGTGGTGTCTTCTCGTCTCGGTCAGTCCGATGACGTCGTACTTGATCTTCCTGGCTTGCATCATCAGGTCCTCGACGGATGCTTCCGACGCAAGCGTGCGGGCGTTGTAAGTACAGATCGTCATCCTAGTCCTTCTCAGTTTGCGCAGCCTGGTTAGGCCCTGAGATTTTAGCAGCCTCTCCGTACTCGTCCTTCCCATCGCTGCAGAAATGGGGGCTCTTTCGGGGTCAGGGGAATGAGGCCCTTTAGTGCTGCTGTGTTTGACTGGAATACAACACGGGTAGCTAGTCAGGCTCTGTCGTGCGGGCGGGGTACTCCGGGCAGCCAGCCAGACTGCCCGAAGGGACGGGGCGAGACTTAAGGCGGCCTCGAATCGCCTTACATGTACTCCCAGTCTACCGAGTGCAAGCTTTTGGCCGGGCCGACACAGTTACAATCCGCACAGTCACGGACACATCCACGCACACAGTGCACGAACATGCCGCTCCCACGCACAAGGAACGCATCGACCCGACACAGCAGGAGCAAGGAGTCCATCCCCTGCATCCCACCTGCGTCTCTGGGCAGTACACGGTCGCATTTGGTTCGCGTTTAATTCCCCTATCCACCACCCGGGGACGCGCCACGTGGCCCTGCGACAAGCGGCCCGAGATCCCTCTTAACAAGAGAGCCCGAAGGCTCTCTATCGAGGGAGATCCGTGGAATGTGACGATGACGATGACGTTATAGCGAGAAAAAAGGTGAGAAAACTGGTGATAATTGAACACGATGTGCAAGAACCTTTCGAACTCTCCGAATTTTGGGTGAAATTATTCGCTTGAAAAAAGGATCGAATACGCTCTTTTCAGTTAGATCATCCTAAGGAAAAGAAAGGAGAAAATCACCGAAAGCTAGGATTCGAAAAACGTCCCTTGACTCTTTACCACTACTCTGCAAAACTCCGAAATCGCTCCATTTTCCTGCTTGCGTTGCACGTCTCATCGAGCTGTCCTTTGAGAGATTCTGTTATATACAAACGTACGAGTTTCCGATCGTGTACTCCGATTCAGAGGTATAAAAACGTTCTTAAGCAAGTCGAACCAAGGGTGATTGGAAGGAAAGACCGTCAAGAGCAAGCTGCGTAAACTGAAACGGTACAGCGCCAGATTCCACGCTGTAGAGTATACGATGTGCTTCTCAAAGATATGTTGTCATCGATCGGCAAGGAGTTCGCGCTTACCGAATTTCTGTAAAAGTAGGAATAGAAAGCTGAATTGCCATCAAGTATCAGCAGTGGCTTCACTATTTTCTGAGCAGGCTTGCAGGAGAGAGGGAAGTAAGTATGACCCGAGATATATTGCAGCTGTCACTATGCACGAGATCAAAAGTGTTCGCTCTAAAAATCAGCTTATGCTCAATCAAGAAAGAGTGCCATTGTGAAAGAGGAATGAGGGGTAAATGCAATTCCGGGCAGGACCTTATGACTTCTGGGCTATGGCTCTGTGAAAATCGCACATGAGATCCGAGTCGGGTGCGCTACTCGCCCCACTCACGGTAAACACTTGAGTTCCGAACGTCCGAACGAACGACGTCCGTCTGCAGCGATCGGGCCCAGAGAGCGGACCCTACGGTGATTGTCGCGTGGTCGGCATGGATGCGTTCGTGCGTTCGGACGGCAAATGCAGTCATTCATAGGTGCAGTGCACTTGTCGGCCGTGAGTCTATTAGTGATGTCGGAATGCTCGCTCAACAGCCCCAAAGATGACACGTTGACTTGAGGTGGGGAGCGCTAGCCAGACCACCAACCTTGGGCTGGTCCTAACGACCGCTATTGAAGGAACGATGTCACCGGATACGCGGAGCACATTTTCTGATATCACCTCAATCAGTCGCGCTTCATTGCGTGGTGCTTAAAAAGGTGATCGTTTCGAGGTCAGAGATTAGCCTGCAGAGTGATTGTGAGCACCGACACCAACACTGGGCTCAGCACTCGAATGCTTGAAAAACGACTGCAAAGAGAGCATCACCTCCCAAAGAGAGTAAGAGAGACGGAACCTAGACATCACATGGTATCTACATTATCTAAGCTATTGTAACATCTACAAAGTGAAATGTTTGTCACGAGAAACGGAAAACCTTTGCCTTGTGTGTCACATCTCCTCAAATGACAGTCGCGGCTGTCACAAAAACACTGTGGAAAATCGATCTAAGAGGAACGACACGAAGTGCAAGTTGAATAAAACTGAACGGAAATATGATTTGGAGAGAGAAAAGATATGGTCTGATAAAAAAGAAACAGCAGGAACAATAGCTGTAATAAGTTCAAGTCGTGTAAGATCTCTGAAGGATCACACAGTTTCACTGTACTGCAGTTGAAAGTGCTTTTCCATGGAGATTCAGATTTTATGGAAATCGATAAACATTTCACCATTACTTATTTCAATAAGAAGGCGATCTTCTCGCTATCGATATGATTTCTCTAAAACGCAAAATATTTAAGAATTGACAACACTATCATGACTTCGATTTCTCGAGAATGCTCATGTGTTTGCGGTCATGCACTGCAGATAACTCTAAAAGCTTTGAGTAGCCCGCCCCACTAGAGACAAATTTTCGTAAACCGAAAAGGCAGACGAAATGGGTCTGCAGTAGCTCTTTTGCTCTTCTTTTGCCAGTGCTGCTCCTCCTCACGTTGAGTATCACGTTACAAGGAGGGCACCTTCAAAGTGCTAGTTTTTTTTTCCTGCTGCTGCTTCCTCGAAGGGACGCCACGAATCCCGCTCCTCACTCCTCGAGCCTCCCCATAACTTCCTAAGTCGTGTCGACTCGACCTTGATGGGGCCCTTTTCATTAATTGTCTTAGGTAACAAAGTAGGCACCGTTTCTTGTTATGTTTTAACTGATCAAATTATTAACATCAACATCGGGAATTGCAGCAAAACTATGGTACAAAAGGCACGACCACCGCTGCGAGAGTATCAATCGCGCAGCACCCGGTCCCGACAGGACCAGACCCGGACACCTTATGGACCCCGCCAGCGCTCGTCAACACCCTTCACACGCTACCTATCGGAGTGCAAGGTTCCATCTCAGTGGAAGACCAGCAGGACCCTTTTGCTGCACAAGAAGAGGATCGTGTACGACACTGGCAACTATCGCCCGATCCGTCCACTGTCCGTAGCTGTTCAGTCGAGTGATCCTGAGTAGGACTAGCAGAACGCTGGACGGAAGACAGCCATGCGAACAAGTTGGATTTCGGAAACGACTCAGGACGATCGTCCACATAGGCACCGTTACGAAGCTCATAAAAGTATCGTGAGACTACAAGTTGCCGCTGTGCCCCACGTTCATCGACCTGAAGAAGGTTCTGTCGAAACTGAAGCGGTCGTCGAAGCCCTTCTAACTCAGTGCGTTCCTATTCGGCACATTAGTAGAGTCCTTCGAGAGCTTTACAGTGGATTTGCAACCAAAATGTCACCATTCTAATACAATGACGTCGTCGTCAACATAAAAAGAGATGTTCGACATATGGGGGGAGGGGGACACCATATCCTCAAAGCTCTTCAACGCCACCCTCGAAAACGTCATGTGTGATCTATTATAGAATAGGAAGATGTGGGAGTGAAGGTCGACGGCCGGCAACTGCATCATCTTTGCTTTGCTGACGAGATCGTGCTCATAACGTCGAGCATCAGCCAGGCGGAGCGAATGCTGGCCGACTTCGATCGTGTATGTGGGAACACTGGACCTGCAGCTGAATCTTGCGAAGACGAATTTCATGAGAAACAGACGAGTTCTGATGCTCCATTCTCTCTCAGGGGAGCGAACAACTTCGATGCTTCAGTGAATCTAGGTCGCGAAGTCAGTATGGCCAACGAGCTCGCGAAGGGGATAGGCGGGAGGAAACGAGCGTCTTGCAGAGTTCAAGAAGGTCCAAGAAGTAAAGAACACGAAGAACATCTAGTCCCCTACCAACCTATCCCCACCACTGTTCTTCCTGCCCTGACGTACGCCTGAGAGAGCTGGGCCATACAAGAGGCAGAATGAAGCGCGTTCAGGGTCGCGCAGGGGAATGGAGAGCACGATGCGCAAAGCTACACGACTCGCGCAATAGAGAGAAGCTCTCTGGAATCCCTATCGCCGGCGTTCGGAAATCACATGTCCGTCCCGTGGCCAAGTCGTCGAGAACTAGGTGGACCAGCCACGCAACGGATTTCGCAGACACTCGCTCAACGAGAGGTCTCATGGAAGAGGTGGGAATGTTAAAATAACTTCCGGACGCCCACCAACGCACTGGTCGGACTTCTTCATGGAAGCTTAGATTGCTAGTAGGAACCGTGAGTTATATCGTGCACTTTACTTCAATTGTTCTTTCTTTTTCCAAATAATGCTTCTCTGCAGATGGTCGTTTTATACGACCACAAGGAATTTCAGATAATGGATGCACTGAGATGATGCGAGGAAGTCATTCGAGCAGAGCTCGGTTCTCCACTCATACCAGACATTTTAAAAATGCTATTCCTAGTGGTCTGAATTTTCGTACCCCCTTATTTATGTCGTGAATGGCACTGTTCAACCTTATTTGTATTATGTAAACTGAAGCGTAGAGGACTTAACTGAACGTAATGAAGGATGAAGAGAGAGGGGACACATTTTGTTTATTTGTGCGTCAATAGATTCCTAAGAGGGCTAGCTTCAAATCAAAGGCAATAGAAGTATGTAATTCACATGGTAGAACTAAGAAATGACCGAAAGCATACAAAGATCATGAGAATGACGACTCGTGAGTGTCCATTACAAGGAAGCGAAACGTGCAGGAAGGGAAAAACGGAGCGATGTGTGATCCGCACTCAACGTTAATGCAGAAAATTCACGAACATTAAATATGAGAAATCATTCTGCCTTCAGCTACACAAGTGCAGCTTTCCCAGTGCTGTGATTATTACTTGGATAGGAAGAGTTGAAAGTAAAAACAGAACAAGTTGCGAAAGCATAGACATAGAAGCACAAAAACGCAATTCGAGGAAGATAAACAATGCAACATCACGCCCAGAAAAAGGTGAATTTCAGGGAAGATTTTGGTTTGGTTGAACTTCATTTCGAGGCTTCGTGTCAATGATTAACCAAACGAACTTGGTTCAGGTCTTTATCTGAATTTGAAATAACAATCCTATAGTTACAACATGAATTGGAGCAATTATTTTGGTTGCTCCAAAAGGTACGAAGGCAGCAGCAAAATGCGATTTACATGTAATCCGAGAGAATTTTTGCAGTAAAACGAATCCAACGCAAATTCTCGGATAAATAGAGCTGCTCTAATTTTCTTTCTCCTTTGCCTCGATTTTGCCTCGACATTCCGAAAATAACAAAAATTTGGTGGCTTGGATTCTGAGTACGAAGTTTAAAAGTGTTCTATTTCTAACTATGAGGATAAGCACGACAGCGCGTTCCAAAAAACACTACGGCCTTCTTCTTATCTCTTAAAAAAAAGAAGACAATTTCTTGAAGAAAAACATTTCAAACGATCGGGCGAAAGCAAATGTTCGACCGTTTGGAATGGTGAAATATAACATCGCAATTCCTCACCATAAAAGACTTTCCATGAAAGACAACGTAGTTGAAAGAGGATAGAAGGAATCATATAAAAGGACGTCCAAAAACAGCTAGACTTTTCTCATTACAATTGTTCCTTCCCTTTCTGTCTTGTGTCTTTGTGTCTTGAACAGGCACAGAATGAGATAATTATTATTTTGGTGGTGTTCTTGGTTCGATATATGTGCTATGCCATCGAAAAAAGTGTGGAAAATCCGACATGATTTTTGGTTTCGGCGACACCCGTGGAGCAGTGCCAAGAGGATAGTTTATTATATGTGGTTGATTACGCAACTTGTCCATACTGGGCAGTTTCCTCCATTAAAGTCTACCATTTGTGATCCAACTACATTAAACACCGACATGAATAAGCAAGAGCTCTTGGGACATTGAATGATAGGCTACAGAAATTTTTTGAAGCATTTTTGGCAAAAGGATTACACGATCCAGGTCAATGGATCACTGTTTAGCATATAACTATTTCTTTATCTGTAGGCTAGTAGATATGTACAAAAAATAAGTAAAAATAAATGCTCTATTCTAAATAGATGAAATTGTGATGAAATTGTAAGTACAAGACTATGGATATCTAGTTTTTCAACTCGACCACTGACAACCTACAAATGTTCCAGCGCCTTTTCAGACACGACCGGTTTTAATTAACCTACTGCGAAGAGTTCGAAGGCTGGGTAAGCCTGGGCGCTATACAAGACACAATCGCCTTCATGGCACACAAGATCAGGCCCACTGCTGGTCAGCCGGAAAACGATAATCTCAATGTAAGTGAACCTAAAACGATTTCTTGCTTATAAAAAATGTTGCTGATAATGATGAAAACGTTTGGCACAGTTTTCTGGGAGCCGACGCCATTGCTCATGGCGTTCGTACACAGAACATTTTCTAATGCTTTGCCAACAGCTTTCCTGCATACAGATCCCTCAGTTCAGTGCTGAGAAAAAGTTGTTAAACACCTTCTGCTGCTTGGCTTTCAGTTTTGTTTACACTACGTACACTATGACATATCATTGGTTAGCAGTCAAACATCCTAGTCTGCAAAAGAAGGCAGACACAAGCACCTGCCCAATGTTTTTGAGCTGCCCGTAAACGATTATTTAACCACCTCTATCAGTTTCACTGTTCCCAGAAGGTCCGACATAAGCAGCCGGATCCACTGTCGCTAAAATGGCTGTTAAAATGTGTGCTGGAAAGGAAAAAAAGAAGATTCAGACGCGCACTTGAGCTTTCTCTAAAATCAGTTTTTATGCACGACAATCAAGCATCAAGTCATACTATACTCACCCTACCTTTCACCGCAGGCATACCTTTCATCCAAACTCCTCTGTGGATAAGAGATGTAAAGCGAGAAAGAGAAAAGATTGTTTCCGTGTAAGAACAGCAAGCGCAGTGAAGTTGGGCGTGGCAGGGCTATCCATTTCTGAAGCTCAAGCCCAGTAGTGTAATACTATTTCAAATCGTTGGTGATGATTCAGTGTACAACTGACAACGGACAACCGTTAACGCTCACGAAACCTTTGGGGTATTTTTTTAAGTTGGTTCTCGCTGAAATGTGGTTAAAAACAGCAGTAACCGTGATGTGATTCTCGCAGCCCCTGTTTTCTATTGTTCCACTATATTTCTTATAAGATATTGCTGTTGCCTTACGTAGCATAATTTGGGATGACTTCAGGAATGCCGCTCAGTGATTCACCACAGTAGAGGATTGTATTAGGTCGTTGCTTATGAAATGGCCGATTTTGCTCCCTCAATTCCTGGTCTCTTTTTCGTGGCTATCTCCACTTTCTTACCATTTACAGCTCTTGTGTCAAAATTGCCTCTTGCCGAGCGTTTGCATCGTTTTTACAGTATGAAACAACGAGATATTCGAGAGCTCTACATATGAGTGGAAAAGGGCACACAACGCCGCGGCCACAACTCGTAATATGAAGGTTGCATTTGGGGAGAATCTCGCTAAGGGACGCACAATTCGCCACTGGTTCGAAATTTTCGAGATGAAGGCCTCGAAGATGAAGACCGAGGAAGGCCGCCATCACTCCTTAACGACGACGAACTCAAAGCCATGGTGGAAGCGGATCCGCGTCAAATTGTGAGAGAGCTAGCACAGCACTTTGGCGTTGACGGCAGCACTGTCAGTCGCCACTCAAGTACGATCGGAAAGTGAAAGAAAAGTAAAGAAATTGGATAAATGGATCCCGCACGAACTGACAACCGGGCAGATGCTAAAGCGCCACAACACCTGTGTTTCGTTAAGGCTGCGTTATCTAAGGAGACCTTTTTGGACAAGAAAGTGATGTGCGACGAAAAATGGAACCTTTGTGACAATTGTCGTCGCTCTGCACAACGACTGGACAAGAAGGAAATCGTAAGGAGATTCGAAGCCAAGTCTCCATCCAAAGCCGACCATGGTGACCGTATGGTGGACAATGGCTGGTATTGCCCATTACAAGTCCTTGAAGACTGAAGATACTATCAGAGCGGAGAACTCCTGTACCGAAATTGAAGTGATGCACCAGAATCTGACTGAAAAATAGCCGGCCTTTGTCAACCGAAGAGGTCCAGTCCTACTGCATGACAACGCCCAACCGTACGTTACAAATTTTGTTGTCCAGATACTGGACAATTGGGATAAAAACTAATAAAAACTAATGCTATAAAAACTTTGCCTCATCCAACATATTCACCAGATCTGTCCCATACCGATTATCATTTCTTTCAAGCATTTTGATACCCACGTAAAGGACAAAAAAATTCAGCAACCAAGATGATATCGAAGATAAATTCTTATGTTTCATTAATTCTCATAGTTCTGATTTTTGCAGAGATGGAATGTCTAACCTATTATCGAGTTGGGAAAAGTGTATTAATTGTATGTAATGATGCTTATTTCGATTAATAAAGTTGCTTCCAAGCAAATTTATGATCTGTCGAAGCTTTCAATCAAAATCGGCTTATGCCTAAGCTACGACCTAATACCTGGATCAGATAGAACCTCAAAAACGGCAGGAAAATTTGAGTGAACAGGTCTGCATGAAATATTATTGACCACCTTACTGAGCTTATCATTAATTCCTCTACAGAAACTAATACTTCCTCCTATGCTCTTATGCATCCATTGTGCAATTCATTCGAGGCACAACTGATTTGTCCTTGACATACCTCTCAATCAATAAGCCTAATACGCTTATAAGCTGTCTAATAACATTCAGTAAAAGATGAACGCGTGGCGCATTCTATAAAGATATTCGTTGACGGGAGTCTAGCTTGTATGCTGTTGTTCTTAATAGAATTACGTAGGGCTTTTAAAACCGCAAATATGTCTATTTATTATTTATTTATATATATAATTGACGCACGTGAGAATTCGTCCAACCCCAAGCATGAGAAGAATGCTAGGAAGTCATAACAGTAATATTAAGATTAATAAGCCAAAATTGATTCGCACAATTCACAATAACTACATTAGAATCATTACCAAAAAAAGAGAAGTAGGGATGCAACTCGACACTGTTTTCTGAAATGTGGAAATTGAACGTTTTTTAAATTTCCAATTTTTACCTAATTATCAGCCAAGATAGAAGAAGATGGATAGTGCAACGAAACGCTTCTTGAGCGCTTTCGTGAGCAGTGAGCAAGCGCTACCGTGCCAAGGACAAATTTTCATATTTTATAACTTACATAGAACTACGTGTGGATGTCCTCTGAAAATTGAGACCGTCGAATGAAAGAGAGATGTTGATGCAGCATCATCATAATATCACCACTAATTGTCTGACAGCTCGATAGTGAATGGGGTGAGGAAGAATTAAATTCTTTTCGATTGGAGGTATTTTCTATTGTTAATAAGATTTCTATGAATAAGCACCTCTAATCTGACAAGGGTTGCACGGATAGTTTACCACCTAATGTTTTACCTCATTGCAAAAGCCGTAGTGTTAGACGATTTTTTGTTTAACTTGATCTGAAACCGAAAGAAAAAAGTACGGAAGAAAGGTCAAGAAGATGGAATCTTTTCGTTAATCTGACTTTCCACTGTGTTCAATGTTTATGGGAACCAAGAAATGAATGAGACATAGACGTTGAAGATGTGAGTGTACAAAAAAGAAGAGTGTACGTTAGCTGCGGGTGCAGCTATTGCCAAAGGCGAGGAAGATCGAGGTAGTAGTAATTAAAGCCTCTCGAGGGGGGTTATTTTTGAGAGGCAATTAGAAGTAATGACGAACTTCCTGGTGCGTCTTAGGTTGGCACTAGCAGCGGACACATGTGTGGGAGAATCGCGGCCTACACTTCCTGGATGTCAGACTGCCCATGGCGGTTTGCTGCTCCATCGGAGCCGGCCGGGCCGAGCCTCGCGACTCAGACGATTTATCATAGCTCCCCCACGTCAGAGCATCGCCTCGGTGCGTTTCTCCTTCACGGTGAGCTCCGAATGATTTTCTGATCTGGTCGTTTCTCTCAACACCTCGAGGAGAAGCCAACCACAGCAAAAAATCTATTGTGGGGCGAAAGCATCACCTTTGGGTAACCAGCCTAGCATCCGGTTACCTCCTCGCTGATACTGCAAGCATTTGTGTCAAGAATGTTATTGGTACGTTGCCCAGCAATCTCCAACGTTTCTGTTGTTCAAACCTCGGCACTGTAAGTTGTTGGTTATGATTTGTGCCACACGACGTTTTTAAGTGGATCTTTATTTAGCAGGGCCCGATGTGTTTCGACTTGTCGTCGTCTTCAGAGGTCTGAACGTGGTGCAAAGTTTTATTTGCGGTCTACTCCACCAAGCGCCTCAAATACCCTAGCATTTCGAACACACCCTACGAACACGAAGTAGTGGGCAATAGGGAGAAAAGAAATCACGACTGGGCCCACCGCTAGGGCTGATGCTGTGCAGAAATGTCTAGTACAATGGCTAAAATGACACCACCTCAAAGTCATTTCCATTATGCACATCAATCCTATGCTCTCCACGTGGGCCGGTTGGCAATCCATGTCGTTTATTTATTTTTTGTTTATTTTATACACTCATAGGTGTGCCACAATGGAAAAACTGTAACAAGAAAAAGAAAGAAAAAAGAGAGAAAAATCATCATGATATCAAGAAATAAACGAAAAAGGAATAAGGAACGATCAATAAAGGATTAATTACAAACCAGGGCACAAGTAAGTAGTGAACCGAAGGATTTTGATGCTGTTGTGAATTAGGCTGACCCTATAAATAAAAAATAATTAAAATAAAAAATAAAAATAACGTGAATCAGAAAAGATTTATATTGAGCTTGATGGTTCCACTACACTAAAAATGTGGCAAGGAAAACAGGTTTGTACTGCGGCTTCATTTACAAGGAAAGCCCATGAAATTCTCCCAAAGATTCTTAACGATATCTATACAGTCTTGTAGGGCATAGGACGAGGATCTCAGAACTGTGCTTTGCTTTTGCTACTGGCCACTGAGTGGTACGAAAATGGCAAAAAATTGTAACACTTTAGAGCAGGCTGATAAGGCATAAGTGACACCTGGAATGGCCCTGTACTGCTCAGAACTTAACGTACCGAAGTCAAAATCTACTCTTCTTTTGTAAAACCGGTGAACAGACCACCAGCAAATTTTCTAACCCCTTCGGAATCGTACCATCGACCCCCCTTCCGTAAGTCCGCATCGCTATCTACTCTCCCACCGAGTCGCTGCCATAATCGATGCGGATGTATCACTTGGTTGAATGTACCTTGCAGCTTCGTCTAGGAAACGTCGCAAATTATCATATTACCGTAATCAAATTTTAATTTGACCTGCAGGGCTTTTGTTGGTTAAGTTCTGAGCACGACAGGGCCATTACAGGTGTCACATTTGTCTTGTCAGCCCGCTCTGAAGTGATACAGTTTTTTGCCAAGCAGCAAAAACTTGAATTGCATGACGAAAAAAATCAGTGGTACAGTAGATAGTACAACAGTAAAAAATTAATTAGGGAACAGCCGCATCTTGATATTTATGGCATACGATGGTAAGATCGCTCCTCCATCTGTGCTACTGCTGACTTAATAGGCGCACAACTGGCATAGCCATACCGGGGCTGGTTCTCTCTCTCTCAAAAATTTCTTTGAACTATGTACTACGCACCGCAGGCAATAGCCTCCTAACTAAGGATACATCCAGTGGAGATATGTGCGTAAAGAATAAAATTAGATGAGAGTATTGAAACAGCAGACATCTGGGTTGTACATATTTTGGTATAATTTTATAAAATGAGGGTAGGACGAGAGACAGCTTGTTTACTTGATAGATCCCTTACCGCATTGCAAGAACTATTCCCGTTTCTCCGATTTATTTGGCGTTACAGGTCAAGCACTCGATCTGATAAATTGCTCCAACCTTTTGAGCAAACGCTTAATCTTCCACTTGGGCAAATAACGTAGTTTACCAAAAGACACTGCTGATCGTAGAGCATATTCAGTACTAAGTGCCGCCTAATGTTGCCGTTGGGAAAACTCACTAAGATGACGTCGTCTTGCAGTTGTGCGCTTACATCAGCTTTTTGAAGTTCAGCAGTGATTCTAGACTTCAGCTGTAACTCTCGTAGGACGAGAGGCACTTTTTGTCTGGGAGGGATCCATCATGGGAGTTAGCGCGATATCCCCTGTGGCGACTTGAAACCTTACAGACGTTTGAAATTTTTACATCTGAATCAAATCGCAAAGACTCTTGGCGTTCGTTGGAAACCGTCCGCATACCAACTGCCGTCTGGAGCAGGTTGCTGCCAATTGTCCACTTCACAGCAGTGGGCTGATCTGACCTTGCGTCGATCACGTTTTGAGCTTGGTTTCCAAACGCATTTCACGCCAACTATTCCATCACCGTAAACCACCACTAGCCTGACTAGCGATCCAACCATTATTCGGAATTTCTCGAGTAAGCCTAATGTTGTGAGATTGCTCGTTCACTAACCTGAAACACTCATCCATTGCGGATTGTGTCGATGTTACGAAGCAATAGTCATCTATGTATCCGCTGTACATTAGCGGTGAGCGGTCAAGCGGCCGTTGCTCAATTCTACTCATAAAGCAGGCGGCAAGGACCGACGCTAATCATTGAACCACAGCCTAGTAATTAAAAAATAAAACACCTTATACTGCTACCTCCGAGCATTTGAGAGTCAGATATGACAGCACCCAATGACTCTGTGTAGAAATGTGAGGGAACCAGTAACTTGACTAGCAGAACAGATAGATGTTGGAAAGTTTGTGGTGCATATGTGGAGTGTATACTACATATAGAGTGAAATCACCGTGATATTTTCACAAAGCCGTGATTGCTTAACTTTCAGAGCCGCGGTTTCGTCTGTAAGTACAACTTACTTTTCTTGTTTCCAAAAATAATAAGTATTAAAAATAAGTAATAGGTTTAAACTGGCTCTTGCATGAAAGCAGGACCACATATTGCAGACACATTCGCGCGTTGGTTCTTCGGTTTAGAAAACGATAAAACTTGACAGACTTCCCACGTGTGGTCAAAGATGATGAGCAGTAGAGGACTGAACAGCTGACAGCATGGAAGGCACTGTCGAAGAGCTCACAGTTTAGGAGGGCTGACATTTCCGGAAGCGATGAAAGGATACGAAACCAATACAACCGTTAAACGCTCTCAGAACACGTTTCCGCTTGATCAATGATGTGGTTGCTGGGACAATGGATGGCCAGATGTTACTGAAGTCATGTTCGTGCTTCTGAGAGGAAAACACAAATTCCTCAGAAGCAACAGAACGGAAGAATCAACGCTGGCTTGATGGAAAACAAATAAGCGTTGAAGCAAAAATGTGAGAAAAGAATTAGAGAGTGAGGAGGTATGTAGAAGGATAAAAGTAGGCGTTATTGGATCGTCACAGATTTTGCTTCTATGAAACAGCGTGATGTGATGGCAATTTAAATGATTACCGATTTAGCTTATAAATGTAATGCATGAAGTAGAAAGCTGAGAAAAAAGTTAGTAGTTGCTCTTTCCAGACAAGTCTATCGCCAAATCGTCGACTTGGAAGGAGTGGAAGGCTTGACTGATCTTTGTGGAAACCGAACCAGGAGTCTTGATCAGGAGTGCGCATGAGATTCGGCGTTTCCTTCGACTGCTCTGCCCCCGCCGCTCCCAAAAATTACCAGCATAGTCAGAGAAGGCGCCGACTGCCACGAGCATCCAGGATCAAGGTTCCTGGTTTAGATACCGCTCATACCCAGTCACGTTTTTCAACCCTTCGGGTTTGTTATCTGGGAGCAGAGTTTTCTCAGATGAATAAAACGTTTGCATTAGCTGGGCATGACAGCCAAGTGCATGTTCGTGTTCATCTATCAAACGTTTATTCGTTTCCTTAAGTGTCCTTCTATACTAAACAGGACAACAGACAACAATGTGGTAGTGTGTAGTGTCTCCTTTCATATCCTCACCATCGGCGTTACGTGTGACCCGTATCCGAAACCTCTATGACAGCTGTACCCGCCTTTCGTAGCATTTTCGTGCCCATTAAGGTCACCAGCTACTACGATGACATCTTTCGACGGCAGCTCTGCTGTATTCTCATCAAGCAGGCTCCAAAACTCATCCTTGGCTTGATCGGAGCAGCAAGTCTGCGGAGCATATGCAGAGAAGAAGTGATCAGAGAAGGAGTGAGTCGCTCCCTGGCAGCGACAACGATCTCCTTCAAATGATCGTCAAAGCGAGTTACAACTGAGTTACGAAATCGTTCGGAGACGATTATTCCGATACCACTGGTGATCCTGAGACTTCCACATAGAACGCCTTGAAACCTCGTCCTGTGTCCCTTGACTTGCTGCAGGATCACCTCATCTGCTGCACCGCAATGAAATCGACTCTTCTTCGCTCCAGTGCTTCAACCAACTCGAGCGTAGTACCCCACGTTCAGCGTTGCCACGCGGGTCCTGCATACGTTACGAGACTTACGGACTAGCTCAGTTGCCCCCCCCCCCCCCAATGCCGTCCTACCATCAGGGGCCCTCGCATACTTCTCACATTCGCCAGGCTGCGAGTGCGAATCGCGGCTTCCGCGGATGCCGCAGCGCTATCTCGAACAACTTGCGCTGTCATACACCATGTGATGTGACATGGGTTTTCGTGGGCCGGCCTGTCACATGGGCCTGTCGTCTGCAATCGAGTGTCTGTGTTGGGCTTAGCTCGCAGAGCTGGCAGTTTTCAGTGGCACCACGTGAGGGAATGGTCATCGCCGCGGTAAGAGAAGAGTATCTACAATGTTATGTTTCAAGCCTACAAAAAATATTTAAGATTTGCCGACCTCGTCAAGTTCGTGTGTGCTACACCAAAGAAACTGATTAAACAGCGGAGAAAAGCGGTGCGTACGCGAAGCATTGAAGTCTGCGATACTTACAATAGGAGATGAAGAAAACATTCGACGAAATTTCAGACCGGATAGAAGCGATCCCTGAGAAGCACGAATGAGTGATAGGTGTTGTTGACAAAAACTCTTCTCGCGGTTGTTTCGAGCGTGAAGGAATGGTTTCAGGTGATAACAACAACTCACAACTGTACTGGTCGCTCTAATAACCACAAAGCATCTTAGTCGGCAAACCTCAAAACATCTCTGTAGCCACAGTATCACGTATGTACTCAATTATGCGAACAGAAAGTAGGAGGCAGAAGGACATAGGTAAGAGTAAGAGTCTTGCTAGTCTTGGAAACGTAATTTTGGACGACTCGCCGTTGACGTGAAAATAAGCACAAACGGGATTTCGGAAGCTCTAGGACCTTGTTCTAACGCTCCGCGAATGCGTCGCAAAAGTGAAGGAGGATACAACACCCACCGCAATGGGTGACGTCGGACGCGACAATGGCATGGCATGGCTTCGAACCATTGTCCGCCTCTCGACTTCGTACGAGTTGTTCTGGTTGCCCAGCCACGCGTAGCGGGCGTGGCGAGCCCCGCAAGCTGATTACGTGATGTGTGCCATTGTCGTGTGCGCATCAGGTGAGTCAATTTTTAGCAATCAATCAACATCTTGCATGTACCAATTTTCGGTTGAAAACGACAGTGAAAAAGAAGCCCGTGACTCTTCCTTGCACTAGGAAATTGCTAAAACAGGGTTGCTAAAACTCCTTGAAAGGCGAGCAAACACATGTCTCGGATCGGTGTGCATGGTCCGCGTGAAAAGTCGTCCGTACTGTCTCCTATGTACGGTTGTTGAGGAGTCAATTGGTGTACTTTAGCAGCCGAGGTTAGTGTCCAGGAAAGTGTCACAGGCGTAGGTCCGAAGATGAATAACACTTCAAGAATTTGCCTCTTTCCAATACGAGGAAATTCTGTTCCAATTTTGCAATGTCTTTGTGACCAGCGAGTTAGGGCCTCCAAAACTCTGCTGTGGAATCGCACAACGGGGCAAGACAACACCGCTCAAACAAAACATTTAATAATGTCGAAAAAATGCAAAAATACTGCTTCATTGACCCGGCGTTTGATTCCTTGAGATCGCTGTACTTTGCAGTTTTTTCTACATATGTTTGGAGATTATTATCTTGTTAGACTGAGCGGTTCCGCTGTAAACATGTAGTGTCACCAATTCCATAGTTTCATGGGCGCGTCTAGCGCAGTCGGAGGAGGCGCCGGCTGTCGTGTGCACCCGATACTAGCTTCCTGGTTTGGATTTCTCGCGCGGACTGACTTCCTTCTCTCTGAGGTCGATGAGTTGGTACCAGACTTTTCTGGGAAGGATAAAGCACTAACTTGTTCATCGGCTGGCCACCGCAAGTCATTGTATAGCCAGATACGCATTCAAATCGCCTCCACGACATCTCATTGAAGTAGAACGCGTGGCGCATCCCAAAAGGGATTGAGTAACGCCGTCCTTTATCCTTTATCCTTTAATTCCATAGTTTCAAGAACCCCGCGAAAATGAAACAAACTTGCATAGTGTTTGAAGATTCTTGCAGTGGTATGTATTCATTCTACCCGTTCAGACATACGCCTGATACCCTTCCCTGGTGAGAGTACCAGGCTGATAAGTACTGTCGACATATGCATTCGGCTACTATCATTATGCGTACTTTTCTTTTATAATAATCCAGAAACTATTTGTTAAAACTTTTCGTTTTTGCTCGATGTTTGTGAAGTACACAATTCAGCACTATTGAGTCTGTCAGTTACTGTTTGGGAACTACGACGTATGCGTACCAATTGCTTCTTACTAATAGAAGCTTCTCATAGGTACCTATCACTTCATTAATGAGCTGAAACCCTTCCATTTCCCCACTTAACTAATATCTTCAGTTGGCCATGTTCACAGCAAGCACTAGAAACCTACAGGAAAACGTGCTAAAGAAAACGTTTTTAGCAAGTGAAATCGAATCTTTTGGAGGGGCGCAACTTTTTGAAGGATAAAGATTAAAAGACAATATTCCTCAATTAGTGTCTGGGATGGGTTTTACTCTATTCATAGGGATATCGTGAGAGCATTGTCAGTATGTACGTACTCTACGCAATGATTTGCGGTGGCAAGCCGATGGGCAAATAAGTGCTATATCCTTACCTAAAAAGCCTAGTGACATTCCAATAACCCTGATAGGATGGAGCGTTTTGTTGGTCTGAGCGCTACCTAAAACTGTGGTACCACGCCCCTCCACCGGGAAGGTTATTCTCAAAATTTGGATCACATCTGGAATGATGACAGCTTCAGTAAACCTTACCTCTTAGCTGTTTCGCCGACTTTTTCTTCGAGATTGCGCCCATCTCTCATATGTATGAATATTCTGTACAATACGCTATGGCTCCGCAAAGAGAGTAGTCCCCCTTATTATTGGTCAGAAGTCTTGCTTCCTCATTTTTCGTATCCCTCCAAAAACCATATTAATTGGGGGGGGGGGGGTCGGCATTCTATGAAGGGGAAATTCTTTGATAAAAAAAACAATGATGGTGATGACAACTAGATAAATCAATGGTGGGGTAGCCAAGGGTTCAATGTTTCCAGATATTTCCGGGTATTAAGAAAAGGAGAAGTGTGGGAAGTAAAGGAAAGGAAAGGAAAGGATGATGGAGAAAAAGGACGCTAGTTAGAACCTGCTTGGGATGCTCCACCCACTATGTACATCTTCTACGTATGTGGTGAATGCCGTTTGGACGCGTATTTTAACCAGACAGCGCCTTTAAGAGAGGACATCCTATAGCTTGCCAGTGTCACTCTCTCTTCCCAAACGCGTAAGGTACTAATTCACAGACTAGGGGATGAGGAAGGGATGGAAGACTTGCAGACCAACGGTCGATTTGTGATAACACATTAGATCAGACCCTCCTATACTGCCTAGGATTCTGTATATGTCATGGTTTGGCTCTCACATACTGCAGTTATATTATTCACACTCTTAAAAGTTTCACTAAATTGACGACTTTCGCGCGAGATGCCGAATGTTGACTGCAAGACGACACCAGAAGAAAATATCCTTTCTGGGGATCATCACATTGTCACCGATAAACAGAGCGTTTAGGCAGAAGGTCTACACATAGTTATGCGTACAAATTGTGGTGCTCCAGGTCTGTGTAGGTGTAATTAAAAGGAGCAAATCTGCTGTGACCGATGAAACGCTAGTCTTATGATGCTAACAACGGCCCGACCAGGAACACACAGACGTCTTCTTCGCTTGTACGCGGATCTCTAGAGTAAATCACGAAGTTTACCTGCAATATCGGCAGCTTACATATTGCAAGGCTTGCCTTGTCAAAGAGTTAAAAGTGGGCAACGGCAAGGACAACGACAACGACGAAGAGGACAAGACAATGTGAGGCGGAATATGACACACTTGAATGAGGCGTTGATGAGGAAAAAACGTCAACGTCATTGTTGTTTTCTAGCAGCAGCAGCAGCAGTGTAAGATAGACGTGTCAAATTACAATATACATGTGACACTGGGTTGCTTTCTTCCAAATCCATGATGAACCACGTCTATCTCAAATGACGTCATGGAGGAACATAGAGCACGACAATTCGAAAGCTTGTTAGACCAATCCGGTACCTTAAAAGCACGCGTAGTAAAGATCGGCGCGAGCTTATGTAGGGCGGTGGTGCCCACGCTTTGGCGAGAGTAATTCGCTAACACCGATTGGTGGTAGGAATTCCTCAAAATGGAGACCGGCTTTCCCCCACTACTTCAAAGGGATCACAATCTACGTGGTTCCTCAAGTTTCTTCGCTCTAACATAGATATTCGTTGCGGGAACTCGGCCCCCACCTCAAGCTAACTGGCTGCATCTTGCACGCTTCTCCCTGTCAACCGAAAAGATAAGATTTGCCCCAGTCTTACTTTAACGAGTACAAAAACTGAAAGGCAAGATTAAAGCGGTTTGTTGAATGTTATTCAATGCCTGTCTTAACAATACATACCACGCAAATTTCTAAGGTCTATGGACGTATAAAGAGAGCTAAGAGGGCAAACGTGTTCCTGACGTGTAATAAGCAGCTGGCTTTCTAAAATATTTCAAAATATTTAAATTCCAAAAATGCTCCGTAGCGTTAAAAAAGCTGGAGAATCGTCAATCTCATTCATGTTCTCAAAGGTTCACAAAGTGTGTAAAGTATGAATGGACCTTTCGTTCTTTAAGGCTTTTTATTTCTCCAAGCATTACTTCAAAACGAAAGACGCTTTGACGAGCTTTCACATGCGCTTTTCAAATGTTTTTTGAAGTTGCTAATCACAGCTAATCACACGTTTTTCACACTTTCATGAGCATTCAGGAAAAATCTAGAAGATTTGCGTGAAGGAGGGAATATGACTCGTTCGGTTTCTAATTTCAGGACGACCCTCACAGACGATTGTACACGTTCCGTTTTTGAGCTGCAAAGTACACCTTAATCTAACATTTGACGTCTTGCACTTTAGTTGAGTCATAGGTGCACGGCATGTAGTAGGCACCCAGAACTGCAGCTCTACGGTAAGATAGTATGCGGTAACTAAACTCTTCCGTTCAACATGGGATAATGCTGAGTTCTGCATGCGGCCGGTCGTCGTCGTACGATGACGATGTGACCTCTGCTTCCTTCCTTTTCGATCTTCTGACTCCAGACGGTTGTGGTGCGACGAAGGGAACCCGTCTTCTGGATTCAGAGACACAGAAACGCGCGCAGACGCCGTTGTGTCAAGCAGGAGGAGGCTGCGCTTCCTCTGCTGCTGCAGCATCTCATGCTCAATTCTGAATGCGATTCCTCGTCGTAGGACAACGGCGTCTCCTCCTCTGATTCCAGAAGGTTGTGGTGCGACGAAGGGAACCCGTCTTCTGGGTTCAGGCACTCAGAAACGCGCGCAGACGCCGTTGTGTCAAGCAGGAGGAGGCCGCGCTTCTTCTGCTGCAGCAGCATCTCATGCTCAATTCTGAATGCGATCCCTCGCCGTAGGACAACGGCGTCTCCTCCTCTGACTCCAGAAGGTTGTGGTGCGACGAAGGGAATCCGTCTTCTGGGTTCAGGCACTCAGAAACGCGCGCAGACGCCGTTGTGTCAAGCAGGAGGAGGCCGCGCTTCTTCTGCTGCAGCAGCATCTCATGCTCAATTCTGAATGCGATCCCTCGCCGTAGGACAACGGCGTCTCCTCCTCTGACTCCAGAAGGTTGTGGTGCGACGAAGGGAATCCGTCTTCTGGGTTCAGGCACTCAGAAACGCGCGCAGACGCCGTTGTGTCAAGCAGGAGGAGGCCGTGCTTCTTCTGCTGCAGCAGCATCTCATGCTCAATTCTGAATGCGATCCCTCGTCGTAGGACAGCGGCGTCTCCTTTTCTGACTCCAGAAGGTTGTGGTGCGACGAAGGGAACCGTCTTTCATAAAACTTGTACCACTGCTACCGACGCAACGAGGCGTAGTGAAGGTTGGAGTCAGTTAATCGCTTCTGGAATTCGCTGGCGCGGTATTTCTACGAGATATCGTGTAGGTCATTTCATTGCATACCTAGCCTGTACTGCGCTTGCGCTGAGTAGCCAATAGATAAATAAGTTTACCGATAACGAAGGAATAGAATGTACGATTGCCTTGGACGGACTCGAACCGATTCGGTGTGTAGGCGAGATGCAATATTAATTTCCGCTACGCTACCCGCGCGATTATATTTAAGAATATGGAACCTGAAAAACGGATTTTTTCCATATTCCTTCTTTTTTTTCCATATTCCGTATTCTTATTCTTAAAGTTTCGTCTATTTATGTTTAAAAGATTTTCCCAAACCTAGGTGCTTAACGTTTCAGAAAAGGCTACTAGGGCACTCAGCTTCAGCGAAAGCTAGCACTTTTTCTATTCTCAGAAGTGCATCCTTCAAGCAGGAGACGGAACGTACCATTAACCTTCGTCGGCGAGTTAATCTGACATTGGATTCTTAACTCCAAGCATGCGAAATGTGAATGCGAAGTGTCCGCTATAGGGAAATGTGTTCCAAATTCATCCAATGTTGAGGTAGCTGCATCCCCTAATACAAAATTTGGTTAGCTGCTGGCTATTATGTTTTACCAGAAGTCTACCCCAACGGTAGGAGCGAACGGCTAATAATTGCTTTAGAGGTCATTCGCTGGCGTTAAGGAAAGTGGAGACACAAGACTATGAGCTTCTTCCATGACAAAATATTGGTCGACTTAGCGTGATACAGCGAAATAAAGAAGTAGGTTTCAAGATGTGAGTGGAACTGTGACAGTTATCTACAATAGACGTTGGCTAGTTTCCACAACATCTTCGATGTTTAAGAGAACTTTGGTTTTTAATTATTCTATGGTCACGACATAATTTAGCTCCTTATTACAATGGAAAGCAATACGCTAAGTTTCGAAACCGATTCCAATGTAAGCATCAGACGGAAGCGATGTCTCCAATGCTGATGTCATATGAGGCGAAGTCCTTGAGAAGAAAAGTGAATGAAGGAGAGGCTTCGTAAAGGAACTTGACCACAGCCCGACTCCAAAAATACGAAGATTCTATGGAAATGGTGAATGTAAATTATTGTCTTCTATGGGCTAGGGGTCCACACCTCGAGCTTTGCATTGTTCATGGACTTTCCCCTTGTAAACCGCGGTGCTGGAAGACGGCAACAATTGTCTGTTGACTCATTTTGAAGTAGTTTTTACCATTTCATGCGAGTCTAGTCTAGTCTAGCCTACTAAAAGGGCAGAGCTCAACCTCGAATCCCCGCACCTGCGCGAGATTTTAATGAATCGAAGATCATACTTTCTTGTAAGCAGACACAACGAAGCAGAAGCGCATTCAAACCCTCGACGTGATGCCTATGAGTCCGCCAACCTACCCACGGGTTACCAATCACCGGCACGAGCAGCTAAGCAGCTAAGCCAACCTCTCACCGAGAGAGGCTACTGCACTTCATCTTGAGCACACTTCAGCTATCCCAACCCTGGTCAGTGCAGGAATCGCCCCGATACGCGTGTTCTCGAATGGTGAGACAGAGGTGCCGCTGCCCATATCAGTTCCACCGTTGATTCCTACCGCAGGGACAGTCTTCTGGTTAGTTCATTGAGCTTGAGTTGCATTGAGTAAAAAACGCTGAGTGAATAAGAATGAGAATGGAGGTCTTTTCCTATCTTCGAATACCACGAGTTTGTGAATCAAAAATTTCCCATACACGAACATGGTTGCTACTACTTAGGTACTAAAAATAAAGAAGCTTGCTCGTGCGTGGAATATTTCATAGTCTTTTTGTTTGTTTTTGAAATCTATCTTTTCTTTTGCGCCGCTATGCTCCTTTTTGTATATAACCTGCACTAGACCTCTGGAAATCTTTTATTTCTTTAAAGTATGTGCCCTAATGATTCTTTAGATATTCAGTGTAATAGTGCATCAAGTTATTGCTTATGAATAATGTGCTGTTTCGTTTCTCGCAGAAGCACTCAGCTCTAATTTTTCTCCAAACAAAAAAGTTCGAAGCACTGAATGTGTCTTTCAAACGAAGTTGTATATGAATGTGTCTAGTTACTTCGAGAAAGTTTGGGCAAGAAGCGAACGATCTCATAATAAATACATGGGAATGATGTCGACACTTCGTATTGTATTATATTACATTCGCTCATATATATAAATATACATATATGCATTCATATCCATTTTTAGTAACCCAGGCACGTTAACGTATATGTAAGGTGGGAAAAGTAAAAGAAAAAAGGAAAAAGGTAAGAAAAGCCCTGTTTGGGATACTGCACCTCGTACATACCATCATGTTGTGAGGAACACGGAAAACAACGTTGGTATACAGTACCGCCGCTAAACATTCAACGAATTGGCGTTTCTCGTCGTCGGCGTCGCAAACGCAAAAACGCGATTTTGCGTCGCAAACGCCAATTGGTTGAATGTTTAGCGGCGGTACTGTAGTTGTATCTTTGGCTTGATGTTTTAGTTGAAATTTTATGGGTAGATAGTCGGAATCTGCAGCTGAAATCAAAAGCTCGAAGAAATCGGAACTGAGGCTCAAATTAAAAGTTTGGCAGATGCCGCATTAGCAAATTCTCTCAGTGTGAAAGCATCAAGCAAATAAGCTGGCCATTCGGAAGGTGTTCAAGGTCCAATCTCTTACCTGCTTGGTCACACATTTCTGTGTGCATTAAAAAGGGACCAGATGCTTTATATGGTGTTGCATATATGTCGCAGTGTTGCGTTTTTGTGCAATAGCTAAAAACGCCTAAATGCATTTGATAGCAATGCATTTGTATCATATCATTGGGCGAGCGTTAGAGCAGTTGGAGGAGGCGGCGGTTGTCGTGTGAACTCAATTCGAAGATCATGGTAACGATTTCCTGCCCAGGCCAGCCAAGCCTTACACAACGTCATCTTCAAGGAACTGGTGCCAGATTTGCCAGGGAATGTGAAGCAGTGACGTTTCCAATGGCTGGCCATGTCATCTTATAGGCGATTGAAGACGAAATTGAGGAATGCCGTGCTTAAGCACACCTTAATCTTTCGTCCTCACTGGCTTCGTTTCTAAGGCTACATGAATGTTACCTGTTTGAGGTAACTGAGCACTGCCACCGGTTAGGAGCAAGACATGGTGCGTCGAAACACCAATCGTTTTAAAGAAACTTCCATACAGCTTGCATGTAGGCAGCCAACAACGATTTTAATAACGCTGTACATTTCGAAATTTCGGCCACCAGTGCTTCAGCGATTTGCTGTTTTGCTTCATGTTTACGTACCGAGAGTGTTTTCCGAAGAAACCGTGGAAAACCTCCCTTAAATCAGTGCTCAGGCAATGAAGTTGAAAAGTTGAAATGATGTTGGATGAAGTAATGATGGATGGCGTGTTCAGTATCTACGGGCTCTATTTTGCAAAATTTTATCAACATCTTAAAACAAAAGCCTATTCAAGACCTTTTAATTGCAGTCAAAAGGTATAAGCTGAATTGAACACTTACTCAAAATGAAGTCTGTTTAAGTAGTCTCTATCCAATAGGCGAACGCGATAATACCGAAATAATTGGCGCCTTCAACTCTTTGAAAACGCTTTGAAATAAGCTTTTTGAAACTAGAATAAAAGCTGCTTAATTAAAAATGGTGCCAATGATGAATACCTGGACCTACATACATTTCATAGTGTCGTGAGCTAGAAGCTTCTCTGTTCAGTACAATATCCCCGTGCTGACTTTGAGAAGTAGGCTGTCACATTTCCCATAAGAATTGAAAAATGGAGAAGTACATATCTTTTCCCAAAAACACTTTCTCAACAACAATTTACGAGCTACTTATTTTTCGATCAACTATTTCTTCTGGAGGGAAAACACGGCACTTGGAAGGAAAGTAGCGGAAAATTCGCATGCCTAGGTTAGTAGGGATTCTCTTCAAGGACTAGTACATGCACACTGTAAATGACGTAGCAATTGTTGGATGAGAAAATAAACATTCACCTTAGGCTGCGCTGGACTATGCTGCAAGCAATCCTTTGCATTGTTCTTTTACACTGCTTTCACTAAAATCTGAACAGAATGCTCGACTTTGAGCAAGAAATGTCATCGCAATTAACTGCTCTGCATCACACTACATGTTGTTCTAGACGATCCAAGAGTACTTGCTTAGAAGGAGGATTAGAAGGAGGAAGTTAGATGCAAAAACGTCAAAAAGACAGAGTACTTGACGACGGATGTGAACGAGCACGGGTCTATTAAGATCAACGGTACTCAGCTCTCACGAGTTACATCTTTCAAGTATCAACAGATCAACAGTCACGTCCGATGGTTGGAGGTGAACGGACGCGTGAGTGCAGCCTGGTCGAAATGGCGCTCGTTGACTGGGGTGCTCTGCGACAGGACAATACCGGAGCAACTCAGAGCAAAGGTTTACAGAACAGTCGTCCGCCCAAGAGCGATGTACGGTGCTTAGTGCTGGCCCGTGACTTAGGAAATTGAGAGCCACCTCAGTGTAATGGATACGAAGATGCAACGGTGGACGGCCGGAGCTACGCGTTTGGACCGCGTTCGCAACGACACCATACGACAGAGGTTCGGTGTCGCCCCGATATCCGACCAGGGATGAGCGCATTAGCCGTTATTCGTTATCCGTTATCCGGTTTCCGGGTTTCGTTGTTCGTTATCCGGCGATTCTGGGCCGGATAACGAACAACAATTACGACGACTCCTACGTTTGAACGTGGTAATATGTGTGGACTATGTAGATGACCCTTCACGATCGTAAGAGTTGTTGTCAGGAACAAAAGAAGTCATTCAAATCCAGAAGGGCTAATTGAGACATTTCCTCACTTGGAAATTGGTTACGTAGTTTCGAGGATACCCAACATACATCGTTGCAGAATGAACTGTACATCTATGAGGCCTACTAGACAGAATTGTTCCTTCATTTCTACCCAATTGCACACCAAGAAGGAATACAAGCTGCTATTAGCGGCCATTAGAAGTGTAGGGCCTGGCTTCAGCAAGAAAGAATTTTTACCGCCGACCTTTGCGTCGTGTCATTTGTGGCTCCATGATTGCAGTGTGTTCGATTTGACTGTATGCTATTGTGAACTATCAAGCAAACACAGAGGCACAGCAATGAATACGAACAAAAGAGAATTAGGTTTAATCCAGATATATAGAAGGAGTGAATTCTCCATTAAAAGTTTTAGCGGTGCAACAAGCTACTTACTAAACAAGCTTATCATAGCCGATGCTGCAAGATATGCAGATTCGCTCCAGTTTGTGAATTTCCCGGTGAAACTTCTCTATTACATAGGAAAACTTTCACCTTTATGGATGCGTTGGCTATACCTGCCCTATACCTTGATGCCAGTCCTTGAATGTGTGTTTGGCCTACAAAATTACTCACAGTTACTACCCCACAGAAAATTATTGGTGCTGCATCCATCCCAGATAGTTCCACGTTTAAGTACCTTGGATCTTGGGATGCTATCGAGCAACAACAGCAATAACCGTTCTTATCATGGTCAAGATTGTTATGAAGACTTTACTCGGCTGCGCGTCTCCCGCCTACTTCATAACATGGAAAAGTCAAGAGACATCGGGAGAACTGCTCTTTCAAGGACCATTCCATTTTTCAGCAGCTTCAATTGGAAAAAAGAACTAGGCGGCTGATAAATAAAACAACACAGGCAACCCTCTGGAAACAGGCGAAATGCGGTGTTAGGTTATCTTCCTGCTGATGGGCAGAAATTCCCATGCAGCGTCACTAATGCGACGACCGCACTACGTTTTAAAGAACTACGCAAATGTCTAGGAACGGCTTTTAAATTAAAAGTGCCCCGAATCCTGATCAGCCGTTAAAATTAGATCAATATAAAACAGGTTTTGTTTTTTGTTGTTTGTTCGTTATCCGTTTTTCCGTTATCCGGCCATTCCGGGCAAAATTATCCATTATTCGTTACCCGGGTTTCGAAATTTCATTATCCGCTCATTCCTGCATCCGACAAGCTGCGCGAAGCTCGTGTACGATGGTACGGTCACGTCCTTCGCGCTAATGACGACGCCGTCCGTAAGATTGCTCTGAACCTTGAGGTCCCTGGAAAGCGGCCCAGATGAAGCCCGAAGCAACGTTGGCTAGACACGTTGCACCTGGACTTAAATATAGCTGGTGGGCATCCTGATCAAGCATCTGATCGGAAGAATTGGCGTCACCACACCAGAAGAGCGGACCACGCCATCAAGTGGGACAAACGCTAATGAAAATGAAGCTGCCATCGAAAAACTCAGGTGCTCAACTCGCAACAGCGCTGTTTTCCTAAAGCCATTTCTTAACTAGGAAGGGTTGAGAGGGCCGAGCGAAACAGAACGGGCAGGGCAAGGGCTATAGTTTAGCATTTTAGGGAATCGACGAATTCGAAATATCTCGAACCTTGTTTCAGGTCCGACAACCAGTTCCAAATTGCTGAATATCCTTTCTGGCACTCCGCCATATACCTGTCCACTCCATACCAGGAGTGCTTGTTTGGTCGTACATGATGCCTAAGTATAAATAATTTTGAGGTGTTTGTGGCGACGTGACCTCGGTTGACAGATCTTCTCAAATGACGCGAAGAATGGAATTATCTGTATGTATCACGACAACACCAGCTCTTTAAGACCCGATGAGTGACTTCGAAGAATAATACAGAAATTAGACACCAATTGATAAGCATAGGAGGTTTGATTTGTTTTATTTTCGCATGCGTTTGGATAGCGAAAACCTTCGTCAAATGGAGCAGCAGAGGAATTCGCCACAAAACAAAACTCAGCCGCACGTCTCGTACCCTGTCCTTACATCAAACCTATTGTATATGACTCTACTAATATGTTAACAGGGTAAGGAAATATGATACCTCTTCCTTCTCATTCAATCCACTCATTACACAATTACATTCGTGCGGTATAATATGAAGAAAAAACAGCCAAAGAAAACAGTCAAATAATTACAAACCACAGAATATGCTACTAACCACTGAAGAGGTAGAACTAGCGAAAACGAGCTGTTGACGAACCACTACATACACTGTCGATGCTGCGCCAATTCAGCATTCCAATTTTAACAGAAATTTTAGGAGAATCCGTTCTGATTAGCTATGGAACATAAGAATACCGCTTTCAACTGAACCTTTTTATGATAAAATGGAGTGCAGCTATATCATGCGAAGCACATTCCATGCCAAGGCAGACGCCATTTGGGCTGTCAATCAAATTAATACAGCGATCTACTGAACGAGCCCATAGCGCAACCACGGAAATTTTTCTCACAAAAAAAAAATAAAAAGGTAGAAAAACTTCCATAGCCATAAATATACAGTTTAAATATACAGTTTTTTTAGACATACTGTTGTTGTCAATAAATTGAGTACTGATTTAAATTTTTAAATCAAAAATCTACACTTTGATTATATTTGTGCTGTTTTATTTGGAAAATTTGGAGGGTGTTAATTTTGAGTAGAGGTAATAAATGTAATCCTTCACAAGAAAAAGTGAGATCACAGGAACTAACGAAATCAACGAGGACACATTCAACAGCTGCGAAATTAGTGAGTTGTTTCTGACGCAAATGAGAATCAATAGCTCGGAAAAAGTAATAGACAGTGGGAGAAAGGTAGGGAGAATATGGTGGGTGAGGGAGTACTTCGATACCTAAATGGGTCAATTTTTGCCGAGTGACTTGTGAGGTTTGTGGCCTTGCGTTGTCCTGCAACAGGAGCGGCCCCCTTCTATTCACCACTGCCGAGCACAATTTTTGCAACTTCTCATACATTTTCTAATTCATAGCAGTAAGACTCTGCTGTGACTGCCCGACTAGCCTGCAGAAAGCCCTAATGGATTAGACCTCTACAACACCACCACAAATAAGCATAACTTTTAATGGTGAAGGTCGGGTATAGGGTAGGATGTTGGAGGAGCATCCTTATCTACCCAGACAAATCCCAGCTTCCTGATATCGTGAAGGACCCATTTGTTATCCAAACTTATAAGACGGCTTACAAAACGCTCATTTTTGTAGCGAACTAGCAGGTTGGAACAAGCGCCGAAGGTCATCGGTCAGCTCATGAGGCACCCACTTCGACATCTTCTTCACCTTGCCGATTGTCGCTTAATGTCTCGTTACCGCACTATGATGTACGCCAGGGTCCTCTGCGAACGTACGTGTATTCGTCTCCGCATTTGTCTCGACGGCTCTCCTTAAAACTTCATCGTGAAGCGACGACCTGCGCCCGCCACCTGGTTTTTTTTTTCGAGACCTAAAGCGCCCGAAGCGATTTTTTCGAAGCTGAGCCTCACCGTTCCTTCGCAAGGACAGAAGCGCTACTTAGGGTAGTTTTTACTTTTTTTTCATCCCGAACTACTTAGGTTCGGGATGCCTCTGGCACCGGATGCCTCAATTTAAATTCGCAAAGCATGATGGGACGATAGTCTGGTCGGTTCACGGTTTAACGAAGCCCAGGAAAAGGTCGGCTGGAAAAATTAGAGCGACATCTACATAAGTCTTTTGAAAAAAGCAGGAAAAACCTACCGAACGGTACATATGTGTGGGTTTCCCTGAGAAGAAATGATTTAGTGTACAAAACTTATTTATTTATACGTACTTCGAAACGGAGATTAATTTCGTGACAGTCCAATAACAGTTACAGAGTGACATGAAGTCCATTATGCAATCAATAGAGTTTTAGAAAAAGCGACACATACTGAAACATTGGTGTGTGTGTGTTCGGTAAGTGCTAGTGTTGCCGAATAGCAACGTGTGAGGCTAATCTAGTTGATGACACCGAATTAGTGTGCTGGAGGAGGAAGTCCGGGAACTGGAAGAAGCCATAGAGCTCGGAAAGCACGTTGCGCAGAAGCGCAAAGGGAAATTTTGGGTGATTAGCTGTTTGCGTTTCTTTTCTCAGTATGGATTAGCACCAGAGCAGATTAAGTAGCCACCTTAGACAGATTGTGTTTGACTTTTTTTTTGTGTAATCAACGGCATGCTATATGTACCTTGAGAGGATCCATGTGATCAGGGGAGGGAGATCGTTAGTAAAACACTAGCCCAAACTTTTCGCAGAGGGGTTGTTTACGGCGCTGATCATTTATATGAGGTTCGTTACTAAAACTTTGATTGATTACGGTATGTTACGGTAGGTAATTGTGAGTAAGGAACACTCAGCAATGCTCACCCACCGTAATAAGTTGAAATTTTAGGGTCGGACCTTACATAAGTGATCAGTGCCTTAAATAATCTTTGCAGGCTATGCTTAGGCGAAGAAACCATCCAACTCTGAAGTTGTAAAAGTACGATAGTGGCTATGAACCAGGTTTCCCTACTGGTCACCTTGCTTGTTGCGATTTAAATAGAGTGAGTTGGTTGATAGTGGTGGCTCATTCCTAAAAAGTGCAACTCACTCCACCACAGGAGAGTCAAACCACACAGCACTGCGTCTCGCCGCGCCACCCCTCTATCCACTGCGCCAAAGCTGCTTGTTTGCCTTGTCTTGTCCTTGTCAGTTTCCAGCCTCCCGTGAATAGTCGGCTCAGGGCAAAGGGCTAACGTCGCCAACGGTTCAATTTCCGTCGGGCCTAACTCTGAGCAAAGTTGTAGCCGGGTCGAGAGACCTTCATTTTGTTGCTCCCAGGAAGCGCCATTCTTCCCTTATACAACACTTGGTCCGTTCCCGTTCCGTTGAGACAATCTCCTGGTTAGTAAACCTTCATCGGATTTGCACCAGTATGAGAAAAGTATAGGAATTCCAACGATGACGAAGATTCCTAATACGGGGCGTTTGGTAAGTATATACCGCTTTTCAAAAATGTGGGAACTATAGTATTGAGGTACTCGTTAAATGTTACAGGATTTTGTGTTCAACCCCGCTAATCGAGCGCAGTCAACCCGAACTTTCGTCTTTCGCTAAAACGCCCCTGCCTCTAACATTACAGGAAGAGAAGTAGCGCATGCAACCACCAATTCTACAAGAAAACTCATTTTTTTAGATATGGCTCGCTCCAGAACATCTGCGCTCAGCCTACTCGTGATGGAAGAAGTCCTAATGATAGCATGTCGCCTAGTTGTATAGCCATTTAACATTGTCTTTGTTGTAGTGTCTGATGTTTAACGATGCTCTTTTACTGCTTAGCGCTATGAGCAGATCTTTGTTCCACACAGGCAGTAAAGTTAAAATGAGAATCATAAAAATACAATCTCTTCAATCATTTCTGGCATATGCAACTCCGGGTGGTGAAAGAAGGGCGTTGTAGATATTTTTCTCATCAAAATAGTGGAAACGGTAGCAGGAACGTGTTATCAGCATGGCAGCAATGGTAGCAATATGATGCACCCTCTTGGTAAATATTGTCGCTTTCAGAAGGAAGACGGCGAGTAATTTTATGGTTCATAAAGGGGCCGCGAGGAGGTCCGAAGGCCTCCCACGGGACGCTTTCGTCTGCAATACGAGGTGTGTAAGCAATTTCTTTTCGGAGGCAAAAGATCAGGGACATCCGAAACGCTACGGAAGGGACCTGCCAGGAAGGCAGTAGATACTAAAGCTCCTTGGTTAAATGTGGCTATTAATAGCGACAAAGAGACTGAGATCGGCATGCAGCAGTTAATTAATGGAGAACCACTCAGCAGAGCTGAGGTGGGTCCGCGTCGCCGAACAGAGCTGGCAGACTTTTCGAGTAAACATGATTAGCTGGAGAATGCCAAGACGATGTTTCAGCTGAGACAGCGAGTACTACGACAGCCCATTTTAGCCATTGCCTTTCTGCGAAAACTTCTGTTAAGGATGAGCAGCAGGGTATGTAGGACTGACGCAACCGTGGGATCAAACAACCGGGTAGCGGAAACTCATCAATTCTAGTCGAACAACTCGCGTATGCATGAGTAAGTACCGGGCGCATTGTTGGGATGAGCATTGTCCACAGAGAGAGGCGAGAAATCCGTGAGGAAAGCCGAAGGCGGGTGTGGTCAGGCAAAAACATGACTCTCGCTTCGGACACCAGGAGCTAGAAGAAGCTCCAGCACATAATCGACTCCGTTAGTTCACCTGCTGACTGAATCGCTGTGGCTAGTCTTGGAGCATTTCGCATTGAGTGGCGAGGAGCCGTAGTTTCATTAAAAGATGTGAATCAATGGCTTATTCAATGCATTTTAAGGTTGCAGGCATACATGTATAACAATTGCGGTTTAAAACCAAAACGCTTAACGTAAATGTAAGTTGATACCAATAGGACTGTTCAAGCTGTGGAGCCAAGATTGTTAACCACACTTCGGCTGACGTTTCGGCGTAACCGCCTTCTTCAGAGCCTGGAAAAGTCAATCAATCAATCAATCAATCAATTTATTACGCTGAATAAGACAGACGTGAGATAACGTCAATTAGCAACAACATACATTCCAAACTCGCTTCGTTATCAAGTAACAATTCTGAGTGCGACTAATATGACAAAACAGCTTTAGATGCCATACGCTTGAAAGACCAAAAGTTCATTGGCAGTGGATCGAGTTCGGTCCTTAGATTAACGTAGACGGAGCCAGCTCGCACCGTGAAGGTGTGAGATCTAACGCTGCTCTTAGGTTTTGAGTAAACTATTTTTACTTTACCTCCTCGCGTCCGCGATGAAGCAAGGCTGTAAAATGCTGATTTGTCGACATCACAGATTCCCGAAATGATTTTAAACACCATGCAGACATCTGTCAACTTCCTTCTTGACTGGAGTGAGTGTAGTCCCAAAAAACTATTTCTGATTTTGGATTTTGGTATTCTGGAGTACAGAAATCCTCCATAACGGATGATCAACTCACGCGAAAAGTTGTTTTGCACTTTTTCTATAGCCTCTATATCCTTCAACTTGTGTGGGGCAAATACGGTAGTTCCACACTCCACCAGTGGTCTTATATATATTTTGTATGCTTTAGTCAAAGCGTGCATTGGCCCTTCCACAAATAACTTTGTAATGTTCAGAAAACTCTAATTCGCTATTGTAAGCGAAACCTAAATCAACAACACTTTCCACGTGAGGTATAATGGTATCATGCACTGTATACCTTGTTGAGCATTCAGACCCTCCTATTGTCATAGTCAGGCGAGGTTTGGAAGGTTACTCGTCCAAGAACTATTTCAAGTCACAGGAGTTTCTGGAATTAATAAGAAAAGGAGAGTCGATGAGAAAGAAGGTTGTAAAAAATTTGCTCGACTAGGAGAAAAGTCCTTCACCCTTTGGAGTCTCTGCTCGTCACCCAGGTCATTTGCATACATAGGCCCCAGCGCGCTCTAAAGATGTATGCGCGTTAGCAGCTGGAAGTGTTACGTTGTGCATCCCACAGTGGTCTCACATCCTTCTTTGATCTCTAGCTTCGCAGCAAACCTCATTGTTGCGAATCGGTGGCCCCACTCGCGAGGGAGCATGCCCTGTTGAGTGTGGTCCCCCATTCACCCCGTGGTGCTACGAGGTAACCAGGAACCCAGGACCCAGGGGACATACGGGGGACCCCATGGTGTGAATAGGCCACGCCCCCTTCCCTGGCAGACGGGGGCCCCGCGTGGTGACTTCTCTCCCATCGCGCTGGACAGCGCCTGGATTGACGCACGCCCGCACCACGCACCAGCCGCGGGTGCCTACAGACGTGCTGTATTGAACCCGGACTGTATTGAGCACACACAACCCCCGAATACTACATGATGACCCCATGGTACCCAGCTACAACACTAACCCCTAACTGACCCACTAACAGCAACAGCAAATATACATAACAATACCAATACCGATAAGACACTGTTAGGAGACTCACCACCTTCCTCGTCTCGTGCAGGATAACATAGATATAACCACGGTTTATTCCATACACCAGCACCACACGACCATAATAAATATAGCTGCTAGATACTAGAATATAGAATAGGAGAGGCCGCTCCGGCCGGTAGAACTGTATTGGCTATCCGAGGCTAGGCGAGCCCCATCCAGGCTCGCCGTCCTCCCTGTACTGCAGCCGGCTGTAGTGCGATGTCAGGAGCGGCAAGGCTCCGCTCGGAAGATCCCCGGGATGTTGACGAAGCGGGCTCACAATGGCGGCGCCCCCAGAGCCGCGCCCGCGCAGCCGCTCGACGTGTCGACCGAAGTATAGAATGAGCCGGGCGGGGGGCGGCGCACCGCGGTCCCCGCCGACCAATAGCGTGCGCGGGCAGGCCGAGCCTCGGGAGCGCCTCATCGGGGTCCCGAGCGGATACGGCAGCCCGCGGGAGTTTGAATATAAGGGAGCGAACCATCGCATTCGCGACACTCCCGCCAACAAAAAGAGAATGGTCTCCCGCGGGGGCTTCTACCGAATCCTGCCTTGCCGCATGGGGCTTAAGGCCCTTTTGGATTGAGTGGGAGCCGGCTACAGCACAGGTGGAACGAGCTAACCCATCTGGAAGCTTACGACCCAGACCCGAACGCCCAGGAAGAAAAAGCGCTGGGTGCTGGAGCGGTCTCGTCCTGTACTGACTAACAATACCGTGGGTCACAACTATACAAACAAAAATCAAATTTGTCAGTTGCTACCTGTAATGCCTCATGGATCAACTTCTATACAAATGGAGGCTTCTAACCTACAAGGGGGGTCTACAGGGTCATGATTGACCTACATATAGAATACGAGTAACTACTACTATGAGAAATACTACACTAAGTACTACTACGAACGATAAATAAGCAATTAACAACAGAACAACTAAAAGGATTGCAACAACTGACAAAGAATACAATAAATCACACTAAACAACACTGGAATGACTACAAAGCAATGCACGTGCACTCACGACACCGCAGGTGAGGCGGGTTCCGCCGCAGGGGCGTACTACCGCAGCTCGCTCAGTCCATCTAAGCCTGGCCGTGCTGGGAACCCATCCATGGGCCGAATAGGAGGCTGCTCATCGATCGCGTGGACTGGCGCCTGCTACTGAAACAAGGATGTGAGACACGCAACACCGTTCTGTAATGCCTAACTGGAAGATTAACTCACAAAAATAAAATATTATAAATTACGAAAAAACTGTAATGAGTAAACAACTAATTCAAAAGTGGCTTAGGCTTTCGGTGTCCATTGAGCTGGTTGTCTTCCTGTCGCCGTGGAGCGTGTCGTCTTCGCGGGCCCGGTGTTGATGTCGATCGTCGACTTCGGCGTGATCGTCGTACCACTGCTCCACGTCGTCGCAGCTCGTCGACTTGCCGCTCGACACAGTGGAACCTCAAGTAACTGTATTGCATAAACAATAAGCAAATACATAAAAGAGGAACTCAGTGTGCGATCGGGAGCGGCATCGTCGATCACTTGGACTTCAATCCGTCCTTCCACGTTTCGCATCCTTCGAATACGTAGGTGGAGTGCCTAGCCTATCTCCTATCTGCAATGACTAAACGATTAAAAGAAATAGTGACAAGATAACTGGAGTGACTCGGTGAAACCTGTAATGAGTGATTATCATATTTTTGGGGTTGTATCCCCACTGTAGTGACTTACCACGGTCCTTCGCTGTCGTGGTCCGACTCCTCCTGATCGCGGCCTCGGTTGCTGCTTTCCTCTCTAGGAGAGGCCTCCCGCCGCGCGGACGATGAAGATGTAGGAGGAGTCAGTTGATGTTGTGTATTGACTCTGGTCGCACGCGTTGGCATCCCAGTGGGACTGTAAGTCCCCTAGGACGCTGGCCTCCTCTTCCGGGAAGGCCTGAACTTCGGCCAGCGCGCGCATCTTTTCAACGTTCCTCGAGCCTACTAAGGAAGCTCTAGCTGTATTGAGCGTGGTAGTTGATGTTGAATCCACGCTTCCTTCCTGTCGACTCGTCCGGGCTGGCTCGGCTTCCGTCCGGGGCAGTTGCCATCTGGAGCTCCGCTTCCTCCAGGGCCTTCCTAAGCGTGTTGATGGTCTTCCTGATTCGTGCCTTGGTCGCTCCGATGGTTGACATAGTGACAGCTCGACTGCGGGTTTGCCTGAAACACGTACTAAACGACTTACGGGGCCCCTTGCAGGGGGCACCCTTCGCGACGCGTGAGGTTCGAGGAGGACATGGTGGAACAAATTAGCAGGATAGTCGATGGAAAAGACAACCGGAGCGGGTAGGAAAAAGAGAAACTACTAAAGTACTACTGAAGAATGGACTAACAACTACTAGGAAGGATAAAGTACTAGAAAGGTAAACGAGATATCTAGAGAGGAGAGACAGTAATAAGAAGATATATGAGGACTAGATGGAAAACAAATTGAAAGGGCTGTAATGCTGATATATGGAACAAACCTGTATTGCCGACGAGGAAACTGGTGACTCCCCTTTTTTACCTAACCCCAACTACGACTAAAAGGAAAAAAGAGGGTTTGTGTGCCGTAGGTGCGCGCTGCGCCAACCCCTTGTGAGCGCTGCCTTTGGGAGGTCTCGCAGTATCCCCATCTGCCACGGAGGGGGGGGGGGGGTTATTAACCAACCCAAAACAAAAGAATGGAAGGGGAAGTATTATAGCCAGCCCAATACAAGAGAAGGGAAAAGGCTGTAGTATAGGGGGAAGTAATTACTAACGAACCCATGACAAAAGAGGGGGTAGTGTAGGGGGGACATAGCTAGCGCACTACCCAGGGTGTTAACGGGGGGACTCTGGTGCTGCGGCAGCGATCCATCCAAACACCAACACCTACTGCCTGAACCGGGTGGCCAGCCCGTATGGCAGAGGATCAATGAGACGCGTCTCCCCTAGGTGCGACCAGGACTTACCCCGCCTGGTACTAACAAGCTCGGGCTCGAGCACACCTGCCGCCGACGCCCCGCGCGTCGCCCGGTCCCCACACCGCTGCACCACTGTCGTGCGCCGGCCCAAGCGCTACCCATCCAGTACCCAGCAGCGCTTTATACGGCCGTCTGCCACCCAGCCGTATGGCTGTCTGCCACCCAGCCTGGAGTTTCTGCGCGCTGCCCTGGCAGTGGATGGGAGCTGTACTGCTTGTTTTGCCCCAACCCTTTCAAAAGACCCCAGGGAAACTACAGCCGCCCACGGGAAGGCATGGCTCCCTCGCATCAGGGCGTGGTAGGGCCAGATTTTACAGCCAGCTGACATAATGGCCAGCCGGCAAACGGGTCCGCTTACCAACGTCCGATGCACCATGTTGCGAATCGGTGGCCCCACTCGCGAGGGAGCATGCCCTGTTGAGTGTGGTCCCCCATTCACCCCGTGGTGCTACGAGGTAACCAGGAACCCAGGACCCAGGGGACATACGGGGGACCCCATGGTGTGAATAGGCCACGCCCCCTTCCCTGGCAGACGGGGGCCCCGCGTGGTGACTTCTCTCCCATCGCGCTGGACAGCGCCTGGATTGACGCACGCCCGCACCACGCACCAGCCGCGGGTGCCTACAGACGTGCTGTATTGAACCCGGACTGTATTGAGCACACACAACCCCCGAATACTACATGATGACCCCATGGTACCCAGCTACAACACTAACCCCTAACTGACCCACTAACAGCAACAGCAAATATACATAACAATACCAATACCGATAAGACACTGTTAGGAGACTCACCACCTTCCTCGTCTCGTGCAGGATAACATAGATATAACCACGGTTTATTCCATACACCAGCACCACACGACCATAATAAATATAGCTGCTAGATACTAGAATATAGAATAGGAGAGGCCGCTCCGGCCGGTAGAACTGTATTGGCTATCCGAGGCTAGGCGAGCCCCATCCAGGCTCGCCGTCCTCCCTGTACTGCAGCCGGCTGTAGTGCGATGTCAGGAGCGGCAAGGCTCCGCTCGGAAGATCCCCGGGATGTTGACGAAGCGGGCTCACAATGGCGGCGCCCCCAGAGCCGCGCCCGCGCAGCCGCTCGACGTGTCGACCGAAGTATAGAATGAGCCGGGCGGGGGGCGGCGCACCGCGGTCCCCGCCGACCAATAGCGTGCGCGGGCAGGCCGAGCCTCGGGAGCGCCTCATCGGGGTCCCGAGCGGATACGGCAGCCCGCGGGAGTTTGAATATAAGGGAGCGAACCATCGCATTCGCGACACTCATCAACTTGACAGAATCATACCTAGTGCAGAATTTCTGGCCATACATATGTGTTTGTTCTGGCTTTCAGCTGGCCGTTTTTTCGAGGAAAGGAACTTGATACGCCAACGTATCCTTATTTCGCCGTCGGCTAGATGACAAAGAAGAAATTGGTTTCTTTAGCCATTTGTGGAAATAAAATATTCGCAAGGTGTTGCACGAACGTTTGCTAAGCAATTTTCTTTCTTTTCGATAATTTGCCCAACTTGGACAGATGACTGAGATTTTGTATACTTCAATGTCTCAAACCGGGGCCCGCATTCATGAACGCGGCCGGAGGTAAATCCTACCCCCGACTTACCTCGACGGCCACTTATTCGCCACTTTCCGGGAACTTACCTCTGCTTCTCATTCATGACAGTCAATGCAAGGGTTTTGCTCCACTGCCAGGGAAAGATTGCATTGGCTCAGAAATTAGCAGCGGAGCAAAATCCTTGTTATGGAGGAGAATGCTCCCCGATGCGTCTGCGAGGTAGCATTTACCTCGAAACTTACCTCTGGTTTTCCCCGCCGCGCGTTTATGAGTCGCGTGTAAGTGGGGAGTGGAGGTAGGTTTCGCACTTACCTGCCGGTAAGTCGTTCATGAAACCGGGCCCAGAGTAATTTTTGCCTGGAACCTACAACATAGGGTATTATCGCTTTGCTGATCAATTTACAGTGTGTCTAATAAATACTGCAATATAGACGCAGTCGCATAAAAGCTGTAATAATGAACCAAATTTGACACAATTTAAATAACCGTTTGCATTAGAGATTAGAGACCTAGATGGAGCGATCTTAAACAAAAAGACTCACTGCTGGCTTGAAGAGAGCTTTCAGATCGTGTGCGCAGCTTTGCAGGTCGCGTCAAAGCACCTCTTACAGAATGTTAATCCTCATTGTTTTAAAGGACGATAATGGATTGTCACCTTTCTGTATTGCGTAGGGCAAGCATTTTTCTCTCTAAAACGGCAATTCAAGTAGGTTCGAAATTTAAGCCTCGCAGAAATTTATGTATCCCTTCTGCTTGTACGACGATAGCGAGATAGATGGGAAACCGCTGCCACTTCCCTTTGACTTTGAGGGTTTGCAATTGCCCTGGCGGCCTGCGTATTTTTTCCTGAACATCAAGGTTGGGTTCCAAAAAACGGTTTTCTTGCTCAGCCTAACGAACATAGTTTTCTGCTGATTTCACTTCTCTCGCACCAAAACGTAGTGTTTGAAGAGCAGTTGCCATGTTTGGAGAGTGTTAGTTTCGGGAGATTTTTTTTCATTAAGGAAGCACTGGCTCGAAAACCCATTTCTACGATGCGCTCCAGAGCTATGAGTACTGCTAAATTTTTTCTTTCCACTCTCTTTTTATCATATGCCCCGCGAGTTGAGTGAGCGGAAAATTTTGTCACGTTTCGAGATTTGTTCTTCTCTACCTTTACGCAATAAAACTGACCAGTTTTTGGATCGAATCATCGCTTGCGATGAAAGGTGGATTCAGTATGATAACAGGAAACGCTCCGGAAAGTGGCTGAATGCCGACGAACCCCCTGGGCATTTTCCAAAGGCGAACCTCTACCATAAAAGTTAGTGGTTACTGCGTGGTGGACGGCGGCTGGTGTGATCAATTACAACGTTTTGGCAACAGGCCAAACGATCATAGCAGAGTCCTACTGTAAGGAAATTGACAAAATGCACCGAAAATTGCGTCAACTTCAGCTGGCATTGGTCAGTAGAATGGGCACATTTCTTTTGCACGATAACGCCCGCCCACACGTTTCACAAATCACTATTCGAAAATTGAACGAATTAAGGGCTGAAGTTCTTCCTCACCTGCCATATTCTCCAGACCTCTCACCAACTGACTACTACCTTTTCAAACACTTTCAGAACATTCTAGCTGGTAAAACATTCACCAATCATGACCAAACCACAACAACTTTCGTGGATTTTGTCAAATCTCAACCACCTAATTTTTTCGCTGATGGAATAATCGAATGGCTACCCAATGGCAAAAAATGCTGATTCTAACGGTTTTTATTTTAACTGAATCCGATAAGATTTGACAAAATTATGGTAGTTCAAAGTGAAGCATTCAAACGGCTGAAAACTCCGGACAGCCTAACATGTGCATATATAAGGGCTGCCAACCCCACACATATTTTCGAAAAGCTGAACGAAATGTTGAATGTGCAGATTAATAAGGTCAGTTTCATCTTTATAGTAAAATTATAGTATTTTATCTGTACAGGTTGGTAGACAGTAAAAAAAACACGTTCAAATGTCCATCACTCCAGCAAGTGAGAAAATTCGTCACTCTTATCGGCATCGTTTTTTGTTGGATTTGATATAACACTGTTTTACAGCTAATGTAAATATTACTAACTGCACTGACTATAAATCTTACTATATAAAGGACAAAATAGTAAAGGATGATGACAAAATTAGACCCTATGTGGGGAGGGTCACGCATTCTACATCTGCGGCATATCGTGTAGGCGATTCGGGCTCGTATTTGTTCTGCAAAACGAATTGCGAAGGCAAGTCTGTAGACATGTCAGTGAGGCTAAACATTTAGATAAAACGATGTTTCCGAAAAAAGAGAGCGCCGACTACTTGCTGTGATGTAGGAGCGCAACAGACGCACGGCGGTCGGTTCAGTGTTGTGGGATGAATGCTTGGATGTGGCGTAAAGGGAAGTTTGTGATTGCTTTAGAAAAACTGAAAAACGTGGATGGCTCAAACACAAGGGCTAGAGGGTTTGGAATGGAAGTCTCGTTGTGGATTCGCTACAAATGAAAACACAACGTGCGAAAAGCTGTGCCGAGTTGAAACGCTGTAACGTTGTACTGAACTGCGCTGGGCAACATCTGGGCTCAAGGGATATTCAATTTTAAGTACTGAACGGGCTTCTGCTAGGAGCGCCAAGGCAAACCTTCTTGACACTAGTTCGTTAGATGAGCCAGATCGACACGGGCACATTCGCGCTCAGTATTTTTGTTAAGTTCAGGTGACACAAATAAAGTATCAGAGGTCCATCGAAGAGGTAGACTCAGCCATCGCTCGCTGTGCTTCATTTTGAAAGTTTCCTGCTCCAGTGCCATCTTGTGAGTGAGGGCGAGTGCGAAATGGCAATTTGCCGGGTCCGATGTCTTGCCCTTCCTAGCTACATACCTACATACTTCCCTGCCTTCCTTTCTTCCCGTACCTTTCTAGTTTTTAGTTGGACCATCTCTCCGTTATTGGTAGAATGGAAGTCTTGGTTGGCTTGGGCAGAACCTTAACGAAGGTTCCCAATTCGGGAAGCACATTGCACGCCCGCTTCCTCCTACTGTGCCACGCAAGTATAAATTATTATGAAAATTTAAATACGTTTACTCAAAATATTCCCACAAATGTCATCTACCAAAAGGAAATAGAGGCAAGCTGAAGTGTGGGTTTGAAGTCTCTGGCTTTTACCGCACCTTGCGTACAATGCAGTGCACGACAAGAGAGTACAATACCGCTCAAATTCTTTGCGAAAAGGACGCTATGCGACGGATTAATCTGTCACAAAGCGTCGCATTGCCATAACTCTTTTCAAAGTTATTTGTTTAAAATCTAATTAACACCTTTTGTAGCAGGCTACTAGTTGGGTAATTCTTAACTGAATCTTAGGTTTCCGCGTGTTTGCGCTTATCTGAAATCGGGCCTATGTTACTCAAACTTGCCACTATTTAGTACCACAATGACACTTGATGTGTAACAAATACAGATCTGTTGAAACTAGAGGATTTCTGAGTTTCGATGAACCTCGTCAACGAAAAGCCTTAAGGACATGCCACTGGGGATCTCGGAGGGGTCGTAAATCAATTAGCAAAGCCGAGGAAACAAAAGCTTTATAACTAGGTCACTGTGCAATCGCTTTAGATGATGTTCAGATCGCTGGATAGAAAATGAGACGGGCTTCTAATGGTGTTAGTTAGATTTCAAACAAATAACTTTGAAAAGAGTTATGGCAATGCGACGAATTGTGACGGATTAATCCTTCGCAAAGCGTCTTTCTTGCAAAGAATTTGAGCGGTATTGTACATATAGGGAGATCTTACACAGTGGTCCCTTTTTCTTATGTCTATCCTTAAAAATTAATGAGCTGGTTTACAGACTACTCAGAATGTTGACGGCTAACGTTACACGACGGCCCTAACATGTGCAGTATAGTGCTCGTAACATTTTTATGCCTTTAGCTGGATGAAATTCTGTGCTGATTTCAAAGTGAAAGAAGTGGATTATTTCACGGGTTAGGTTGCTATGCATCTACCGTTCTGTATCTTGCAACTATTTCATAATGGGGTCTGAGTCCTGTATTTGTAGAGGGTTTTTGTCCGATTCATATTTCTATCGGTACACTTGAATATGAATTTAAAAAAAGGTTTCTTAAACAAGAGTTCTAGCAAAGGCAGAAGCAAAAATACATACTTAAACTTCAAGGACATGTAGAAAGTACGAACTTGCCAATCGACTAGACATCACGATATATTAGACGAAAGCATGGCATGAATGAAAATTCGAAAGAACCAAAGATTTTTCAGTTTTTTCTGCTCTTTAAAACCCTATAAATTCTCACAGTAACTGAAAGGGCAGGTGAACTATGGTCATCCGAACACTGCAGTCAATTTGTAACACCCCCTGCATATAGGGTTTCCTAGAGGCAGGGTGGAACACGAGAGACAAAAGGATGGGCGGCGCAGCATGCTGATTGAAGGTTTGTTGCCGTAGTGGGGTGTAGAATGAAGTGTGAAGATATTCGATCTAGATAACGACGTCTGAGACGCCTAGTGAATTGGCAAAAGACCGACGAGATGCCAGAGAGTCATAATTGCTTTCGCGATTACTGCCTAGATGCTAGTAAATTGTTTTATTTCCCTTAGTTAGATTGTTGTGGTCTACCGGTTCGTACGTCCGCGCGCCCTAATCTGATTGAAAATATCGCTAACCGTTTTCTTTGCGCACCGCAACGTGGTCAAACTTCAAAGCAGGTGGAAGGTTGCAGATATTCATCGCCTAATCGTATCTCTAGTGAAGCATGGAGAAGTTAGCCAAAGCGGTCGGTGTGGTCTCCAGATGAATGCCCCTTCACACGCACATTCCCACTCCGATCCATGTGCAAACAGATCGGTCAAGCCGGCGTGAAATGCGCCCAGGGCGACATCAGCGACGATCATTACGCCACATCCAGATCGGCACACTTCGAAAACAATTCGTTATTAATGTGGCTGCGTAAAGCTCTAATTGTCCTTAGCACTAATTAATGACTAATTAATTATTGTGTTAGAATCGAAGGGCGGAAAAAACTATTGCAAAAATTGGAACGGACACCATGCTGGACGTTGAACGGTTGGTGGAGTTTTTTTTTTACTCTGTGTGATATCGAGTACACGGGCACGTGGAGTGCAGCTGGAGGAGGCGCTGGCTGTCGCGTGCACCCGATGCCAGGTTGTTGATTTGGTTTTCCCGCCTAGACCAACCAAGCCTTCCATCCCTCCGGGTTTACAGAATTGGTACCAGACTCGTCTGTAAAGGGTAAAGGGCTGAGTCGTCGATCGGTTGCGCATTCAGTTTGCGCATAGACTGCGCCTTTTTACTATTAAATTCAAGTGTAGCCGGGAAATTCGTGGCAGGCATATTCTCACTGTTTCTTACAGAGGCGTTTTGGAAAAAGACAAAGGCAAAAAAAGATTGCACAGAGAGCGGAAGCCATTCTGCCAAGAGCAAAAAGTGGATTCTCACGCATATCAGGTAACTGCCGCGGCTTAGTGGTAGCGCCTTCCGATCTCCACTTTCCGCTGAGTCCGTTCGGCACAAAACTTTCTCGAAGAGCGAAGTTATGTACAGGTCGTGTTTCTAATTACATGTTCTTCCTTGAGCAGCTGTTAAGTGGCTCGCTGTGTAAAAAGTCGTCCAAAGCCGTTTATATAAATATGTATGCACAGGTGAGAAGAGGAACGGAAGGAACGGTGAGAAGAGAAGAGGTTTTGTTGATGGTACCGATTAGGCTGCAAGCTGCCAATGCGTAGAAACGAGAAACAGAAGCATTGCTTTACAAACGACAGCACTTAGGTAGATATCGTCGATCTCCATGAGTTCTCACAGTATGCCGTTCACTGTTGAATATCTACGCCTCTATTTTGTGGGGTTCAGTAATATCTGTCGTTATTTGACGGGGGTTCAGTATCATCGCTAAAGTCCAAAAAATACAAATGGTTCGAGAATTTAGTAGATTTGTTGATATACTTGATACTAAAGAAAGGAAAATAAGGAAAAGCAAAGTCGTCATATACCTCCAACAAGATGCAGGTGAAGCCTATGAAAGTCAAGGTGCACTCAAATAAATAAAAAGATCCCTTCAGGTCAGGTTAATCCTCTATCAGATTCCGAGTCTTTTTAGTTACAGCAATGCTAGGAAAACCACAACGGACGAACCAACAATAAACGTAGCAATTCTTAATCGATAGGCTTTATTTTTCGCATTTATTCTGGTAACCAGTGTCTGTGTCTAGAAGCCCATTAAAAATTCCGGCAACAATTTTCCATGCCGTTTTCAGTCTAAGCCACAGAGAAGTGCTGCTTTATGTACTTAATTCTTTTGCGCTGCCTGCGTATGTTACTACGTATACTTAATAATAGCAGAATACAATTGGTCTTCCGATAATAATTATCCTGGAAGCAGAACCAGAAGCGGCTACAACCACTGCTGATTTTATCAAAGGGCTTCTTGAGGACACATGTAGAGCAGTGACTTTCAAAGCGCAGAGTTTACTTCAACGTGGTTTCTACATAATCGGTCTCATCTCAATGTCAACGTAGTCCTTGCCCTTAACTGCGGTGAGGTCTAAAACTTCATCTGCAGGTGCGATGTTGAGGGGAGGTAGTGATAACGTGACACTTACAGCATCATGATGTGCGGAAGAAAATAGCAGTTATGGGAATGCTTCATCAAAACGTGACGAGCGAAAAAAAGGAAATTTCAGGACAAAGCCATGGCGCCACTTCTGTTAATTTTTAATGGACTTTTGGCTGTTTATTGCGTTAGATTTCCCTTAGTGGGGAACACAAAAGACACTTTTCTTCTTTGCTTTTTTCTAGATGAAATAGAACGAAAGGATAAACGGTGGTGTTAATTAGCCCCTTGTCAAATGCGCCCGCATTCTACATTCTTCTGCCAAATATAGAAGAATAATATGTTTATAACAAAAATTAGCTTTAGACAGCAGAACAAGTGAAGGCGGTGGCAAACTAGTGTAGAAAACAGCATTTTCCCTAGCTCAGGTCCCAAGCAACGTTGCTTCCACTTCGTTAACTAGGATTCAACCGCATCTTCGAACCAGTCTAGGTGGGAGCGATCGCCTCCTCCGTCAGGGTTACACTTGCCGTTTTAATTGAAAGCTGTGGAATCAAAGGACGTCCAAACAAAACATGGACACAGGAGTTCTGAGAGAGAAACGTCCTCTGTTCTGCGCAGAATACAGACCAATGACTTCAAAGTGATACATACTGCGCGATTTGCAACAATGCAAAGTGAGGGGAAAGTTTAACGGATCCAGTAGTTCGAATTCTGCTAAGATGAGGAGCTTAAATGCAACCTAATCCAAAAGCGGGAAGTAAAAAGTGACCAAGTTTCAAAGACCATCAGGGTTCCATGCAATCAAAAGAGGTGTCCCAGCGATCGAATTGACGAAACGCCGCAGCGATGGGGAACAACGCGGTTCTCACTTCGTCTTTCCCTTGTTTCATTGTCCTTTCTAGCTGTCAGAAGTTCAATGAATACTTGAACGCCTCAGATTTAGAATTCGGTTGAACTGAAAGCTGGTGAGGATGGATGAGCCGAGTGTAAGGGTCGATGTCTGACGTCTGATTACTTTGATGTCCGTTCTGTGGGAGAACCCTTCCTGAGTGCGGCGCTGATTGCGTAGCGTTGTTTGTGGCACGCAGAGCATAATTTTTCGAAGAGCCATCCATACTCCTCCCAGCAGTGAATTGTGCCAGCGAGAGCGCGAGGAGCATCACTCTCAGTCGTCACTTCGCTGGCTTTCCGCCGGACCATGCAGGAAGTTCGACTTTGGAAGTAGCAGACAGATGTCGTCAACATCGCATGCCAACTTCCTACGTATCACCAGATGCCGTAGGGCACGCTGGGGGTCTTGCAGACGTGAAAAGTAATGACATGCGTGACTGCGTTTGTGATTGGAGAAACAACAAGGCGTTTATCGGCGTCGAGACGAACTTGACACAACGTGCTTCCGCTGGACAACACTGCGAGGCGCACAATGTCGTCATCGGCGGGCAGGAAAACTGGCGCTGATCGTACCAGCGCGTTAAATGACGAGAAACAGATTTTGCGATCTCTGATCCTTTGCGACTTAGATACACGTACATAGCTGGAACATCTCCGAATGCTCCGGCTACGTGTCTATCTAGGTCGCGAAGTCAAGGTGGCCAACAACCTAGTACGGAGCTGGGCAGACACCAGCGGCTTGGAGAGCTTTCAAGAGCGTCAAGGTAGTCGTGAAGAATGAGAAGAACGTCCGGCTCGGTGCCCACCTACCGGCTTCGCTCTTTGTAGCACCTATTCTACTTCACTCTTCTTCCTGCGCTGACATACGCATCGCATACGGCTCAAAGGGTTGTGAATCCAGGATGAACGCGCTAGAATCGAGAGGACCGTGATCGGATAAACACGATTTGCGCAAGTGTAAAAAGGCCTTCAGATTTCCGAGCTTCGTTAACGCTCGAAAAACAGAGACACTGTCGCATGGGACAAGTCGTCAAAAATTAGGTGGAACACTCACGGAACACGTTTCGCAGACATCCTCTGGAAGAGGAATTGGATTCCGCGGAATGTCAAGAGAACATCAGAACGCTCCCCAACGCGTTGGTCGGAATTCTTCGTAAAAGTCCTGAACGAACAATATGACGCTCTTCGTGTCCTTCTAGCAAGGAGGATCTAGTGGAACACCCTGACACGCGACAGGGACGAATGGAGACAAGGCTAGCGCCCGCTCGAGCAACTCGATGATCATTTGGAAGGCAGGTGGTCCAAGTGATGCGAGATGTGGTCAAAGGTGGGTAGCTCTCTAGTATTAGCTCGTTACATCACTTTCGAAACACGGTACGGTATTACACAAGACGAGACCATTTTTTAGACAACCACTTAGTTTTCTACCCTGGGTTGAAAACTAAATGGTGGTCTTTCCGGGCAGCGATGTTCGCCTTACACCAACGGCGCTGTTTGGCCGCACGTAACATCCGCGATATCCTCCAGGTCTGTCAGCACCCACCCGTGATACGGGGATGGGCCGGCCGCTGATATCAGCATGGAACCGGTTAAGCTGAAGACATTACTAGTACAATGCTTTAACACATTTTCTTAAGCCTGGAGCGGCTGATAGAGAGGCTATATGTTGTTACAGGATGTTTTGTTGCGATCAAAACTCTTGCGCCGGGCGGGACTCGAACCCGCATCTTTTAAATGGTTGTCTATGCTTATGTTTTCCTACGGAATAAAAGAGTCGTTTAAGAGAATGCTTAACCAGGGACGTGCCTCACTATGAGAGCCTCCGCCCTTCACATGGTAGAAAAGTGGGTACCAGTTTTGCAAAGTCACTAGGAGCTAGGAATCCTCAAAGTCTACAATGGCGTCGCATGCACACGTGATAGACTGCCGTAATCGGCTCAGTTTTCAAAAATGGATATCACATTCGAGTGCCCAAGATAACCCCTTGGGCAAAATTTGGGTGGAATTTTTTTCTACCCCTTCTCCACCTCGACCAATGATGAGCTATGTAGGAGCTGCGAAAGCGTAATAGTGCCGCTTCAGATTTACCCATGACAATCGCATACTCAGGGAGCGTATACTGATGCCACGGCGAACCGTTTAGATCAACTTTTTGAAAGATATCTCCGCACCCCCATCCTAATCATTATAAAGATTTATCATCTTGATAATGATAAATCTTTATAATGATGATTACAATAAATGCTATGCTAATACATTTTAAATAGTCACATTGAACTTATAAAATCATATTTTATTACCTCTTTGAATTGTACCTCATAGTTAATTTAACTTACCTTTTTACTCCTTATTTATTTTCACTTTCCAATTCTACTTCTCTCAAATGCCTCTAGTTCTTTGCCTTTCCTTCTTCACTCTTTCTCATCTTTATTAATCTGTTCTCTCTTCCATTTTCGTTTTCCTATCTCTTTCTTCTTTTATAGACAGATTATAAAGAAATCTTAAAATATACTCCTCTTCTTCACTGAAGAGCCACGGGAGGAGTATAACACAAAGGTTCGTCTGAAGGCAGTGGCGAAACGAACATTTTTATATTTTTTATATTTTGTGGCATGCCATTCTTTTAATTAATTATAATTTTAAAAATTCTATTATTTTACCCCTTTCCTCACTTCTTCGAATTTTACATTTTCTTATGTTTTATATTAAATAAAAATTCTCTCTATATTTAACATTTTTTAATTGGTCGGCTTACCAGACGAGTTTCCAGACTCACGTGCCGCCGTCTAGCGATACGCTAGAATGTGATGGTGATCTATATTGGCTGACCTGCTGGGACTACAGTATCTGTCCGTCATCATCGGTGTGCCTAGTTGTACACCTTCGACGAGCAGTAATGTACAACTGGACTTGTGCACCGATCGGCGGTCCTTTGATCATGTGGGGCACATGCTAGGTGTGATCGATGGTATACCCATCCTCGACTTGTGGACTGTTCCCATCATATGCTCTTGTAATTAATTGGTTTATGTCTAGTTGGAACGGCTCATTCCCCATGTAGCCAAAGGTCCTGTCAAAAAATCAGCAGAAAATGCAAGGTATCGCATATAGAGAGGCAGCTGATGAAAATCTCTTACAGAACACTTACTGGCAGCCTATAGTCAAATGTATGCATAGGAATAGTTGGGAAGGTGATAGACGTCAAACAAGGAATGAATAAAAAAACAAAGTTCGACAAGGCGTTGGAATCGAGCATCTGACCCTACACCTATGAACCACCGTCACTCCCCGCTGAGCCACCGAGGTGCTTGCAGTAGTATCTTTCACGACCTCCCTTATCTCCACGAAGGGCATGCACAAAAGTGTTAAGTGCATGCTGACAGTGTAACTCTACCGGGCTTTCAGGGCCCCTAACTACTTGGGTTTAAGCACTTTGCAAAAATGAAGCCTACCTTCCTATTATTTCAAGGGTGGAGATTCTCGAGGTGGTATTCATTTTTCGCCATTCAGACATACGCCAGAGACACTTCCCTGGTAAGTTATATGTGAGCTGAAGCAATGCATGTCAGTCTAGACATGTATATGCAAACAAGGTGCCATTTTTCAGAGCAAATGGAGCACGATCCAAACCTTACCGTACACTTTTCATACAAAAGTCCGTACAAGAATAAGCACTTCAAAATCAACCTGGTCGTTCTTAATCGTTGTTCGTTGAATTGTTTGAACAAGAGATTTGCCTCGATGCTTCTCGGTTTCTTTAAGGCAACCAGGTAGGCATAGCGACGATATTGAAAGGCTCATGGCGTATGTCTGTATGCAAAAATTCCGGTAACTGCGTTCCGTAATAAGCCGAAGAACTATTCTCCGTTAAGCAGAGGAGATCATTCTGGCATGCCTTCACCTCCACAATGAGAAATGAAGGGAAATGCGTGCGCTATGATGGGGTCTATGCAGAGCTCTCCTGGTAGAGGAATATTGACGGAACATTGGCAGGTCAGCTCTTAGAAACCCATTGCGTAATTTTAGGAATTTTCAGTAGAAGATGCGTACAAAAAGCACCGTTAATAACGAGAACACGCAGAAGCCCATCGGTCAGTCAGTCAGGTGATACGTTGGCATAGGTGTTACTGTGTGCTCCAGCCCATCTAGCCCACTTAAGATACGTCGAAATTTTCAGAGAATTTATAAATATTATATATATATATATATATATCGTAGACGTAAAAACTAATTGCAGTGCCCAAGGAAGTCAGTGGGAGCTTGAATGCACAGCTGTACTTCAGTACAAATGAATAAAACGTGAAGAACCGATTAAAAGACGGGCAGATCCTGACTGCCCAAGATGCATGTCTGTCAAGCGGATATCTTCACGCCCCTCATATTCATGGTATCCCAGGAGAAAACGCTGTTTGACAGCAAAACCTGGTAACCTGTCAGTCATTCAGAACTCTCTGACGTCTGGATTGCAGAACACTAGAGAAGAGATCTGACAGAATGCCCTTTTGGGTTGGTGTTAACTGTAGCGATTCTCAACCGGGATGGATACCATGTACCAGTGAGAAAATGGGCTTCGATTGGATAAATTTTTGTTTCAAATGGACTTCTTCTGTGTTATACGAAAACACGCATGCCGGCCACCGAAAGCTTAAACTAGTTTTCAATTAGCCAAGCAATTGATCCCCGTGTATACAGAGCCCGTTGTGTTCTGAAGGCATTGATATTTATCACAATCCTTTTCAGAACTAATTTGAAGTCAAATGGATAGACTGTACTAGCACGCAAATGTCAAAAACGCTTAAGACTACTTTTGGTCAAGGTGATAGGTGATAAAATACTAGTATAAGGTTGTAAGTAAAATTGTGTCCTTTTTCAATATCTACAATTGAAAAACAATAATTCTCCCCAGGAAACACCTTTTCGCTCATTCTAAAAGGTGTTATCGCCCCACCGCCGTCTACAGATGAGACCTCATTTTCATAAAATTCTGATGAATTAAGACACTTGAACTCAGCGGAGACCAATTCAGTATCATGATGCTTCACAAGCACTGTTTCTCTTGTGAAGATGTCCAGGTGTTCGATAAAAACACCTGATTAGAACTAGGTTCGGTGGATAAGAATGAACATGCATATGAATATTGCATGACGATGACCTCTGGTACAGGCCTTGTTGAAATTCAGCATGAGTCCTTGAAACGGTGTCGTGCAAGAAGTATTGAATCACTGCCATTCGGCGTCTTCAGAGCTAACAGCCCCAGTATAGCGTACATTTTCTCTAATCGTTCTGCAATGAATTGAAGTGATTTGAGATGATTTTACAACAAAACAACAAATGAGTCCCGATGTGAATCTCCAGAGCGGTCTGATGATATTCAGTTGATAAAAAAGGTTTTAAAGGTTTAGTTACTGTATGGAAGGCTGTTATATTAGGGGGGGGGGGGCAAAAGTAATGAGACAAAATGAAAAAAAATCTTTATCTCTTTATAACTCAATTACAACTCAACGATGCTGAGGAATGTATTTGCCATTAAGGGCAAGGACCTTGCTGCCATCGCTCAGCCAACTTCCTGATCCCATCCTTCCAGAACTGCTTGGGCCTGGTGTTGATCAACTGCTCGACATGGTTGTCAAGGACTGCTTGGTTTCTTGTGTCCCTTCCGACTAGGAAGTCCTGTAGGCTCAAGCAGTAGTGGTAGTCGCATAGAGAGATGTCCAGCGAATACGGTGGGTGAGGCATGTGAACGTAGCCCAGTTGGCCAAGCTTATCCGTGCTTACTTGTTCCCGACGGGGTGCGGCGTTGTCGAAGAGGAGAACCTTCTTGAAGCGCTGCGAATGAATAAGAGCGAGTCGCCGGCCCATCTCTTCTATTTCGTTCACCATGGCCTTGGAGTTCATCATAGTGCTCTTGGGAAACAGCTTTCGGTAAACCGATCCACAAGTGCAGACCCAAAAGCTCTGAAGTTGCTTCTCGCCATGAACATCTCGCCGAACGAAGGTCGGTAACAGGTCACCAGGCCTCACCCAGACTCGCTGCTTGGCAGGGTTAAGGTAGAAGACGTGCTTCTCATCCTGCGTGAATATTGAGCCCAGGCTGCTCGGGGTTGGGAATTGGGGGAGATTTGCGCGACACAGGTGGACTCGTCAGACTGGGGTTTCGGCATGAGACAGGCTGGGGTTTTTGGCATGCTTCTGGAAAGGGCGGAAGTGGTAACTTCTCAGATGTGCTTCAGTAAGTAGCATACAAACATACAAATACGACAAGCACGAAACCAGACTCCAGCCACGAGATATATGGACACGGCATGGGGTGTCTCATTACTTTTGCCCCCCCCCCCTAATAATGACGTGCCTTACAAACAACATAAACCGACTCGAAAAACTGACGCGAAGTATTCCTCTCTAAATTATTCTACAGCTACCAATGTTCCTGCGATTCCTACGATATGGATAAAGGTTTTATCACACTCTCTGTCAATGTTATCGTCAACTAGAGCAGATCCAGGAATAAAGGTAGGATCAATGTGATGGCAGTCAAAATTATGCGAAAGCGAGGGCTCATAAACCGTTTCTGACGAGATGATGCAGCGCCCATCCCCGTTTTACATTTGAGTCGGCGTTTCCGATAAAACATATGAGCTGCATATGTGCAGGCAGTACTTATACCAGATTCGCTGCAACCTCGTTCGCCATTATTTGCAGGAGGGGCTCAACGGTCACGCTGGTAAGCGCCGCCACCAAAAGGTATCTGACGTTTCAACCCGAATTCAATTTGCTTTTTTTCAGTTCTCAACCGTTCTTTCTTACAATTTTTCAATTTCATGCATCTTAAAGCAACGGCATGTGGCAGAATTTTTGTAACACTCAGCCAGATGTTATATTACCACGATGCTAGGAACGATGCTTTGCAACTGATAGTGTTCTACCCTTCGCACATAAAGCACATATGATTGGAAGAGAGTAACAGAAGTTTTAATAATATTAATATTAACTGGAGTTATTAAAAACAGTATTCCAAAGAAAGGGAACATTATTTTAACGTCAGGAAAACAAAGAAGAAACAAAAAGGATTTGTTGGAAAGTTTGATTGTCGACACAAGATGCCATCAAATCAGTGGAACAGATTTTGAAAATGAAGCGGCATTCTGAGTGATGCATAGTGTTGTCGCATTGAAATTTCGTTACAACATAAGTGGAGAATCACTAATATTCATCACCAAGCCACCTATTTGACAGGCTCAACACAGATCCATGCAGTTGTTTCCGCACGCTGTAGTTAGGTTGTTGCAGAAGACTGAGAGGGCAAATTCAAGATAGAGACGGTTCCCCGCAGCCGTCGGAGGGAGGTGCTCTATCCACCAGCAAAAACTCAATCTTTCTCAAGGATCTGTTCTTCAGCTCGAGTTGCGTGTAATTAAGCTTTGAGAGATTCCGTTCGTGAAGAATTGACTCTTTTCGCACTTAACGGAATGTTGAATAGCACTAGCAAGGTACTACGGGTCTTTCGTTCACAATGCCATGGATAACTACGCCACTGCTTCATAATGACACCACCTATCGTCGGTATCTAAGCTCTTATCACATGGTGTATTCAGAATTCGGAGAAGAGTGGAGTTTTGTTCTAAAAACAAGCAAACCCAATAGAATATTTAGCATGGCGGAGTATGACCATCCGACCGGAAACCACCGAGTTTATCGAAAAGAGACCTAATGCATGTTTTCATCAACGCTTCCATTCAATTTCCTTTGTTGATCTCACGGAATACAATGATGAGGGTAACGGTTCAAGTAACGAAGTCAGGAATGAATTCAACAGTCGGTCATATGCTGGTAGCTACATAGAGTGCATTTTTCCTGGCTCGAACCTGGCTTAAGATGGCGAGAGGCCAACAAAACCAAGGACGGATTCAAGGCGTATGTCTGATCGGTAGAGATGAATGCCATAACGAGAATATCTTCCCTTCAAACAGTGATGAGATAAGGTTAGCTTTGAAGATTGCTTCAAGCAAAGGAGCTAGAGACCCCCAACATTTGCTGTGTGATCGCATGGTCAGCACTCACAACGACCTAGAGAAAAAATGTAGCTCCAAAGCAAGCGTTTGAAATACCAAAGAAACTCTCAAACACAGCCAATTTAGGAGACTTTTCATGCAGTAGAAACATCCAGTCTTTGTGCTGTAGACCTTTTTGGATTGAACCCCAGAAGCTCTGTCAGAACGATATTTTGTTGCGATCAAAACTCGGACGCCAAACAGGACTCGAATTCCACTGGACGGGAATGCTCTACGCCACCACACCACTGGTCAAACGCAGCACACACACCTCGTGGGACCCGTCAGCACTCACCCGTATGTCGGAAAGAGCTGGCCGCTGATACCAGCATGGAGCCAGTTAAGCTGATGGTCTTGATAGATTCAGAAATGGCTCTCTCGAATTTACACCAAAACTTGGCTGTTATGTTGGGAAAAAATTGCTTAAGAAAGTAAAAATAATGGTATTAGATGCTTTGAACGGAATCTGGAAGACCCGAAAATAATGGAAGGTCTTGCACAGAAATACTCTAGGGCATGACACCCGAAAAGGTGGCGGATCATTTTTTCAAAGTGTAGTTATGCCTTGTGATGCGCGGTTCATGCATAACTACATAGGAAGTGAAGAGAAATGAGGTTTCGAAATGTCGCATACACATGAACAACCTGGAAAGGACTATTTGTGGTAGCGGTGTTGCACTGCTGGTTTGGTTCGTTGTAAAATCGAAAGCATCGTGATTTCATCCGAACAAGAAATTGCACGATCCAGGCATCAAATATCTGCGTCGTCTTTCGTAGGCTGCACACTTTTTCCCAATGCTGTTTTCTTTGACATCTTTGAAAGTTTCCAGAGCAGAAGTTTATCCGTGTGCATGAGGATGAAGAAGGTGCTTTCCGATTGTTCATGATCTCTGATGGTTCCATTGTTCACAAACGGTAAAGTCGTTTTACATCGTTTTACATATGCCAGCTAAAAAAGTTTCCTTTGCAGAGATATCGTACTGTAAGTTTCACATGACTGTAAAGGTTTACTTGAACAGAATTGCGCTCATCTGAATTTAGTTCCCGAAAACAGCGAAAAACTTCGATCCAAAATAAGAGTTTAACATGCAGGAACAAATTGTGACAACTTCCACAACAGACAGTCTTCACACCTTTTCCATGGCTGAGAAGTGTCCCTTCTAGGCAACAAAAGACGCAAAGGAAATCCCTTCTACGAGTGCAGGCGAGTTCTGTTCTGTTATCAGAGCTGACCAAATGGATGGTCATCAGAGGAAAATTGAAAGGAACGGAGGCTCTCCTGGTAGAAGCCAATATGGATTGTTTAAGTAAAATGTACGAGAGCAGCAGGACTAAAAATGTGACAGAGGGAACGCCCCTGTTCAGATTACATAACCCTTCAAGGAAAGCACTAGAAGGATACCTCGTTTTATCCTTAAAAGATTGAGGAGACGATGTTGGACTATGCTAAAATACAGCGATTAGCCGTCTCCAATGATTGAAATATGAAGCTGACAAAAAGAACCGCTTCCTATTGTCTGGGTCAGTAAGGTAAGCATAAGTTTTGTGTCAAAATCTAAAATCACGCAAACTAGAACACATGCTGTGCATGCATGTATGTTTCGCAGAAAGGGTGGTGTAGAAATGACTTCTTAAATCCCTTAAGCCGTATAGGGAAAGGAAGATGTGTATGCAAGCCATTACTTTCTTTGGTTTTCAGAAAATCGCTCAAAATTTCATTAAGATTGAGCACGGTTAAGACTGCTAGAAATTATTAGGTTGTAACGAAACAAATGGCACGGAACCACTGTAAATTTAAACACTTAATATCTCGGCTTGTAGGCAAGTTTATTAATCGAAATAAAAACCTTCTGATTCTACACATCTTTGCCAACGTGACACAAGCTTTTTTATCCCAGTAGCATAAAAATCAGAAGTTCTGGAATTGACGAAATCTTCGAAGGCACTCTCGGCATCCTGTTGGTATTTGAATATTTTCCCTACCAAGAAGTCGCCAAGATGCTTGAAGAAATGGTAGTCTGTTGGGGAGAGGTCGGGAGAAAACGGAGGATGTGGTAGAGTTTCAACGCTCAGCTCATTCAATTTCTGCAACGTCATTCGTGCTACATGGGGGCGAGCATTCTCGTGCAGAAGGAGAACTCGCCTTCGGTTTACCAAGGCCGGCCGGATATCCTTCAAATTTTCATCATTTCTTCAATTTCAATGCAGTACTCCTCTGCCGTGATGGATTCACCGGGAGGGAGGAAGCTGTGGTGAAATTCCCAGCGAGCACCACCATACTGTCACCATTACTTTCTCTTGGTGCAATTCCGGCTTCGCAAAAACCTTGGGGCTCTCATTGCTGTCCACCCACTGTGCCGATCGTCGCCTGTTGTCGTACATTATCCATTTCTCGTCACAGGTTACGCTGCGATCAAGGAATGGGTCCGTTTCGTTCCGTAGAAGCAGTGCGGACGAGATCTCATATCGTCGGTTTCTTTGCTCCTCAGACAGCTCGTGAAGCACCCATTTTTCCAGCTTTTTGGTCTTTCCAATTTCCTTCAGATGCCGGGCAGCTGTGTTGTGACTGACGCCAAGAACCTTCGCTATCTCCCTGGTACCTTTGTGTGGATCCTCCTCTACCACATCTCTCAGCTTGTCCTCATCAAAATCGCTATGCCTCCCACGACCTTCATGTTCTTCCAAGCTCTCATCTCCATTCCGGAACTTCTGATACCAACGATACGCCGTCCGAATTGTGGAACATCCTTGACCGAATGCGGCGTTGATCTTCTCGTCCGCCTCCTTAGCGGTAGTGCCCAGCTTGAATTTATACAAGTAAATGCCTCGGATTACCCTTTTGTCCATCTGCAACAAAGTCAATAAAACTCTAAAGTTTTCCCACTTTTACATTGAAAATTTGGTACTCACCGGTAGAGCAAAGTTTGGGCTTCTAAATGATATGCCACATGTTACGGTTTGTTCTTGATCAAACGCGTAAAGACGCGCCAAAAAATGGCGCGAGCCAGTGCCATTTAATTCGTTACAACCTAATAGTTATTCAAGGTAACGGGAACTTCTGACTTCTGGAGGTACAAACGTAAACACCTTTGTGAGAATGACTAGGCTAAAGACATACGCACGAAGGTGTTTGCGTTTGTTCTAAGGGTAAGTGATGTGCCATTATAGTCTCCTGATGAAATGGTTGCGGTATAAGATAAATAGAAGTTGATAGAGGGCTGTCGTCGCTTGGAAGCCTCCGAAGTGAATGATTTTTGAGTGGAAACGGAGAACAGCGTATGGTGCAGAAATTAAGGCAGCAAATCGAACAAAATGAGGAGTAAACTAAAACAGCAAAGTACAACTGGGCACTGAAGGGCATGAGGCTGAAACACTCTGCAGAATTAAATCAAATAGGTAACTTATCATGAAAGGTGTAACCAGAAGACACAACAGAAAAGCTTTCATGGCGATTTGAGCACAAACCGAACAACGTTTTTCGTAAAAGAGTTACTAATCTACTAAGAAGATTTCCCGTTTTGCGTTTTCTGAGCTGTTTTGGAATTACTCACCAAAGCTTCTCAGCTCTCCGTCGTTGTCACAGGATGAGCCTGCGTTGGAAAATGGAAGTGAACCGGTTAAGCTGAGAGCATTACAGGAAACTACTCCTAGGTCCTGGTGCTAACCCGCTGTTGCTATTGTTGTCGTACCAGCTTACAGGTTATGCTGAGCAGTTACGTTGAGTGGTAACAGGCGTGCGTGTTTCAGTAGAGATTTGCTCCCCCTTTTCCCTGATCTACTTACAAGCCGAATCTGACGGGAGGTTGCACCGAAAGACTCCGATTCACTACTATCTGCTTGGAAAGAACAAACCTCGTTGACAACTAACCATTTTCATAAAAATAACTTCTTCTAGGGATGGGTGGCAACGCAGTCGGAGGGGCCGGCTGTCGCGTGATTCCGATTCCGTGCTCCTGGTTCGGATTTCCTGCACAGGTCAACCCATCCTTCCATCAGTCTGGAGCAAATGGTACCAGACTCATTTGGGAAGCACAAAACACTGACTTGTCCATCGGCTGGCCTCCGCAAGTCATTGCATAGGCCAAAAACGCGTTCAAGTCGCATCCACGACATCCCGAAGATGTAGAAACAGCCTTGGCATCTTGTAAAACTCGAACCAGTGACCCCAGAAAGAATTGATTACCGCCGTTCTTTGCCGTTTGTCCTTCGAACACTCCTCACTATGGAATAGCTCTGCCCTGTTAGAAATTTTTAGTAGAGAACGGTTTGGCAGTTCAAGCATATGAACTGTCGGACACACATTACACTCTCTTGTGTTAAGGATGCGAAGAATCAGTGTGGTCTCCGAATTCTACAATTTTTGTACACCTGAGTTTCACGTTGTGTAGTCTTGAATTGCCTCTCAGATGAGAAACAGGAAAGTAAGATTCTTATCATCATCCTTTAGGCTATTACTCTGCTTATGTACTTGATTTTTTTTTTCACAAATCGTTCAGACAGTAAGTTATCATATAACAAGAATGATTCCTAGATTTATCTAGAGGCTTTCAGTGGATCTACAAAGCTGTCGTTTTAAAAACTTCGTAGAATATTTTATTTCATTGCGTTTCACAATGACTTTTAAAAAGACGTTCGGTCTTTTTCAGCAAAAGGAAACCAGAGTGGTTGCTTTGGCACCCTCATTTGTAGAAGTGTCATGTTGTAGAGTACGAACTAAGTGAAAGTCTTTCATTTTGTCATCTAGGAAGGGTCAGCAGATTACTTTTCAATACCTCAAACGTTGGACAACACCACTTGGGGTCCGCCTTTAGTATCGGTTGGATTCTGATCAAGGCCTTCAGTCATTCCAAGGTAACGTGTCTATTGCTCAAAGTCTTTCATGATAGCACTTCAGTTCTGAGATTTAGGTTATCCTTTCCCAACTCATAAATTTCGATTCAATGCCCAGTAGCTTTCACGGAGTTAAACGCTTAAAGCTCCTTGACTAGAAATCGGGTTTTCGGTCGCCACAAAGGGTGGGTTATGCTTCTTAACTCTTAGAGGACATGGTTTTCATTTCGTGCCAGTTTAAAACTATATGTTTTTTTCTACGTAAAGTGTCCCGTCTTTAAGCACTGTAGTAAGAAATTAAAATAAAGGGGGTGAACTATTAACTAAAACGACGTAAACTTTCGCTCCGACCTTTCACTACATATATACATATATATTTATATATACATATATATAATATGTTAACAATTATCTTTTTATCCTAAAACAATGTATATATCAATGTAACAATGTATATATGGCTATGTTGCGACGGAAGTGGTTTGAGGAATGAATGCTGCGCAGTGAGGCACACACTAGAATAAAAGAGTCACTAAAGTGGTGACCTTCGTATACGTGAGAGGCAAACAAGAGGAACATGTTGTCAGAGCGCATTTGGTGTGCACTTCCACCTCGCTGCTGGAATATTCAGGGTGAACATGAATGATTAAAATGAAATTACATTCAGCTGAAAGTGCTTCAGTTTTGTGAACCACCATCCATCGCGCCATCAACGGTAAAAAGAGGCCAACGTAGAGCGCATGAAGAATGTATGTTGAAAATCATGCGGCCCTACCCCTAACATAGCTCATTGTGGAGGTGGGAGTGGCCTCAGGGAGTTTTTGGACGCAGCCTTATCACCGGCCCATTGTCCTAGAATGTGCTCGACGAGGTGACCGTGGAGATTCGTATTAGTGGCCAAGTTGGGTTCCGAAAAATTTGATCGAAAATATTGCTTTTCGGTGACGTCATCGTCCGGGCGCTGTGGCCTCCTCCTCGATGCAAAATTGCCAGAAACCGATACTTTCAAAACTGATCGAGATTGATACCGCTCGATAGAGCTTTTCGAGCTGAACAGAACGTTACCATCGCTAGTGTTGAAAACGCAAGGCGAGTAAGAGCGGAAGAAAGTTCACCGCTGTCGTCCGCCGCTCTAAAACGGGAGCTGTGGTTAAGGCAGATTAGGCAGATGGCAGTTGTGATCAGATCATCGTGAAGTGCCTTCAGTGCTCTGCTCGCCCACGATTTTAAATGTCGCTTGCTCGCCTAATCTTGCCGCAGTGGTTGATCAAAATCGAAAAAATGGGTAGCACAACTCTAACCTTGCCCGCTCCGCACTCTCGCGCCCACTCGATTGATTCTGCCGGGTCTATATGCACTGTTCACAGCGGGCGCCATGCCGGCAGTTAGTTCCAAACAATAGGCCATGCTCGTCCAAACGCGTGGATAGGCTCCTTCAATCAGCCTAACGTCACTCTGCGGGCGGTCGCACTCTCTCGATTGGTTCTGCCGAGCCTATATGCACTGTTCACAGCGCACGCCATGCCAGCAGTTAGTTCCAAACAGTAAGCCATGCTCGTCCAAACGCGTGGGTAGGTTCCCTCCATCAGCCTAAGGTCCAGAAGTTGAGGATGCCGCGCCCTGACGCGATTTGCCTCAGACGCGACGCGTGGCGAGCAGAAAACGGCGCTTTCCGACGCACTTTTGCGGTGCTTCTACTGCTTGGACAGGGGAGGGGGGGGGGGGGGCATGTCCTGTACTGTAGCTCGGGCATAGATAGACTATGGGGCGTATAACCTGTCGACGATAAAAATAAAGAATCGATATTTGCGCATTTTCACGCTCCTAACATAGAAATATGTATGTAGATTTCACTTTCACGAATATCATTATATCTCTGCGCAATATGCATGGTCAGCTGGGTCACTTTCAACAGTAGTTTTTAGCTCCATATCTCATTACTGGTTCCAACCCTTCCTGAAGGCCCTCTTGAATTTTGGTAGAGAGTGGCCAATAGTTTTAGTAGAACCACAATTCTTGCCCTAGTATCGAACTTGTGGATAATTCAGATAAAATTAGATATCAACTATCTATTCTTTGGGATATGACTAAGTTGTCCCACTCTTTATGCACTGGTGTTTACGGACCAGTGTATCATGTTTGAGATAACCTTCAACCATCCTGACTCAGTTTGTGAAGGCAACGAGAACAACAATAACACTTATCAGTCAAAAAGGAGCAGCTCGTAAATTGTAGGAGGAACATGATCAGGATGGCCACAATGAACAAGACGGTAGGGTGCACATGAAAGCAGAAAGAAGGTGGTACACTGAACGGCACTGAATTGCTGTGTGAGCTCTCATAACAACACAGATACGGTGGTTCAAGAATGCGCGAAGCACTCGACTGCCAGTCCAGACTTTAGGTGTTACATTGCACTTGTTTCTCATAAATTTCGCGTTCGAATGTTGTACTTAGTTTATGCTCGTTCTTGTTCGTTTATATAGCTGTCGTTTAGCTAGACTGGTGACGTTCTTTCGAAGCCGCTATCTCCTAAAAGCATTTATGGTTGCAAAACACTGGTTTCGGATAGGTCTGCGCCGACTGAGTAAAAGGAGCATGCCACTATGGTGCTACAGGCCAACTTAAATATTCCCGTGTGTTAGATACCACAAGCGCGTTCATGCACACACAGACAATGGAAACGGTTGACGTCAGGACGGCCGTTGACGCGGTTGACTTATGCAGGCATCCGAACATCGAACAACAACCACGATAGCGACAAGCGAAGGCTATTCCGGTGTGTTTGGCACGGCGAAATGGCGGCTTGATCTAACGCATGCAAATTGGCCAGACAAAAACGAACGTGTAAATTATAGATCAATGTTATCTGGAATTTAAAGGGAAACAGCGAAGCTCGAGCTCAGGCCTTTCTGTACTCACTCCGGAGGCGCTTGGAATGGATAAATATTAGTTTCCCTGTAGTCTAAGTAAACTTCTAGAAGCGCCAAGACGTCTTCGAAAAGGAATTCGAAAGGGTTAAGCGATGCTTAGTCGGAAACTTCTCCAGCGAAGGAGTCTTGGTTTGCGATCTGACCAGTCCATACAGTTTCTATCGGCCTGCCACTGATTATATGTATTATATCATACACATTGTACGAGGACTAATATGCGATTTTGCTGAAAGTAAAGATAAACTTCATCCGGCTTCCTAAGACTTTTATATGTTTCATCTGTAACCATTTACTATTAAATCAAACACGTTTATATTTGTTAAGTTTGATAAAAAAATGTAAGACGGGAAATTTCTTTCAGTGGAAGTTTTTCAAATGAGAGGAAAGAACCCAGAAGCCTCAAACACTTTATCAAAAGTTCGTCCTCATAGCGCCTAACTCTAAAGAGCGTCAAGCTTATATGCCTAGTGATCTAGAGACGAACGCGGAAGGAGGAAACCAGAGCTGTGAAGGGTTTTCAAGGACTATAAGGTGAGATGAGGAAGAGGAGGAACATCTGCTCTGCTCCCACTGTTTCAACTCCACTGCTCTTTAGCGCCAACCTACTCCTCGGGAACTTCACGCCGAGTACGACTCACGCAAGTTTGGCCAACGTCGCTACAACACAACGGTGTCCGCTTCAAGTCATCGTCGATCAGGTGCGTAATGCGGTCGCATCAACGAGATCCCTAGCTGGCACACCAGCACGCCATCCATCGCTTTCGTGTCCCCGTGTGAGAAGAACGCAATGGCCCTCAGCAACACAACCATCCTTTCCACGGGTTGGGCGAGCAGCAGAAGAGTGGCAGGACAGGACGAGTTGATAGATCATAGAAGCGGTATTGAAAGATTTTAATATTAAATGGTTACACTTGAAACATGCAAAATTCTCAGGAGGCTAATTGAAGCTTAGCTAGCGTATGTAAGTTTTACAATATCACATATTGCTCGCTACTATGTAGATATATAGCATTTATACTGCCCTTTCAATCAGTGGCAGGCCGATGGAATTTGTGGGGGCGTGGTCACATCGCAAATCAAGACTTTCACTGGAGTAGTTCCCGACTCATCGTTCATCGAGCATCGTTTGACCTTTTCGAAGTTCGGAGGCCTCGGCATTTCCAGAAATTGATTTAGATTACAGGAAAACTAAAAGAATCATCGCATGGCCTTTCCACTACGAACTTGTGATTTAGGAAATCCCTTTGTTCCATCCAAATTCGTAGCTATGTACATATGTATTAGGAGCGAGACTTCTAGTTGCATAGGACAACATTAACTACAGTTGTGTTCTGACAACTAAGAAACATAGGTTCTGCTAATATAGAAGGAGGATAAACACTGGCCTGCTGCTCTACCAGCTCTCACTGGTACCTCGAAAGCATACGGACTGCTTTCATGTAGGAAGACGTTCGCCTGTTAGCCACCTCGAGCGCAAACTTTATAATTCAAGAATGATGAGGTTAGTTAACATAGACTTCAGAAAATGAACAATTGTTAGGCGATAGCCTTTAAGTTAACCACTTTAAATTCCATTGACCTTAGCAGTTATTGCTCTCAGATAATGGTAGTTTATGAGCAAGTATGTAGATTCCAGTCGAGACAGAGGAATCATATAAAGATGCTTCAAGTATGTGGGCAAAGGAAGTGCATTATTTTGTTTTGAGCCGATTCCTTTCGACGATGTTGTTTTTCTAATTACAACTGAGTATGATCTTGATCTGAGTTTTAACGAGAACTTTAACTAATTAATTTAATTATTGTGCTTGATATTAGATGTAAGGATCCACGATGCTTAACAATGACAATGTGTGAGGGTGATTTGTAGACAAACATGTGCCTAGTTCGTGATACGGTGCTCCGCTTAAATGGAAGTATTTGAAACCTTTCTCAAGTTATTGTCTCTTTTAAAACAGTGAGACATACACATCATCGTCAGGTTCAAATTTCAGATAGTGGTCCACACATTTCGACTTCACGAAGACTTAGTGACAGCCGATTAATTAGGGGGTTTTGAATAATGCACGAAAGCAGCCGAATAACCGCCGTAGTCGCCTTGGCTTCTGTAACGCTAAAAATTGAAAAATTGAAATGTGGCTAATGCCTGTCGCGTGCAAGATCGCAGTTAATTCAATCAACTCTGCCACTTTACAGTGGTGCGTAAACTGGTGCTGGCTGCTCCAGGAAGCAAATAGACTCCTTTGCCATTAACAGTCTTCTGCTTCTTTAAATCATGCTCAATCTAGCATAGAATAGGAGCAAAAGATAATTACCGAGGGAATTTGGAAACCGTACCCTCCAAGCTCCAGCCCTTTTCTGGGAAGTAGCTCGCAACCATCCCAGATAGAGCTCCAAGAATAAATAGAATATCACACCAAATTTAAACAAGTGTCCATGGCCATGCAAGGCAAAAACTTCTGATTCCACTCGCGGGACGGTCTTCTGTTAGGGAATTGATAGGAACTCTGTTTACTTAGGAGCCCGTAAGGTGACGCAACATTTCCTACCTGCAAAGCATCGTCTTACATACGAGAGCACCACATACGAGAGGTCTACCATTTGTTTGGTTCTGTGCAGGATGGTCACGTTTCTGGCTAGTGAGCAACTTGAATGCCGCAAATTTAGAGGAAGCTCTTTCGCAGGGAAGCGAAACGTTGTTAATTGCCACCTCACCCTGTGTACCGCATTTTCACGTCAAATTGGACACTTCTAAGCAAGTGTGACACTTTTGAGATCAAAATGAACATTTATAAAATCAAACGACAAGGACCGTCCAAGAGTGTTAAAATACTCTTAGTTAGTTGAAATACATTAAGGAAAAGTTAGCATACCTTTTTGAAATTTTCAAATTCATTAGCCACAGTTTGTGAGCGTACTGTTAGTAATTTTGTAGGAGTTTTATTTTTAAAGAAAATTTCGCTTTTCATTCATTCTGCAGCAAAGAAAAGCAGCACATGTTTAAGGTCTCAGAAGAGGAGATCGCGCCTGACCAGGTACGACTTCAATTTGGGTGATTGTGCAAACGCTGCTTGCATGAAACAATCGGGTGCAGACATGTGTATTCTCCACAGCCGTTTTTGTTGTACTGCCAGCAAGTGTATAATTCCATGCAAACAAAACTTCTGCTATCAACCAAATGCAACACACAGCGAGCTGGATGAGTGCTTCTTTTAACATCCTACAGCATCAACTCTAGTGCTCTATGGCAAGCAACAAAACACAGTTCTTCGCTAAAAAGCAAACATTTTATAAAATTTCGCACACTGTGTCGACTTATTGAAGCAGCTGGATTGATTAAAAAATTCTAAAACAGTCATACAAACTTTTTCTCAGAAAAAAAAACAAAAAATTGCCTGACTTTCTCGAGAAATTTCTAGTATGATGTGAAAGAAGCTCGATCTACTTTGGAAGTTGTTCATTTTAATTTCAAAAGCGTCGTGCCTGCAAGAAGGATGCCCAATTTGGTTTGAAAAGTCAATATTATTTGAGACGTGTCCAGCTTCGTGCGAAAAGTGTGAAACTTGATGCAGAAATGTATGTTTTAGTTGCTCACTAGCTGGCGTTCTGGCAGCTTTTGCTAGCTGCGGCATTATCAGTCCAATTATAGTCCACTTCAGAATCGGTCCTAGTGAGGGAATATTTGCGCTTAGGAAAAACTGCCAATTTTTGCTCAGTGATACCAGTTAAAGTAACTCTTGACCACTAACTGAATTGTATGTACTCGAAAAAGCAGTGACAGCGGTCTGTGTTGTCGAGTGTTGGGAATGAAGAAGGTTGAAGGTGGCTGTAGGTGCACCATTGTCGCAGAAGTTCAGATGTGGATTATTTTAGAACTAGTCGAAACGTTTTCAGTGTAAAACTGCCCAGACTCGACTTTCCTTCAGTCTTTGCATGACGGTGTCCAATTATATGTCTTCAGTATATGTTTGTGTGCCCTTGCTGATTGTTATGGTGAATCCTTTTATTTCCAGATGGCCTTACGTTTCGACGCTTCTGTAGAGGCCGGAACATGCTGCAGGTATTGAAGATGCGATCTACCCAGCAGTACACTAATAGCATGTATAATAAAAGACGAAGTTCTATGAAGAGGGAAACTGAAGACGTAACTGAAACACTGAACTAAAATTGAGTCAACGAGAACGAGCAAGTACAGCAAGCAAACGGCAGCTTATTAAAAGAGCAGCTCAGTCCTGGCAGACGAGACTCTGCACTCGTCTACCAGGATTGCTCTTTTAATAACTTGCCGTTCTCCGAACCGCTTCCAGGTACTAATTTGCAAATAGCCAAAATCAAGCTGGAGAGTATGCCTGATATACAGAGGTGCTGGCAACAGCATGCATAACTAATTGCAGAGACAGCAGCTTTAACGGCACATTTTACAGCTCTAAACAAGAGGAAATTTCATTGTATTTTTTGTTTACTACATTCAGTAGTGAGTGCATACAATTAACCAAATTAAAGGATAAAGGATAAAGGACGACGTTACTCAATCCCTTCTGGGATGCGCCAGCGCATTCTACTTCTACGGGATGTCGTGGAGGCGACATGAATGCGTATTTGGCCATACAATGACTTGCGGTGGCCAGCCGATGAACAAGTCAGCGCTTTTTCCTTCCCAGACAAGTCTGGTACCAATTCACCGACCCCGGAGGGATGGAAGGCTTGGTTGTCCTGGGCGTGAAATCCGAACCAGTAACCTGGTATCGGGTGCACGCGACAGTCGCGCCTCCTCCGACTGCGCTACACGCGCCCTACTAATTAACCAAATTAGCCAAATTTAAATGGCAGAGTGATAGAATGAAGAGTGTGCGAAAAGGTTGGATTTCGTATGGCACGACTTACACATTATTATTTTTTCAACTTTGTAAAGCTGTTGAAGGGTAAAATTGTGCAAGCAGCCACGACATCTCAGATCCCACATCAGATAGCTGTAGTGCAAACAGCTGATGAGAACCCGTTGGATCTTCGGAGCACGGCCATGCAAATCTCCCACGTAGAACCGACAAGTTGGGTTAGGCTAGGTTGCAAACAGCAGACGTAACGTAGCAGCTCAAGAACGCAGCAGTTTTGACACGACACCGTGGGACGCCATACCTATGACCGTCTGTTTACAAGCAAACAACCTAAATAGAACTCAACGAATGCTAAGTAAATAAAGTCAGAGAGAAACAAAGCTTCATCAACTGCAATCTGGATAAAGCGTGTGATGGAAAGCAAACAAATTGTCGCCAGATGTGTTAGAAATGCACAAAAACTATCGATATCTAAGTTGTCAACACAGCTTAAAGAGTACAAGATGCTCGCGTAGCTGCCACGACATCACGTTACAAATAAAATTCGTGGCGCATCTCAGTAGAAATGGCAGACACCAATCCAGCCCTTTTATCCTTTACCATTACCTTTCTGTTGATAATACTGTAATATCTGACACATGCAAACACGCGTTGCAATTTTCGTCGGATACCGTGCACAAGTGTTCAGAACAGAATAAAAAAATCAGTATTAATAATTCATCGTCATTCAATACCGAACGCACCCGTATGAATATATGCCACAGATTACTAGCTAGCAAAGTATGCCGTTATAAAAACGATGAATATCTAACGACAACTGAAAATGAAGGACGGAAACAGATTGGAAGGGAGATGAATAAGGTAAAAACAATAGAAAAAAAGCAAAGCAATCATGTGTTGGACATTTGAAAGGTGTGTGCAAAGAAAACCAGGGCGACGAACAAAATTCACAATCAGTTTCGAGGATTTGGAGATGCTTTGAGTCATGCAGCGAAAACAACTCGAAATTGAATCCTCAACTGGAAAACTTCACAAGAGGGAAGGGTGGATGTTGAGGAAGAGTAACTGCTAGGCGTGGAGAGAGCAGTGAAACACTTTGGAGTTGAACTCAAAAATAGGGAAGATTTCAGGTCTCTGAAAGATGAAGATGTGATAAGGAAGTAGAGCAGAGCTGAGTGGTTGAGGAAATCTACTTAAACAACAGCGTATAGCAGAGCCACGAATGATGCAGCGAGTTGTGAAGCATGACTGCTGGATTTTGCAACACTCGGATGCGTCTGGATACGTGGAACGGCGTTTTGGTTGCGTTCGCCTTCTTCCTGAAAGCGCTACCCATTTGTAGATGCTGTCGGACCTCTCAACAATGCACTTGAAAGTCGACCAACCTGCTGCTTCAAACTGGCTCTCGGTCTGGTGTCTTCCTTACCACTTACGAGATGGTGGAAGTTGCACAGATGACTGTCGCATATGCAGTGTCTGCTGAGCGGATCACTAGAGTTTTTAAGGTACTCCGTTGTGCAGCCGACCGTAATTTTCTGAAAGGAAAAAGCTGCATCTAGCGGATATACTTCGAAAGAAACTAGACAAGGTTCTAGTTTTTTTTTTCAAAGTATATCCGCTGGACTGTATACTGACAATATTATGACCTATATTCGAAATTAAAAAAAAAATCATGAAAAGCTAATCCCAGTATATTACCAAGCTGTTTATTTGGACAGATCGTTGCTAGCTGTGAACGAAATGTAGAAAAAATATGTGCACCTTCATCGATGACATAGTTCATTTGACCTATGCGTTCAATTCCGACCCAGCTTACTCTTAACACGTCTCTACGTTAAAATACAAAACCTAATGTTAATATTCCGCGTTTGTCCCCGAGAACAAAATGCTGTGAGGCCAGTTATGGTAAATGCAAGAGCTGAATGATGAAACTGTCATCAGCAGTTGAAACTTTTCACATAATTTTAAAAAACTACTGACCCAGATGCTACATAAACTGGGCGCTAAACGTTTCCTTCGTATTTTTTCCCCTTCACGAATCTATACATAGGATATTTATGATTGTTCACAGCAAAATCTCAGGTTCCACGTAAATATTAAATTTTTTCATCTTCTGAGTAGGACGAAGGACAATAATTGTGGCAGTGTGACGGTATATCGTCAAATGTGATGTGTTGTTATATGCAAGTATGTACAGACGTGTCTACACCTGTAGACCTAGTAGTACGAGAGGCATCTTAAAGCTGGAACTACGAAAAAAGAAGACGAAAGCCAACGCCGGCGCTAGTTTAGCAGGAACACTGACGGCCAAACAGTAAGCAGTAATGAACCTGGCCAGGTAAGCACGGTGAGCGCTTGCAGTACGACGCTTCGCACGCAACTGCATAAACAACGTGCCATCTCATGCCGGTAGCCGCCATCAGGACACCGCAGAGATCCACCAACCTTCACGAACACCGACGTGCAGATATGGGACGGATTCGGCCACATTAGGTAACACAACGTTTATAAACGACTGTTGGAAGTCTTCGTAAAGTAGAAGAGCATGTTTGTTCACAGCAGCAAGATAATAGAGTAGCCCATTTTTCACAAGACCATGCATACCTATGCCTGAGATTCTAAGCAGGCTGAGTAACAGTGAATTAGTCCTTTATCCAAACTTGATTTGAGCTCGATCTATCCAACGTGTTATTGGATTCGGATGTGTGCAGGCTCACCTTGTCGTCGTCCACTTTCAGGCATCCAGCCAAAACCTCGTATCGAGGTCGGGTTGTGCCGATAAACTCCTCATGCTCCGAGAAGTCGTGTTTAAATTCTGCGCTCTCCAGAACGATTTCGGAAGTCGTCAGCGATATGAAGCAGAATTGGCCTTCGCAGGTAGTCGATCTAAAATCGTGCTCTGAATGAGGAGCGGTAACATGAACGCTGGCAACTATTACCACATACTCTAATTCTATCTCTAACCGGGTATTGTATAAGACGCCCCTAAGCCCTTCTCTCTCCTGAGAAAAACGGTCTAGCGCATTTCATCATTCAACAGAAATATCGATTACTTCAAGAGCAACTACTTTGTCCTTTTGTTGACGTCTTTCGGCAATCTGGCAGCGCTGAGAAAAGTCTGCAGCACGTGATATAGATCCGATATACGCTCTTAATCTTGTGATGCACTCATCTAAAAAATGGTAAAATTCATTTTATAACGGACAGTTTTTATTTTTGACTGGACGCCCTTCAAGCAGTGCAGACATATCTAAAGTCAACATAAACACTTTCTAACAAGGGGAAAATGATCTCTTGGTTTAAGAAGAATTGAGTTAAAGCTAAGAAGTGTCTTAGAGAAAAATATACGCTTTTTAATCAATATGAAATTACGAAAAATTTGCAATTAATACAAGTAAAAAATACAAAAACACGAGTAAAATTATATCATAAATGAACATAATATTGGTATGCTTTGGCCAAAACGGTATTTTTATGTTTATTCTGAAGTTGCCCCCACGAATGATTCTTTATTTGAAGAGATTGTGCCGTAAGTTCGTGAAGAAAATTGCAACGCTTAGTTGACTGATAGTATAAACGCTGTTCACATTGTGCTACGCAGTTAAAAATCATGGATGCTTGTTCTGTTTTAATGTACGGGACGCTCGACGCAACCTCTCCCTATACGTGACAGTAGGATACCAGCGAACTCTCTGCTATCAAGCAACCCATCATATATCCATCAGGGTTAACGTAAAAATATTGCATGAGATCAAAAAATTTGACAAGAAATTTGTGTCCACTGAAAAAGTGGTGTCATTCCTTCCTCAAGGTACTTTGTGACTCTTTATTAAAGATTTTCTTGAAAAAAATATAATTTTTACTTTATAATACCACGTCTATTTAAACTCTAGATAAGTCCAAATTGATTTGCAAAAAGTCCATTGCATTTCCGAAGGTTGTATTTCAAGCAGAAGAACAGAAGGCCACCTTATCCTTTATCGGACTCAGGCGACAGCTGAAAATAGAAGTGGTGGAACGAATGAAAAGTAAGACATGCACACAATGATATGTTTAGACGAACGATGAGGTACATATCTGGAGTCACCCACTTCTTAAACACTTCTTGTCCGAATGGTTTACTCGACTTGTGATTTAAACTGTAGCAGTAGTTTTGCTCGTCAAGCCGTCGCTCGATTACCTTCTTGACCTGGAATTGTGAAGATTACAGCAAATTTAAAAACTGGAGTAAACATGCACCTAGTAGAAACGCTAGTTTTCATCCTTGTACAGTACTTTCTCGGAGGAAGCAGTTAACATCAGAGCTTTCTGTTTCATCACGTAATTTTACTACGTTTTAGACTATCTTCCAGATAATAAAGAGGAAACGTGCAGGAATACATTTTTTGATTAAGAGACTGCTTTGGAAGTGCAAAAATACGGCGCAATTTTTGAAGCCTACTTGAGCCATTCGAAACAGTAGGTATTCAGGTAGAATGCAGTCGAAGGAGGCGCCGCCTCTCGAGTGCAACCCGTCTCGAGCTTCAAGGTTCGAATCACGCCTTAGCCAACCTAGCCTTGTATCCCTCTGTTATCACAAACTTGGTACCATCCTTACCTGGGAAAGACAAGTACTGACTTATTCATAACCCGAAGAAGTGGGATTCCTGCAGCAGTCCTACGACAGTTGGTTAACGTCTAGATTTACCGATCATTTACTCTTCCTGAAGCGATACTTCTGCGGGAATCCCCTCTCATGTAATTCGACCACATTCGACTGCTTAGAGTTTTTTGATGAAGAAGACCAAAATCTCATTATTCAAGCTTTAACAATGGGGATTCGATTTGCTTACGTTTAGTTCGCGTTTCCTTATAGAGCTCCGTAACATAAGGCTAAGCACTGCATCGAGGAAAGGCAGAAAGTTCAAGGGTGTATCTCGGTGAGGCGAAATGGGTTACCTAGCTTCCAGAAATATCAGGACTTCGTGCTATACGTATAAGACGCCCTTAGCAGTTAAGTGACAAATGTGCATATCTGTAGTAATTATCGAAATGAGTCCTTCCTATGACACGTGTTTAACGTGAAATTAGCCCGTGCGTGGCGGGAATTCTTCTCATTTTGTAGCCTCTTCAAAATATCAATTTTTCGTGATCAAACCACTGACAGAAACCGCTGCTTTAAGCTATATCGATTTTACTACTAATATATTTGGTGTTAACATTCATATCACCATGGTCAAGTTGCAGAATTCCGTAAACTGTATCAACATCTGTGAGCCGCTATTAGTTCAGAAATTCCAAATAAGGTTTCACTTACCTGGAAATTCCTTGTCTTGTTTAGTTCATTGCAGGATCCGGACGGCTGAGTGCATGTGCAACCATTCATCACCGTTGAAGGAGTCGCTTCATATCTAGTGATAAGGGTAATGTATGAAACCAAGCATTTCTATCAATACACAAATTATTTAACCGACAGAATTAGGGAGCAATTTGTCTTATGGATGGGGCCTCACACATTTTTGAATACACTTATTTATGTCTATGTGACAACGCCATTCTTTTCTCACAACCGTAAAGATCATGAGCTTGCCATTGGTAATCCTTCAAGGTTCTTTGTAGAAACCTCGTAGCTGAGGGATTATCTAAAGCCACCCAGGAGCAAAAATTTACGAGTGAGCGTTAGCGCCATGTTTCTAGAATATCTTTTTGCCTTACAACGGTAATGGAAAGGACCTCAATGAATTGCTTGAATTACATACTCACACTGCATTATAAAATCTTTTTGATAGTCACGGAAAGACATAAGCCTTCACCTAGCCTTCAATTTAAGTAAGCGCTACAATGAGGAGGCGCTGCCTGTTGGTAGATTTGACGGGAGCTATATTTGTGTTCACATTCAGACCTCCCTGTGACCAGATTTCACGCACCTCGCTCTTTTGAGCAAGAAGCACGAATAAGGCTCCCGATCCACCATCTTAACCAAAACTACTCCAAGACGAGTCCACATATTTTTCGTTGATGTAGAGGATGCTTAATTGTGTTCTAAATAAGTATAGCAGTGATGTCAAGTTGCATCAGAAGGGGATTCCACCACACTCCACGCAGACGTGCTATCTAGCATCTATCACTAGAGCATATTGTCGCCTAAGCACCATACGAAGTGTCACCGGCACTGGTCCTCAACCTCAGATGAGATGACAAACAACCAGCTAAGTTGACGGTCTGCGTCGAGTATGCAGATCTTACTGCTATTCCCTCTTAGAATGAGGAAATATTTAGCACTGTTATACAAGAGGTCATGTGTTAAGTATATTAATAAGAATTACAAAGCAGATTCTCACCTGGCACAAATTAGTGATCCCTGATAGTCCAAATAGTTGTCCATTCTCAAAAATGACTGCAGGCGCGGGAATCCCAAGCCACATCCCTATGGATAAAGAGTGTACTGGATATACATATATAAGGATATATACATTATGTATAAGATAGATATGTAAGGATAAAAAGGGATAAAAACGGCGTCACTCATTCCCCTTGGGATGCGCCACGCATTGCGGTGGCCAGCCGATGAGCAAGCCATTGGTTTATCTTCCATAGACAAGTCTGGTACTGATTCGCCGACCTCGGAAGGATGGAAGACTGCTTGGCCTCGGTGGGAAATCCGAACCAAGAAGCTGGTGTTGGGTGCATGCGACAGTCTGAACCTCCTCCGACTAGGCTCCACTCTCCCATTTGGTTAGACCAAGTGCATGCTCCTGCAGAAACCTCAGCGGCACTTCCGCGGTGCATCGCGGCAGGCTGTCGGCTCAATGTGGGCGTGGCGGGCTGCGGCAAGTGGCCAAGTACGGGGTCCTAGCACGATTTGTTGCTGGCTGCGGAAGTGTAAGTAGGGTATAACAAAGGCCTTAGATTAGCTCAAAAATAACGGTGGATAGCGCTGTTCATGCAGTGCCACCTGCGACGTAGAGAAAGATCTCCTTAGTTAGAGTGGTGAAATGTATGATTCAAAAAGTTTCCTGATTTTTCGGAAAAACCTTTCTCACGTACGAAGCGAGGTTGTTGCTTTATTGCTCCATTCCTTCAACGCCTAAAGATTTAGTCGTCACATGCTTAAACGTTCAGCTATACCGGGAAAATCTCCAGATGCCATATAGAAACTACAGGTGTGCTCGAACAAGAATAACTATTTGAATAGTTTATCCGAACTGTAATTTGAACCGCATAATATCCGAAAAACTCCTTGACTTTCGAATAATAATTCAAATTCGAAATTAGATTGTTTAGAAAATTCGAATAATCCATCGAATTCGAACATCGATGGGAAGCAATATTCGAATAATATTAGAAATCAAAGCTCAATCGAAAAAACGAATAATTTTATTCATGTACCCAGCAATTTTGAAATTACTGGTACCCTGACCGGCAAAATTTATGTCTAGCATTTGTTAATGCACATATAAGGAGGCATTTCTTCATATTGAAAAGTAGTTGGTGATCTCCATCTTCAACGAATCATGTAGAAGTTGAAAGCGTATCGCATTTCGAAAAGATATACGCACGTCGAAATGCCGTGTTTTTTCCTCTACCTTTTCATAGAAATCTAATACGAACACCGATCCTGGTTTGCTCTAAGCAGTAGTATTTAACGGATCACCGAATAACGAGTATTGACTATTCGTTTATTCGAATAAATTATTCCACCTATATTCAAATTCCTTTTATAAAAAGTTTTTGAATTATCGATTTCTGAGTGTTCGAGAAAATTACCAAGCTAGTAAATTCGTTGGTTCATTCTTTTGTTCAAATTTCTTAGAAGTACAACTGTAATGAAAGCAAAGCGCAGAAAATGGCGGACGTCATTTAATATGCAGACCTTTCCACAACTATGTGTCCCACCATAACTGAATCCTGAAATTCTTAATCCCAATGGGATAAAAATGCGGACCGACCATGGCAGCCGAGCCTCAGCCATTTTTCATATCCAGGAAGTCTAGCCTTCAACGCTAGCAAAACCCTGGAAGGATGCGTGGACTCAAAACATTTTAGCAGAACTGAAATCGCTGCGATTGAGCGGCGTTACATTTGAGTGCCGGCGTCCGAAACTTCGAGGGCTACCTAAGGATACGGTAGCACACAACAGACGCGGCCGAACAGGCATGTTTTGAATAACGAAAACAACCGAAACAGTGGCTATAGGACAGGAAATTGCTATGGTTGCTCAGGTGCTTAATCACCAAATAGCAAGAAGGTCATGTGAACTCATGATGAGTCCGAAGTGTTTAAGACATGCTAAGATATGACACAGAATGCTTGAGCACCCTACCTGCTCGATACCGTCGAAGTCGACGACACAGTAATTCCCTCGGCACTTCCTCATGCAACTTTCGGTGGGACACTGCTCACCGTGTCTTTCCGAACATGCACAGCATTCCACTGTAGGCAGACGATTTGTCATGTAGTTGTTCATCTGAAACTACGGCAATTAGCGAGTTTTCATTCAGGCCCTCCCACTAAGCAGTGCCTTATTCTAAACACGCCCTAAAAACCCAGAAATTGGTAAGCTCTAAGATAATAACACAGGCCATTTTACCTTAAATTGGACCCTTTTCAAATCATTTTCACATGAAATTGAACACTCTTCTAAGAAAACATGACGCTTTTTAAGTCAAACTGAAAATGTTCCTGCTCAAAACGGGCGTCTTCCAGATTAAAATAAAAAGTCTCTAAGAAGGTTCGAATAATTATTGTCTTGGGAAAATTTTAACTGGCTTTCTTTGAAATTTTTTACTGACCTGCCTCAAATTTAACATACTGTTTGAGTTTTTATAAAATTTTTGTTTTCTAGGAAAAAATAGTGAATTAAAATTTATTTCGAAGGAAAAAGTAGCAGTTTTGAAAATTATAAAAAGCATGATCGCACCATACTGCTCCAAGAGGATGCGATTTTCTTTTGATCGGCAAAACTAGCAAAACTTTGTTTGCGTGCACTCACACTCCTGTCCACGGTATAACAAATACAACTGTAGAAAGCACTCATATCCTCATTTGCAGTTTCTACATAGCAAGCAGCAGTTACATTATCAGTCAAATGAAAGCCGCGGCGAGCTAGACGAGTGCATGTCGCGACTATATATTTTCCAATACCTGAAAGTTGTTGCTGTTCTGCACATTCAGGTATATTTAAAACTGTTGTTATTCTCCGAAAATCGAAATGTTATAAAATTGTAAACAGTCTGTTTATTTTTCGAAACAGATTAATAAAACAACTTGCAAGAACGTCATACTAAGCCTTCCCATATTAAAAATTGTTTTGCCCTTTCGAAGAGTCTCTGGCTCCCATCTACGCTTGAAAACAGAATTCATTTCAATATTTTACCTTAAAAATACAACTTTACAGATCTTCACTCAGCGAGGTCACTTATTATTACATACTAAATTTTTCTTGAACAAGCAATTAATCTAGTCGCGTGGGACAGCCCCTAGATTAATCCGAAAGATGCCTGTTTTAATTGGAAAGATGTTCAGTTTTATCATAAAAGTGTCACGCCTGGTTAAAAGAGTGGAGTATCCAATTTGTATTGAGAATGTTACATTTGACTTAAATGTTGACTGTTTGCTTTCAAGTGAGTGATTTTAGGTGAAAGCGCTTCAAATAAATAGGTATGCAATTGGAGATAAAGTCCCAGTTTTTCCTTACATTAAATACCATGCTCGAGCTAACAGCAAGCAGCGACATTTGCATGACTTCCGAAACGTAATTTTCCAGGAGCGTCGCTTTTAAAGAAGTCCCGCAGGAAATGTCACTAAAGATGACAACGAGAGAAGGAACTTTAAATTCGAATCAAACAATCTTTCAGGGAAAGCTGCGCTGGTGGCCATGCTCGTTCGTGCACAAGAAGGTGGGCATAGGGGAAGGAGAGCTGCTTCCCGAAAGTATAGTACTTCATGGGGCGGAAACATTCAGCAAAAAACTCGTCAGCAAAGCACCCTGTGACTGGACGGAGACACTCTTCTCCGACATGTTCGATCACTATGAACGCACTTAGCCATCGGGACGCTCTCTAGTGTTTCTCACATCGGAGACTTCACCACGATAAGGCATCTAGTCCAGACCACAGGGTAAAAAGAAAACGTTTGATTAAACAATAAAATATAAGCAAGGGCGTTAATGAACGCCTGTCAAAAATCTAAATGTGAAGGAATTCCATAACTAGTCTTTCCAGGTACGAAGCAGATGGATGGGAAACCCTTGCTACACCATTTTCCTTTCGTTTTTTTCGCAGTTTTCCCGAAATTCGCATTTCATCTTTAGCGCAATTGGGTCCAGAAAATATAGTGCTCTGTCTTACTCACCATTCCTTCAATGAGTATGTTAGTACAACACCAACCCACTTTGAAGGCGTATCTTAATTGGTCAGCCTAAGCAAAAAATAACAGACAACAGGCCTTTTGTCTAAAAAGTTATGTAAAGAGTAGCCAGATAAATTTATGAGCTGAAGTCTAAACAAGCTCAATACTAGTCCAATATATGTAGTTGTCTTCATGTTTTAGACTTTCTGCTGGAATAACCAAAAACGTTCTCAAACATAAAATAGTGAAGAACTACATATGGACAAGAAGCACTGTATTTGCCAAAATCTCTAGCTCCATACTGAAGTAAGTCTCAAATTATTGGCTCGCTTCTTAAAGCGATTTTGATCAATTCGAATAAATTTTCCTTCATTGAGCTTTTTGTAAGTAAATTGTAAGTAAATCCAGGGTGTACCGAGCTTTTGTTGATGCACGTCAAGCTTACATGATTTCTTTAATTATATCAAAGAACATGGCAATGGACACAGCGACCAATTACCTGTGAAGCTATAAAATTTCAGGAAGCATTTGCTTGCTCTTTTCATAACTTTTCATTTTTTATTAATTGAGCCAAAATTCGTCCGAGCTCTATGTACTAAGATGATTGACACATGTGCCTACATTTCTAGGTTGGCCTATTCAGTGAACGTTTAAAGGCACCACACACACTTCAGCAGCAACGCCGCGGCTCTGTCCTCAACTATTGGACAGGAACGCAGAGCTCGCACCGACGGCGGCGGCACCGCTGGAACGGCAGCGGCAATAATGTGAATCATGAAATACAGTGTCTCGGCGCTCCAAGCCTCTGCCACCTTTTGCCGGTTAAGGGCCAAGCACACTTCTGCGGCGTTGCCGCTGCCCTATCCTTAACCATAGGGCCGGGAAGCTGAGCTCGCCGCCAGCGGCAATAATGATACAAATCATTATCGCCCACCTCAGCATTATCGCATGACTCATCGTTCTCGCCGTTCGTCACCCGCCGCTCGCCGCGGAAGCGTGCTGGGACCTTATGGCCTTGTTTATTGTGCACGCGACGCGCGACGCAATGCATGCGTAGTGGCCAAATTGATCGAGCGACGCGGATGATCAATTCGGCCACTACACATGGCATCGCGTCGCGCGTCGCGCGCACACTAAACAAGGCCTAACCGCCCCAAATAACCACCCTAGACGAAGTTTCAGCGAAATCGGTAACCCTGCCTGGACCACCCTTGTTAACGGTATGGGTGGTTTCCGACCGAATCATGAAAAACGGATGTCAGGTTCGTGATCAGCACCCCAAATAACCCCCTTAGACGAAGTTTCAGCGGAAAATTTTTTTTTTGACCGAAGTCTTGTCGGTGGAGTCAGAACTTTTAACTAGTGCCCTAAAATATCTATCGTTATATAAGTACGGTCACACAAAATAGGCTTCAAACAAGTTACACACAGAAGTGAAAATTTTAGCTAATCTGTAGTTTGAAGCATATGTTATATGTAAACATGCTCTATAACACACTATACGGGGTGCGTAAAAAATATTGACGCACTAAACGTAAACGTTAGAAAAAACAACACATAAAATTTAACAACTTTATATACAAAATGTCAACAATCCCCTTCATGTGCCACCTCATCGCGGTGAAGGGGTGAACATCACTTTGTGATGGCTAATGGCACAAACGGTCACGCAGTACGCGACGCTTTGTCGTGTGTGGGGGCTCTCCTGTATCCCTGGCCAGGAACATGTGAGTAACTAGACCACCCCTATGGCTCAAACAACTAAACCCGCGTCCCAGTCCTCCGCACGCAGGAGGTAGACTTCTACGACGTCGGTTGCATCCACCTCCGGCGAGGGGCCATCTAATCTCGGAGTTAAACTATCAGGACGTCATTGGAATCAGACTACCGGAAACTCCCTCCCACCACGACACGGAAACTGCCTATTCGTCTGCACTTATAACTGTCGTTCAATCGCATCTGAGCAGGATCTTCGGACACTGCTTTACAGAAGCCGCAACATCAAATACGACGTTATCGCCCTGCAGGAAACGAAAGGCAGAACGGAAACCATAAGAAGGACCGACCACAACGAGCTTCTCATTATCGGAGCAAAGGTGGACAGAAAGAATATTGGCGGAGTTAGTATTCTCGTCAATTCGACAGTGCACTACCTAGTAGACTCTTACAAGGTCATCAGTCCGCGAGTAGCTGTTCTTCGTCTGGAAACCAAAGATCAAGGAACCACCTCCATCATAAATGAATATGCTCCAACATCTGCGGCCACAGATGAAGAAAAGGAGGAATTCTACAAGCTGTTCGAAAGGACTGTCAACGACGAGAAGAGCTACTACAAAGTTGTCGTTGGTGACTTTAACGCTATCGTCGGTACGAATGATCACGACGAATGAAGGCTAGGACCACATGGAACTTCCTCAAGGAACGAAAACGGAGAGCGCCTGATAGACTTCCTATCTGCGTGCCGTCTCTACCATGGAAATTCTATGTTCAAGAAGCCTTCAAACCGACGATGGACCTGGGAAAGCCCAAATGGAGAAACACGTTCGGAGATCGACCATGTTCTTACAAACAGACGCTGGAGTCTGTTTGACGTCTCCGTGCTGCCTTCATTTGACACCGGCTCGGATCACCGTCTTGTCCGTGCGAAGCTGACTCTCAAAAAGAGGATGTTCAAGCGTGACACTCATAAACCGGCACCGGTGAGGATCCCCACATTCAAGTCTGAGGAGTTGGAATATGCAATAAAGTCGTATGATTGGAATCTTCCTGAAGATCCATCGAAACACTACGACCTTCTCTCCAAAGGACTGTAGAAATGTGCTAGCAGCTCTTGCGGAGCCACATCACCGTCTGCTTCAAGACTCAACGCACATGCGATTAAGCTCTTGGAGCAAAGAAGAGCTGTTAAACTGGAGCCTAATGCTTCCCATCTGGAAAAAGTCACCATCTCGAAGGCCTGTCGAATTGCAGTGAAGGAGTCCATTCAAGCCTTCAGAAGATTGAAGCTGTTAGAAGCCGCTGGGAGAGGTTCAAGCATAAAGCGCTGCAAAGCGCTGCAAGCGATCTCTGCGATCAGAAGGCAAGAATGTCAGCCCTTGTGGATAAGGATGGAAAAACGCAAACGTCTCGAAGAGCGATGGAGACCATCCTTCAAGAATTCTACACAAATCTGTTCCGTTCCTCCATCACTGTCCCGAAATGCTTGATGCCTCCAGCTGAGGAAGTACCTCCCATTCTGGAATCAGAAGTTGCTCATGCCATCAGAAGGATGAAGCCGGGCACTGCTCCCGGACCGGACCGCATTTCTGCTGATCTCCTTCGTGCGGGTGGCAGTGCCCTCTGCTAACTTCTTGCCAAGCACTTCAACCACTACCTTCGACTTGGTAGGATTCCGGACTCATGGAAGGAGTCGAAAACAGCTTTAATCTTCAAAAAAGGTCAGCAGGAGGATATCAACAACTATCGACCCATCAGTCTTCTCTCGGTTGTGTACAAGATCTTCACCAAGATACTGCTTAACCGCATGGAGCGTTGCTTGGATGAGTATCAGCCAGTGGAGCAAGCAGGGTTTCGCAAGGGTTTCTCCTGCATGGACCATATTCAGACTGTCTCACAGCTCATCGAAAGGAGCCCCTAATACCACCTCCCACTTGTCCTTGTCTTCGTGGATTATCCGAAAGCGTTCGACTCTGTGGAAATCAACGCCGTTCTGAACGCGCTTGTGCATGCTGGTATACCATCGCCCTACATCCGACTTCTCGACAAATGCTTCTCGAACACATCGACTACCATCCAGCTGCTCGATCGTAAGCTTAAAATTCCTATCGGGAAAGGAGTACGGCAGGGAGACACGATTTCTCCCAAGCTATTCACAGCGGCACTCCAGGATGCCATGAAAGACTTGAACTGGGACGATAAAGGCTACCTTGTCGACGGTAAACGGATCAGCAACCTTCGCTTCGCCGACGAATTTGTTCTCATTTCTACCAGCACGGCAGAAGTCGAGGAAATGCTGAGCGAGCTCAATGTGGCAGGTATGAAGATTGGATTGGACATGAATATGTCCAAAACGCAGTTTATGGTCAACCAGTGGTGTGACACGGGACTCGTAAGGTTAAATGGAGTCACTCTACAACAGGTCGACTCCTACGTCTATCTGGGAAGAGAGCTGAACATGGATAACGACCTCGCTCCTGAAATCGCCCGCAGGAGACGCGCAGCATGGGCAGCCTTCAGTTCGATTCGCGAAGTCACCGATCAGGTCAAGGATCCCGGCCTCAGGGCATCGATATTCAACGCCCCTGTACTGCCTGCTATGTTACATGACGGAAACCTGGCCCGACAACAAGACAATCGCCAGAGCAATGCATACTACGCATCGTGCACTGGAGAGATGGCTTCTAAGGTCTTCGTCAGCAATTGCAAGAAGGCCTACGAAGCTCAGAGCTACGGGAAAAGTCGCAATTAGCAGACCCGCTGCAGTACATGAAGAAGTCCAAATATCGCTGAGCCGGACACCTGCTTCGACGAAAGGACGATAGATGGAGTCTCCGTGTCACAGAATGGCTCCCGAGAGACCATAAAAGACCACTGGGACGACCGCCGTCGATGGGCAGACTCATTCTCAAGATCTTTCAGAGAACGGAGTCTGCCTCACTGGATGCAAGCAGCCAGAGATCGAGCGGTCTGGAAGAGTTGTGGTCCCCGCTGAGAAGACCTCCAGCCGACAAAAGGACCATCAAAGTATCAAAGTAAAGTAAGTCAACAATGGTCTAGCGAACGGAATAGCATCACTTGTATTCTATATGGGCTTCTTTGCTTCGAATGCAGGGGCGAAGACGCCGAGGAAAGGCATCGACGGTGCGCCGCAAGTAGTCCACGTCGATTTTGTTTCATGCTTTGACCTTCAGTGATTTGAAACTTTTGTGCATTCGACTTGTAAAAGTGTTACATACTCTTCAGGGACCTCCAAAGCGCTAATTCTGGGGGAGGGCTCGCTGCAAGGGTGGCGCATCCGGCCAGTATCATGGCTTGTGCAATCACCACAAGCGTCTCTCGTTTTCGTGGATAGAGGAATGAAGATAAATCAGTAGAACTATCTGTATTGACGTCCTAAAGAAGCACCTAGTTCCTTGGCTCGAATCCCACCTCGAGAGTAAGCCGCATGTCTTCCAGCAGGATTAGACTCCTGTGCAGAGTCAAGGATTGCTCCCCTAGACAAAGTTTCAGGGAAATCAGTGACCCTGCCTGGACCACCCTTGTTAACGGCATGGGTGATATTTTATATGTAAACATGCTCTATAACACACTATAGTACCCCTAGGTGGATTACCTATATGACAAACATGGATTTTGCAAAAGTGCAAAACAAACGCAGTCTGCGGGACCCAAACCCTCGATACCTCGCTCACGAGCCCGAGCGCCCCCTACTACGCCACCTGTGCACTCCGCTGAGCCGCGATACGAGCCCTCATCCCGCGCGCGCCCGTCAGCTATGGAGCACGTGAATCAATATAGCGCCACACGCCGCTTCCGTCGCCCCTAACTCTGCACAGAGTTGTATTGGGGTCGAGATACCTGCAGTTTGTTACTTCCCAGGGAGAGGCGGTTCTACCCATATACAACACTTGCGCCGTTCCGACCTACCGTTGAGATAGTATCCTGGTAAGATTGCAAGAACGGGGTGACTCATTGTTTTCGCTGCCGGCTGCTCGCCGCAACTGTGAGGGCCTTTAGGCGTGCAAGCTGCGCTTGAAGCGATAGTGGAGCTTTCTGTTTTCTGCTACACTCGTCCTCCTCACAGACTGTTTACAACTTGAATGAGAGAGCGCGTATGTGTAACTAGATTACGCATCTGTTTTTAGGCACATCTCCTCCAATAAACTGCGAAATCCTTCTTGACGGACTTCGCGTACGAGTTCACTTGAACACTTGGGGCGAACGTATCTTGCTGCAGGACTCGTTGTGGACTATGGCTCCGTGTTTACTATGTTCTCTTCGATTCTTTTTCGAACAAAGACTCCCGTTGTTTATCTGCCGTTATTATTATGACATGAACAGCCGATTTCGAAAACATACGCATCGTTTCCGACAGCACATCTGCCGTTGGATCTCCCCCTGGGGACTACCAACCCGAAAACAAGTTATCATGGTACAAAATATAGAGCTGTCTGGCATAGAATTCAGGAGTAGGGACAGGGACCCCGAATATTAAGAACAAACGAAATTCGTGAGCAGCGCCACAGATGTTGAGGGGAGTTTTCAGCCAATGCACTGCTCACTAGAAGTGTTATATAGCTCTGAGGTATATATTTAGTTACATTTATATTTATATTTAGATTTGTATTTATTTTAGGAAAAGAAGAATTTTTATAATTACACATTTATATATACTACGCAAATTACGGACAGAAAAAATAAATGATAAAGGAGCTAATTCCTGTTAAAGATTCATCACGCCTTCTATAATACGTTTACGGGATGTCGTGGACTTGAAGTCGTATTTAGCCATAAGTAGTCAACGACTTGCGATTGCTATGATTATGCAAGTGGATGTTGGACATTTCTCGTGAAAAAACTACTGTAATGTGTATTGGAAGTGCTCACCCAAAAGGGATAGCGTTTCGGATGGGCAATTTTGACTTGCAAGTTACGAGTGAGGTACGAGACCTAGGCGTATTTTTTTCTAGCTCTCTTTCCTTTGAAAGGTATATAGACGATATAGTTGCCAAGGCATATAAGAAATGTAATTTCATTCTGCGTGCTTTCCGAACACGTGACAGTTCTACCTTATTTCGACTTTTCACTGTTTATGTAAGGCCGCTGCTTGAGTACTGCACACCAATCTGGTCTCCATCTAAACGGACCTACATAGACAAAATTGAAAGGGTGCAAAAAAGATTTACGAACCAGATATTTATGAGAAACGGCTTGTTCAATATCAGCTATCGAGAAAGGCTGACTGTTCTTGGTAGTGCATCCCTTCAGCTGAGAAGAGTAATATATGACGAAAATTTAATATTTAAAATAGTCCGTTGTGCTGTGGATATTGACAGTGATGAGATTTTCAAGTTCTCGGAATTTAACGATAGAACAAGAGGCCATTCACTGCGAATTTCTACTGGAAGAGTTCGAACGCAGCACTTTCTGGAATCGTTTCTTGTACGAGCTCCGAGAGTGTGGAATAGCTTGCCATACGATATAGTTTCATCGCCAACAGCAGCTATCTTCAACCAGAGGCTAGAGTCATATCTCAGACAAAAGGGATTTTTTTAATGTTTTCTCAAGAATTTATTTGCAGTTCAGCTCAAGTATTCCAGGAACCACCTAGATCATGCCGTAGTGTCTTGTCGGATGTTCAGCTTTCAAAAGGTCTTTAAAGAGGCTTTGCTGGATGGATCTTTCTACCGTAGTGATCTTGCTAGTACAGTAGTCGTTCTCAACGAGTAACGTATTATAGTATTCGTCCCTTGTTATGTAGATTGTTTTTGTATTTTTCACACTTGTTTTAAAATTCTGCATAGTCTGAGTTAAGCCCAGGGATTGTATTTGTTATAAGAACACATATGACTGGATCCTGTTATTTCTCTCCTCTCTTGATACGTGAAGTCATCTCCTTTTTTCTCAGTATATCATGCAATTTACTGTGTACTGAATGGGAAGCTGGATGGTAAACAAGACATTGACAAAAAACATTCCAAAAATTTTTATCAGTCTACCAATAGTTGCGGTTCTTATGGTCAACCAGTCTGAAGTTATAGAAGCGACAAAGGCTGTCACTGAAAGAAGCGCGGCCTCGCCTAAGTTCGAAAGGCTATATCCTTACGCTTAGGTGTGACTTGCCAAGAATGTTGCTCGAGAGTGGTACGAAATTTACGAATTTCATACATACCACGCTATAACTTGGCTGGTTTTCGAAGAACCGCTCTTTTTGCCCTCCAACAGCACGTTCGCACACAGTCTAATTGCAGTTAACCTAAGTATGAGGAAGAAAGATAATACATCTTCTCATAATTTTGTATGGAAATGACTTCTACGGAATCAATGACTAAACATTGATGAGGAATGAATTTAAATCTTGGGCTTTTCTCAGCTAACAGATTTGTTTCTGGTATAACATTTGCCTCCATATCATTTCCTTCATTTCTTGTTGTATAGCCAACCATTGTTTTGCTACGTGTTTCGTTTATCAATTTTGTTGTTTGTTGTTGGCTTAAATAAACATAAATAAATAAATGATTGTGAAAAAGACAAGAAAAGCCTACTAATTTTCCTTTTTTTTCGGATAATTTGGCGTTATTAAATACTTAGTTTCTTTGGAAATCGCAAAATAGCACCATTAACATGCTCTACGAGAATCTCGAATTTTCGGTCACTGTTGAAACAAACAAAACTGTATGACGAGTACTTCTGCATACATTCTTTTTCTAACCGTCGCCTTGCCACGTCCCTAAATTGTGTAGAAATTTGAAAAACTTTAGACAGGTTCGAAACGTCGGGCGAAACGCCTGTCTAAAGTTTTTCAAAATCTTCATACGAAACAAAACATCTTCATACGAGCCCTTTGATGTAGCATCTCCCCGGTGGCTCAAAGGTTAAGGATATTCACACCGCTGCAGAATCTACCCGTGCGGTCCCTGAGGTCACATTTACTCCGACAGTGGTGTCGGCCCCGCTCCTCGTACGGCAATCTAATTCTGCCGTCAAGCCAGGAAACGGCTGCGATGTGGCCACAAGTCGATTACACTCGCCAAATTAGAACAATGGCCGAGGCGACATTTTGCGCCCCGGAAGTGCTCAGCCCGGCGAAGGATCGACGTTTCACTTGATAGTACAATCGCCGAGGCAGATATAGAGACATCGATGGCAACAAAAATTGCAACGATAAGGCCTACGTTCCACAAAGGTTTACTGAAGTGGAAGTCTTGTCATTGTAATTCCAATGAACCCTACCGGAACGTTTCCAACCACAATCCAGAACAGGAAATGTGTTTCTTTGGATGCACAAGCGAGGTAACAGCTGGTTTAATATGAGTGGGATTTTATATATTGTATATACTCCACGTGCTCTTCTTATACGCATGTCGCAGCGGCAATATGAATGAGTATCCGGCACTATGACTCACGGCGTGTAGACTATGGGGAGGTTAGTGTTTTGCTCCTGGTCTTGCTTGTAAAGGTATTGACATCAAATAACAGAATATCCGACCACGAAATACTTCGACGACATGGGAGAGTCGCGAGCGTCGAATCGATTTGTGAAGCACCTAAGAGTAGGCTCCTCCGTCCTTTGCACTAACTTTGTAACATCATAAGGTCGGCTAGCAAAAATCGGTCGTTTTCGATCACGTGACCTTTTCTCTTATCGCTATTCCTGCGATATCAATGGCAGAGTGAAGCGCGGTAGCGAAGTCGGAGAAGTACCAAATCGAGACTCTAGATTCTGGACTCAATCAGGTCAACCAAGCCTTTCATCCCTCCGGGATCGTTGATTTGGTGCTAGTGTTGTCAAGAATGAATAAGTCATGGCTTGTCAATCGACTGGCCACCGCAAGCCACTGCTTACGCAAAATACGCATTCAAATAGCCTCCACAATACCACCGCATGAAGTTAACGCTTGGCGCGTCCCACAGGGGACTTGACTAGAACCCGCATTGGCTTTTTACCCATATCCCCGTTATAGGCAAGATGGTAAGGATACGATAAAAAACCTGAAGTTCCAATTGCATAAAAACTGCTGAAGGGTTATCCTATAAGCCCTCAGCCATTTCCTTTGATAAAAACATAAGAGACAGCGTTACTTAATCCCATTTGGGATGCGCCATACATTCCACTTCTACCAGATGTCATGGAGGCGGTTTGGATGCGTATTAAGCTTACACACGGGCGCTTGTAGCGCAGTCGAAGGAGCACCCGATAGCAGATTCCTGGTTCGGATTTTCCACTCAAGCTACCAAGCCTTCCATTCCTCCGGGGTCGGTGAATTGGTACCACGTATCTGGGAAGGATAAAGCGCTGATTTGTTCATCGGCTGGCCACCGCAAGTCCTTGTATGGCCAAATACGCATTCAAATCGCCTCCACGACATCCCGTAGAAGTAGAATGTGTGGCGCATCCCGAAGGGAATTGAATAACGCCGTCCTTTACCCTTTTATCCGCTCCCCTATAGGAACCGAAAATTCTAGCGCTGACACTCTGCGTTCTGCTTTTCATTAATTACACGACACTCAGTTTGTTCTGTTAGAGCTATTTCTTGAAACTGCGTAGAAACGATTCAAATCAGTTCCTATCAAGACCATCAGCTTAACTGCATCTATGCTGATATCAGCGGCCAGCTCATCCCGGATAGCTGATCGGTCCCACGAGGTGTGGATGTTGCGCTCGATCAAACGGCGCCGGTGGTGTAAAGGCGTAGAGCACTCCCGCCCGGTCAGAGGGAGGTGCGGGTTGGAGTCTCGCCTGGCGCTAGAGGTTTTGATCGCAACAAAACATCGTTGTGCCTAGAAACGTTCCATTCATAGTGCCTATGTTCTTTGATCTTGAAACCTCGACATCGTCATCAGCTGTGATGTTTCTGCTTCTGACCAGGGAATGCCGTCAGCTTCCCATGGAACTTCGGATTGAGATCTTCAAAGAAAAGAAATTCAAATCAAAACAAAATAAAAAGTAAAAATAAAATCAAAAATCAACAAAACTTAATAAACATAATAAATAAAAAGTAAAGGCACTAGTTAAAAGTTCCGACTCCACCGACACGACTTCGGTCGAATAAAAAATTTTCGCTGAGACTTCGTCTAGGGGGGTTATTTGGGGTGCTGATCACGAATCTGACATCCGCTTTTAACGATTCGGTCGGATACCACCCATATCGTTGCTACAACCGTTCGGCCGAAGTCGTGTCGGTGGAGTCGGAACTTTTAACTAGTGCCTTTACTTTTTATTTATTATGTTTATTAAGTTTTGTTGATTTTTTATTTTATTTTTACTTTTTATTTTGTTTTGATTTGAATTTCTGACTTGTTTCACGTCATGAATAAAACATTTTACCTGAAACACGTTTCCGTCTTCAAATAGACGTAAATGCAAGTCGCCACTAGCCGTTCGCTCAAAAATGTGCTAAAAATGATATTATAGGTCCTCGTCGGAGATAGATCACAAAATGCAAAAAAACCGACAGCGGCGGGAACCGAACCAATCAACCCGAGCACTCTACCACTGCGCCACCGCTGCTGCTGACGGCGCTGATAGCCAAACAGCTGATTACCGCGCAATATTGCGCCCAATGCTGATTGAGCGCGCCTAACACATGGAAGGCATGGCGGCTTCCGCCGGCCATAACTCGCTTACGAGATCCACTTAGCAAATTTGGTCTACATATCTGTGATCAGCGTCTCGAGCTCTTTCACGTGATATAGATCTCAATCCGAAGTTCCATGGGAAGCTGACGGCATTCCCTGGTGAGCCAGCGAGGTTGGTAGGTGGAAAAGGTTAATCTAGGCCTGACGTCTCGACCGTTTCGTCGTCTTCAGAGGCACGACCTTACACCAGTAAGTGTAGCAGTGTGGTGGTTGGTTGATGGTTAAAGTTCTTCCCATACTATTGAAAGCCTCTTCTATAGGACTGTCTACGAAGACATACTTTTCGTTGGTCCTCGCCGACATGCGCGCTGCCCGTAAAGTGCCCGATGGTTTATTGATTTGAACCAGCAATCTACAAACTTAAATAAATAAATAAATTTAAACTTAATTAATTAAGTAAATAATAGCTGGCTGATGTGGACAGGTAGCTTTGGTGTGAACCTAAACAAGAGTAAGCGACAAATCCACACATTTAGAGGGGCATGCTCTTTTCTTCCGGCTCAACTGCAAGTTGTGCCACTTGTTCCCCAAGTTCAAAATTGGTTGCCAAAGGGTTGCAACTGCCGGGTGATTTGTTGTTCTCGTTGTTTTAGTGTTGTCTTTTTTTTCATTGCATGGCTTGTTTCGATCTTCTTTTCTGGCGTTTTGTGCACGTCTATTTGACGTATAAATAAATAAATAAATAAATAAATAAATAGATAAATAAATAAATAAATAAATAAATAAAAGTTGAATAATTAAACCGAAAACATCCACAAATGATAACCGCTTGTGACAGCCCTACAAAAACAGCACAGTTTTGACCGAAGAGGTACAGCCCGACCAAAGCGAGAGCTTGCTTTTTTGTGTTTTCAGAAATCACTGTTTATCGGTTAGAATATTTCTTCTTTTCCGGTAATAGAAAGTTGCAATGTTTATTCAGGGGATTTTTTTTTTGTTGTCGCCAAGACGGAAGAAGGATAGCGTGTATTTAAGATAAAAATTGTAATTGAGCATGGATCAATATCTCTGCAGTGCGCTACGCATTTCAAGTGTCACCACCGGAGCTGATTGGAAGAGTACTTAGTGTAAAGAGTAATATGTGCCTAACGAGCCTACACAGTACGTAGCAAGCCATGTACTATGTACATGCACTATGCATTATCTCAAAACCGCCCTTTTGTTCCGAAGAAAACATGTGGGCTGATCTTTTCGCAAGGTTTTCATTAACTGATCTCGATCTCATCCCGTATGTAGGTATTCCTCTGAATGAGGCTTGTGCTCACAGTTCTGGACAGGGTTTTTCATTGACCGATTCAGCATAAAATCTCCGGTCGTAGAAATGGGCGAACCTTTTGTCTAGTGTTGCACTCATCGTAGTCGCAGAAACAGTGCAGGGCTTCGTTGTTGCTTGCGTACTGACAGCCTTTCTGGCCACCAGGAATATCCGTAATACAGCCTTTCTGAAAATGAAAACAATAACACCAATCGGAACAGAGCCGATACTGGGGAAGTTGGCAAGTGCGCTCTTGGAAGCGTTTGGAATGATTATCTCGTGGAAAGTCAGTGTCAGCTTTAACACCGCTTTCTACCAGTCTTCTTTGCTGCTTCTTTTTCAAAATCTATTGTCATTTAAAAATGGTAACTAAAATGGATTAATCACGTCCTCCATACATAAGAGCATGCTGCGAAGGGTACTCTAGCAGGATTCAGACCGAAGGGATTCACAAAGTCAAAAATCTGCAAAAATGTGTTGATAAGGATAAAGGATAAAGGACGGCGTTACTCAATCCCTTTTAGGATGTGCCACGCATTATACTTCTACGAGATGTCGTGGAGGGACATAAATGCGAATTTGGCCATACAATCACTTGCGGTGGCCAGCCGATGAACAAGTCAGCGCTTTATCCTTCCCAGTCACGTCTGGTAACAATTCACCGACCCCGGATGAATGGAAGGCTTGGTTGGCCTAGGCGGGAAATCCAAACTAAGAACATGGTATCGGGTGCATGCGACAGCCAGCACCTCTTCCGACTGCCCTACACGCGCTCGTTTGCTGATAATTAGACATTTTCCATCGCTTTTACTACTCTACCCTATTCCAATTTCGAAATCACTATAAGGAAATCTTCACGTACCTGCATAATGGCTGTTTTTTCTTCGGAGAATATTTCGACTTTTGCAAAACATGCGTTTCCTAAGCACATCTCTTCGGGCTTAGAAGTGCAATCACACGCAACGGGGTCCACCTTAATGAGGCAATCAAATGGCGCCTCAACACAATCGTTCTTCAACAAAGACAATAATTATATTCAATCAGCAAGATATTAGATAACAAGTTAGAAATCAACTTTGATTTTTAGTTATTTGATTTCTCGACTTCTAGAGCATGATAAATAGGACATGCAGTAATAGGATTCAAATCATTTATTTTACCTCATTTATTTACTTCATTTCTCGACTTCAAGTACAAAGCTGCCCTGCCAAAGTGTAGACCACTGAAGTGGTTTTGCATGACAAACCTTATTTTTCCCATAAGTAAAGGGACTAGTCTGATAAGTTTCAAATAACGAAACATATCCAATAACTAGAATTTTGGTAGGCGTATCCAAGTTGTCTGTAACACGACTATGCTACGAACTTCAATCGTCTTTAAAGGTTTAGCTACTACGAATAAATATATTCTCGTAAGATGGGCAAGAACTACATACCTACGCCTCTTGTTGAATAGAGTGTGTCCTAAGAGATCATAAGAAAAATAACGTTTTTGTCATAACGATGTTTTGTTGCGATCAAAATTTCTAGCACCAGGCGGGACTCGAACCCGCACCTCCCCCTGACCGGGCGGGAACGCTCTACGCCTTTACATCAACGGCGCCGTTTGATGGAACGCAACATCCGCACCTCGTCGGACTGATCAGCACTCACCAATCTATCGGGATGAGCCAGCCGCTGCTATCAGCATGGAACCAGTTATGCTGGTGGTCGTGATAGAAATGAGGTGTGGATGTTGCGCTCGATCAAACGGCGCCAGTGGTGTAAAGGCGTAGAGCATTCCCGCCCGGTCAGAGGGAGGTGCGAGTTCGAGTCCCGCCTGGCGCTAGAAGTTTTGATCGCAACAAAACATGACAGCTAACTACCTCGATCCCAGCCACCTGAGGCTTAAAAAAACTGATTTGACATTTTTGTTATGGGGAAGGTACAGAACTACACTAGGAAGGTTCTTCAAATAAGCAGCTTCCCAGATTCTCGTCCATTAACCACCTCTGGAATCTCGCTGCAAAAATTTCGACGTTTGTCTTGCACATAAGCCACTATGCTTCACCCATTTCTAGGTCTTACAGCCTTTTTTAAGGCGATGAAATAAAACAGCACGTCTGCCCTGCAAACTGTGAAACCCTGTAAACTAAATCACCTTACCTCCAATGAAAAGGCAAGAATTCTAAGACTGTATGCTGTGACAGGATGTTTTGTTGCTCTTGCGCCAGGCGGGACTCGAACCCGCATCTTTTGTTTTCCGGGCAGCGGTTCTATGACTATTGCATTTTAACAATGTATAGATAGATTTTTGGGACACTCTGGACGTATATCGACCCTCAGTGTTGGCGTTGTGTTTTTTTAAAAACAGCTGTGCTAAACTCTCCGACAAATCGCTCTGAGGAAGTAGATGACTTTTATGGTTTCAGATTACCAAATGTTTACGAAGAATGCAGAACTTAAAGAGAGCGACGAATCGTCTACACCCCAATTCAAATTAACAAACTGTCCACTGCTGAACTCGCACATCCTTCTTTAGAGCGAATGAACTTTATGGCATCCGGTTAGGCGAATACCGCAATGAGTCAGGGTCTAAACAAACGAGGTCAATGGCGAATAAAAAGGCCGATAAAAAGGCGCAACAGAAGGCACCGATTTCATCCTCACGCGTTACCTATCAAGAACACTGCGCTATTAATCGTTCTATGACGGATACGCGTAAAAACCCTTGAAGTGCATAGTATAGTGCATAAATACATAAGAGAGGTGTATGGACTCGAGCAATGGGCTTTGATCTGGGTTTGGTAGAAAATCTCAAAGTATCATTTCGAGATAGATCAGTTTTATTAATTCAGCACTAATGCAGCATCCTGACTAAAGGCGCCGCTCTAGACGCAGATGATAACGCTATAAAATCCTTAATTCTTCAGGCTTTTGTATGATGTAATCGCTGGAAAGGGGGTGAAGAGGTCAGGCTTTAAAGCGGGACTGGGTTACCTGCCACTTTAAAGAGAATTATTTAACGAAGTAGGCAGAAAGCTCTTGCTGCTATATTTTCCTCTTCTTTTCATCGAGGTGAAAATATGACGCCTACGCAAGAAAACAAAGGCTAGAATTCATACTACTACATATGACTGTCAGATAATCCAATCACACGGGACTCGTCCCATAAATCCATCCAGAATTCATTGAGCACAATACCCGTTTATACTGGCTTGTGTGCACAGTCGCGTATGCTCAAATAATGAATACATACACAAAGAATATAAATATTCATAACAACAGAAGAATATACACAACATTGTCTTGAATTTACAGAATAAAATTACCATAAACTTCATATGAATCAGGTTAGGTGTTTGTTAAAGTGTTGTTATCAGCTCACTCAGCAGTGTGACATGTAATCGCGTAGAAATGGGCCGAAAGGGGTTTTGGAGGACTCCTTTGTTCTGTTGAAGAAAATGCTGAGTTTTCACTAAAATGATGGGAGTTTTTATACTTTATCGGATCTTTCCAAGAAGTGGGCCCTTCGCTATTCTTGATCATGAGGGCGGCAGGTTCAACAGACAACTATTGTTCAAGGAAAGAACACCATACATGAGAAGATATTGTGTCACAAATTCCTGCTCAACTGACGCCATCCTCCACGGGTGATCGATTCGCTTTTCTAGCGCTGTTATCTCCCCACTAGGATAAATCCACTGTATGAGTTGCCTTGTGAAATGAAGCGCATTTTTCAACTAGTGCCCTCTGGTGTTTTTTCCGAGTACGCTATGTGGCGTTCCTTCCCAGAAGGACCAAAGGCCTTAAATTATTAGATGGCGGATAACCCTTTTGGCTTAATGCACCGATACTATAAACACGGACCATTTTCTATTGAGTTAACATCTCAAGGGGAAAACCTTGCTCTTATAAAACAATACGTCAACAAAATGTCCAAAAACGGTTGTGCTAAAGAAGGCGGCACAAAGCAGTATGACGACTACATTCTGCTTGATTGGACAAGCCAGATGAGCAACGTTATGTTCAAGGGACTAAAAAGCGCTGTACTAGCGAAAGGCAAAGTCGAGCTTTACACGACGTTCGTCATGCGGAGCAACAAGCTACGCATAACAATGGGCTGCAATAGCACAGTGGTAAAAAAATTTGTGACGATAGAGTTCAACGCGCGGTTTATCTTGTTTTTTCACGAATCAGCGAAAATAATCAACGCGACTTTGGAGTAATAATCAGGAGCTATTCAAGAGATTCTCGCCCTCTATCCCTGTTCATCTGCCTTAATATTGTTCCAACCGACAGCTCCAAAACGGTGACCGCCTCCCATCTCCCAAACGGAACCAACAAACCGTTAGATATTCTACATCTTTGCGGTGATCTTTGGTTTTCGGGAATGTGATGGCTTCCCAACAATCAAACAACATCGGTAAAGCAATCCATCTAAGTAGATCGGGGCCAATGAATTTTGCCTAGAGTTATTATTATTGGTTATTCGCATTGAACCTCGCGAATATGATGGTCGTTAGATCGACTTTTCCAGTACATTCATCGAGCAATCGATATCAATCGATTACTACCAACTTCTATGGCGGTCCCCGAATAAGCTGCCAGTCAGGTCCCTGGGCAATCTTACAGTTGCTAGTTTATGAGTTCGACGAGAAAACATCGCAGTAACAAAATCCTAAATACACCTTATTAGTATTACAGAAACGAGTAGCTGGCACAGTAGGGGGAACGAATCTATCCGGATGTTTCGTCATATGATTACTTATTCGGAATCGAAAACTTATGTCGGAAGCAAAGAAAATAATTGTCAGAGTAAGCAGATGATTGAGGTAGGCCCATGATCCATAAGCGATTAGGTGACACCCACAAATCGGGGAAACTCTTACCTTAGCTGCATGCACAGTTTTGCAGTGAGTCAGACAGGAATGGCACTTCACTTCACACAGAATATGCACGGGCAGTAAGATTAGAAGAAACCACTTCATGTCTCCTGAAACACATATAGAGGAATGTCATCGTTGTGAGATATTAAGGCCTATTAAGCAGCGGATCTCCACCAAAGCCTAATACAGGGAAATGCTGCTGCAAAAACCCTAATTTCATAATATTCGAATGCACACCACACAGAAGGATTTGTTCACCACCAGCTACGCCATACCGCAAGCTAATACAACATTTTCGTTTGGATGAGAAGCTCTATGTGGAACATACTTCGAAGAAAATCTCAATCAAATTCACTTAAGCGATCACACGTTCGCATTCGAATATCTTCAAGCCGGTCAAACACTACTATAAAAGGAAAATGTTAAACCAATTCGAAACTGAAACAAAAGTGAGAAAGCCGAGAGAGATGCTAAAATTTGGAAGAACGAGAAGCGGTATTGCAAAAGAATACAAGCTTAGAACCAATACGACAACGCTTTTAGGATGTTGCTATCCAATGAAACGGATACACACAGAGCAAGCTCATCATTAGTCCACTCGCCGAGCATTTCTTGTTCATTCAAGCATTAAATGTCTGTTGAAGCGCATAGAGAGGGCTCAATAGCAGCAGTAAAATCTGCACTTCATTTAAACTTCAGATGCTCATCTTGGAAGGGCATGAAGAGCAGAAACTGGTGTTCGAGAGGGAAGAACACTTCTGTCGACTTTTCCCATGGCGTCTCCGAGTATTTGCAGATGTAATTAGGCGCTCGAAGGGTGCGTAAAATGAAGGCGCGAACTGTCTGTGAAAGGACGAGCAAAAACAACTGAAGGAAACATTGAGAAAAGAAAAAGCACAGCTTCTTTTAGAGAGGGGGCCTTCGGTGAATCCGGGCTAGATGTCAGTCTTGCTCGCAGGAGGTGTGTTCAAATCGTGACCAAATTATTAGGTTGGTCCAAAATCCTAGCGGAGTTTGCAATCTCTGAGTGCCTCTACAGGAAGACAAAAAACATAGGAACAAGAGCTACATATATTATACAAAAGAGCAGATATAATTTACAACATGAGCTACATGACAGCCGATGTTCCTCGTAGATGGAGGCATGCGTTTATTACCCCTATCTCCAAAAAACCTCCATTCAGTGACCCAGGAAATTATCGTCCCGTAAGTATAACATCAATTTTTGCAAGAGCATTTGAAAAAATCCTTAAAAAGCATATTTTGGAGCACATGTTAGAACATAGTATCATCTCTAAGGAACAGTTCGGATTCCTGAAGCAGCGTTCGGTTGAGACTGCAGTTCTTACCTCCTTAAATGACTGCACCAGAGCTCTGGAAAACAAAAACCGAGTGGACGTCGTCTACTTTGATTTTTCCAAGACCTTTGATAAGGTTCCTGTTAAAAAATTAGTATTCAAAATGAAAACAGTTGGTATACATCCGATGATTGTAGCGTGGATAAGGAGTTTCCTTTTAGGTAGAACATACCAGGTTAGAGTGGAGTGCAGCTACTCTTCGGTTTTTTCGGCGACTAGTGGAGTTCCTCAAGGAGGAGTATTGTCGCCGCTGCTTTTCCTCCTATATACATATGAGCTACCTGATTCCGTCTCTAGGTTCGCCATAACGTGCAAAGCGTACGCTGACGACGTGAAAATACAAAAAAAGTGGACAAAGCCGACAGCTCTCGTGAGGTTCAAGCGGCTATTGATTTCGTTGGCGAGTGGGCAGAAGACTGGGATCTTTCACTTGCTGCCGAAAAGACGCAATGTCTTGTAATACACTCAAGGCACCAAACCTACTCTCCACTCTACAGACTCAATGGCGTGGACTTGAAGCAAGTTTCTGAGGTTAGAGACTTAGACTTCCCTATAACGAGCGGGCTAAAATTCGACCTACATTACAAATAACTTGTAAAAAAGGCCGGCTTCCGGACTTACAATTTATTTAAGTACTAAAAACAAATGATCGGGGTGCTCTTCTGCGTGCTTATAAGTGCTACGCAAGACCAATTATGGAGTTTGGTACTTCTATTTTTAACCCTTGTCAAAAAAGGACACCGACCTTCTCGAAGGTGTTCAGAATAACTTCACTCGTAAGTTGTTCATGAGGTGCTATAAAATGGGTTACGAAGACATCCCTAACGGTTCCACGCGGGCTAAGCTGCTCGCCATACCCAGTTTAGGCAGAAGAAGAAAAAGGGCAGACCTAATTATGTTGTTCAAAATCGTCACCAGGAAACTGCCTCTAGCTCCTGTTGAGTTTTTTGGTGTACCACTTACGATTAATAGAGCAGGTAGACTTAGATTGTATGCAGCGGTTGCAAGGTCGCAGGTTGGGTTTAACTTCCTCAGTTACAGACACCTTAGGGAGCTAAACCTTTTCATAGGTGAGAATGAAGATTTTCTTGATATGTCTGTCTCTCACTTTAAGCATCTCCTTATTCGAAGTGAACTTTCTTAGGTTATTCCGTTCTCACTTGCACGTTTTTGATTCCTTGCACTTGGGTTTGTTTGTTCCGTTCGTTTGTTTATACCTCTTTTTATGCGTGCATTTCCGGTGTGACTCACGCCACGAAGTAAATAAATAAGTAAATATGGCTCAAACAAGGCATTACAGTTGTTCAAAAGACTGCAAAACATCCTTATTTTTTCAACGCAATTCTTAAAAGTTTTCACACAAAAAAGCGTAGATTCACGATGTTTTTTAAATGAAATCGAAAAGGACGTATAACTACGGAAACAAGTGGAGCAACCCAAATCGCATTCAGACAGGATACCTCCACCAAACGTGTAGTACAGTTTCGGCACCATGCGTTTCACAGACAGGACCAGTCTTTAACTAAATATAGGTAAGTCTTAAGTCAGTGACAGATATTCACGCATTTTATATGAAAGAAGTGTAAGCATAAAATGATGAAGTTAGACATTGGGCGATCCCTTTGCGGGAAGCGCCACACATTCTTCTTCTACGGGAGATTGTGGAGACAATTTGAATGTGAATTTTGCCTATAGAACGGCTTGCGATGGCAGTCCAAAGTGAGAATAACGCATAGGTTCTTATCAGAGAACTCTGGTAGCAACTCATCGACCTCGAAAGACTAGAACGCTTGGTTGAGCTGGGATGACCGTGGAACCACGAACCGATTCGGGATGCATACAATAGACGCCGTCTCTGTCGGCGCTGCACTCGCCTATATGGAGGAAGAAGCAGTGATAAGTCAAGGGGATCCCAGCTGAAACAGCGCAAGGACATGCTTTTAGATGAATGTGTTCTCCACGTGCTTTCTTATGAATGGAGAGGTGAAAAGCTTGACAAGTGAGCACTGGTGACTTGGCGACGAATAGAAGAACAGTTTGTAGGACCTGGTTTTCCTCAAGAGCTGGGAGAATTTCTCCAATGTAATGTGATGTGTAACGCCTTACAATAAGTCGTATTAAAATTTAATTATAAACTCAATTTATTTTGTATTTTCAAATTTTGAAAACCGCTCAACTACAATTTTAAGCGAGCAAGATTTATTATGTGAATTCGAATATATGAATAATATTGAAATTATTACACCTTCAGAAGTGTGCCACTGAGCCATCGGAACGCATTATAATAATAAAAGATTTGCCTTAAGCGAAGTGGTAAAGAGCACCATTGAACGTTTTTAATTTTTAACTTTATTTCAAGTTATTAATGTTAAAAATATGAAATAGCTACTTGGAAATCGATTTCAGCGAAAAAAAATTAAGGCTTAATGATTAAATTCTAAAAAAATTTTTGGAATTTACGCTCGTTAAAATACTACACCACTCGCTTTTAGAACTAGCCTCAAAACAAAGGGAGAGGCTCATAAGGCAATCTGCGGAAAACGGACAGACAAGGACACCTGTCATGTGAGTCATATCAAAAGATCTTCATTGTAGAAGGAGACAACCCCAAAACAGATACGAACGAATACAACCAGATCCTTCTCGAGGACGAACACAATACTCTGACACTGAGCCAATTGATCGCAAAGTGAGATTTAGTGAAAAACTTCGCAGATAACAATGAAACCTAATTAAGAGGCACATTGTTGTTAGATATGATTGTCGGATATGATGATAGGATAGCAGTAAACCATTTTACACCTCCCACAACAGCAAACTAAGAACTTAGAAAGAATCTTAATTTTTTAAAATCACAAGGCCTGCATAATTTTTTCGTGAAAATACGTGACCATTGTAGTAAAAAAGGTTTCTAAATACGTTATATGGTGATTGCCTTCAAGGACCACGGACCAGAAGAAGAAAGTCGAGAAAGCAGCTTTTATCCGGTTTCTATGCGATACTTGTCACAGTGTCTGTTTCAGTTAATAAGCCGCTAAATATCAACTTATTGAGTGGGTCACACCACAACTAGTTCTACTTAAAGGAAAGGGAAAAATTCTTAGACCGAAATCTACCACGAGAAGTACACGGATTCTCGCTGTTTTCGTGTTCCGAAGCGATATGCATTGGGAAATTTATCAGATAGAGTGCCGCTATTCTTAGGAATACATTTTCCTAAGTCTACGGGAGAAACGGATGCGGACGAAGAATTTCGACAGTCAGCGACCACACGACGGTGGAGGACAGTTGTCGTCGGGTCATAAAGGGTAAGGGCAAGGTGCGCCGAGATCCTAATCTGCTCTCTGCACATCATCATATCTACTGCGGATCGAACTGTTCCTCCATACGCGATTCCGAATGAAAATTCGTATATTCAGTGCTGTAAGGTGTCATCTACCTGGCGATAACTGTGGGACGTTGGAAAGTGCGCGTCAAAGTTGAAAAAGAAATCGTAGAAACAAGACATTTTAAAGAAAGGTCGCTTTCCACATCTTATAGGTGGAGCACCTATAAGAGGTGAAAAGCGACCGGAGCTTTCCGTCAGATGGAAGAAAAACAACGAGCATCGCCTTAGCCTTGTTGCGTCAATTTCACAATGACGTAGAGGAAAGTGTGAGAATTTTTAACTAATTTTGATTTTTTAAATTTTGACACCAACTTGAAGCGGAGAGAGCAATCTAGAACTCAGGAGAAGAGTCACGCGTTGTGCATCGTGGAAGTACTCCAATGAGGATCAACGATTTAATTCTTTCATCAGATTATATCAGGCAGGATCTTGGTTGGAAGACTCACTGTAACTAGCCACCTTTCTTAGGACGTTGCTCAAAAGAGGGATAGAGATGCATATGGAATTGAGCAGAATAAAATCTGGAAGACAGCAACATGGCGTCTCTATTCTGAAGATCTTCAGTTTTCTGACACACGACAATCTTAATCTGATCATAACACATGTACCAGTCCTGTTACGCCGGCAAGTGTAGGAACAATACTTTTGTAGCTAAATCAGGCAATCGCAAAGGACAACCTTATTAAAAACGAGGAAAATATTATTCGAATCTATAATTAATAAGCACAGTAGTGTCGCAGGTGCATTGTGGGAACGACGTTAATGGTTTACAGAGTTCAAAACGAGGAAAACATTAGTGGAAACAATGATGACTGATAAATACGATACTGTTACAAGCACACTGATAGACCGTTGTTTATACGCTTTCTCCAAAAACGAACATTCATCAAATAATGGCACAGGATGCGCCATTTTTTGCCGAAACTGTTTCGAAAGCGTGGTAAAGGTGTCAAATTCTTAAAGTCAAGGGGTTTTATGTGTGGAGTACTCTAGAAAGGATGCTGTTTTGAAAGAACGCTCTGGGTCTTTTCCACACTCTGCATTCCTTCTGCATTTTTCTTGCTTCTACCTGGCTTTGAAAGAAAACTGGATTCCATGCACCATATCCATATCAATGGTCCTATGAAATGACCTCTATTCACCTTCCCTTCGTACAACTGTTCTGTTGCCAATTACCAACATATGAATGACGATCCAATTTTCTGACCCTTCGCACGATTGGTGCCACTACTGAACAAGAAGAAACAACTACATAAATAGGGTGAATACTGTCTGAGAACCGTTGGAGCTCCGTGGTGGAAGCAAACTACAGCGCGTTTCAAAAGTATGTATCCACTCCAAAACTTGTCCATATCTAGTTTCGCGTTTTTTTTTCTGCAGGCCCGCACTAGCTCCGCTAGATTTCTCGTAGTCGAAAACAGGTAACCACTCACTTTCAAAGATTTTGTTGGTCTCACACGAGAATCAGACTTTTTTGAAGAAAACTGGCGTTTCAAAAGTATGTATCCACTTGTGAAAACAAACTTTTACTAAATCCAAAGGTCGATCGAACCACCATAACCTCTTATAACATCATTCATCGTATTATTCATGCTACTGACAAGGCTCTGGATGGTTCTGTCTTCGTTGGTGTCCCATGTAATCAAAATTACCACCACGTCATTGAACTGTCGGTTATTTGCGTAGACTCGTCGAACCACGATCCCCCACATGTTGTCCATTCCGTTGCTGTCAGGAGATCAGGCCTGCTAGCACGTTATTTTAATGTTGTGACGGTGGAGCCAATCCTTTGGTCAACCTGGACACATGGACTGGAGCGCTGCTCTGCTGCAGAACATGTGTCTAATGTCTTGTGCCTCTCAAGAAAGGCATAGGACTAGACACCACTACACCTTGACACTCCAGACTGTCCATGCAACACGACGGGAGCCTAAGCTTCAGCGCTCCGCAGCTGAAGAAGCCGACCACTTACCCTAATGAACCGCTTCCAAACCGACTCCAAGGTTGCGACGATGGGAGCTTCTCGCAGGTCTCTCCAGTAATGTCGTTATCCATTGGGGTCATCCAGATTAGATTTTTCCCGTTGGTATAAATGAAAGAAATGTAATCTGTATGGTCTCCGATGGGCACCGACAATACTGGAGAGACCTGCGTGAAGCTCCGCCGTCGCAACCTTGGAGGCGGTTTGGAGGCGGTTCATTAGTGACAGTGGTCGGCTTCTTCAGCAACGGAATGCTGAAGCTTAGGCTTCGGTCGTGTCGCATGGACAGTCTGAAGTGTCAAGGTGTAGTGGAGTCTAGCCCTAAGCCTTTCTTGAGAGGCAGAAGACATTAGACACATGTTCTGCAGCGGGGCAGCGCTCCAGTCCATGTCTCTAGATTCACCAAACATTGGCCCCACCGACATAATATTAAAGTAACGGACTGGCAGGCTTGTTATCCTAAAAACATCGGAATAGAGAACATGTGGGGGATTGTGGTTCGACGAGTCTACGTGAATAACCGACAATTCAATGACGTGGTGGTAATTTTGATTACATGGGACACCAACGAAAACATAACCATCCAGAATCTTGTCAATAGCATGAATAATACGATGAATGATGTTATAAGAAATTATGGTGGTTCGATCGACCTTTGAATTTAGTAAAAGTTTGTTTTCACAAGTGGATACATACTTTTGAAATGCCAATTTTCAACCAATTTTTGTCAAAAAAGTCTAATTCTCGTGTGAGACCAACAGAATCTCTCGAAGTGAGAGGTTACCTATTTTCGTCTACGAGGAATCTAGTGGAGCTAGTGCGGGCCTGCAGAAGTAAACGCGAAGCGAGATATGGGAAAGTTTTGGAGTGGATACATACTTTTGAAACGCACTGTATTCACAAATCGACTGTCATGTAGATCGAGATCTTCAGAAGGAGGCTTTCTGCTCGGGTGAACAAGACGAACTGTAACGTTGTCAAGAATCAACCTTTGCACCGAGATTCTCCATCCGAATATGACACTGCATTTTGTTCCCCAATGACAAGCGCCCCGATGTTCTAGGTAATCCACGCTGAACATTTAATCAAACCCTTTCAAGTGACCTGAATTCTCAGCTAACGTTCCTGATGCTACCCCTTTTCCAGAAACCAAAGCAGGTTCCCAGTGAACGTGCAGCTATCAAAGAGACCTATAATTGGCTGAATAAAATTCACGAAGGTGGCTAGAATTTCTCTTGAGAAATCTTCGTACCGATGGCTATCAATGCAACTTAGGTTCAAAGAGTGCCACATGATGAAGGATTTATTGTTATGGTACATTGCAGTATGAGTACGCTTCCGAATTGTCTTGAGAAATCAAAACCAAAAGCCTCTCTAAGAAATCCTTGGCTGATGTGATTACCGAACTGTGAAGATACCTCACAGTCTTGTTGTATTGGACAGAAATTCGATTTCAGCAAAATTCCGCTGAAATAAACATAGAAATTTGTGCTCGATCCGCTTGGGGTGAACGTAAGAGGTGGTGTTCCTGAGGAGCTATATCGCGGCTGCTCTGATGATGAGGTACTTTTTTTTTCATTCAATTCTATCCAACCTAGACTATGCTACAGTTTGTGTTCCGGTTCGTGGTACAGACTCGGACGCAGCCATGAAGAAACGGTCACAGAGAATTGGGCAATTGAGAAAATGAGCGAAAGATGTTGTTGAAAACTGGCACAGACACGGGCGGTTGCTGAAATTACGTATTCGAAATGTGTAAGGTGTTATATTTATTGAACGATTCCGCTTTAGAATTTTGAAATTACACTAGTTTCCAAAAGAGCCACCTTATGAAAAATCTCAACAGTTTTTCTTCAAAAGTAGCAAGATGATTTTTCTAGAAATCTTTTTACAAAAACAAATTTCTTGGACAAAATAGAGATTCCTTCAAAAAAGTAGAGTTATAAATGAAAAATAAAAATAATAAGGTTACGAAAATATACACTTTAATGTAAAGCTTAAAGAAAATCGACTAGATATGGTAATCCATTGTGTTGCCCTACTATCCCGAGTTATTATTATTTCAGATAAAAAAATCTTAAAGGACGGACGTGAAAGTCCAACCGAGGGAGGGGGGGGGGGGGCTGATACTCTGTCGTAAATCAATAAATCCTTTGACTCTTTTGCGCCAGTACACTGCTTATTGTCACGTACTTATGGCCCCCCACACTTCTGCGGCAACGTCGCGGCCCTATGCTGGGGCAGGAACGCAGAGGTCGCCGGCGGCGTCCCTGCCCTATCCTTAACCAAGCGGCGTTGCCGCAGAAGTGTGTGGTTGTCTTTGCGCGTTCCCTGACCCATACGTGCGCGCGTCGACAGCGTGACTGTGCGACAGCGCAGTTTTTTGTTAAATTTGGTTCATGTTTTGTGTTTTGTTTCAATCTACCGTGTTTTCACCATTTGTCCTCAACTAGGAATGCAGTTACAATCGTCTACTCGACCGATTACCAGGACTAGAGGACACAGGGTAAGCATGGTTGTACTTTATGTTGCATGTTTTTTATTCCTTCCATTTCTGCGAGACTATCGGGCGAATCCTCCCCCTCCCCTCCGATTGCGCTTGCACCAAGATGGATTCTGTGGAAAGAACAACAGTGCGACGGCTCCAAAAGCTGAACCCAACCCTAGCTTGTAGTAGCCGCAGTAAAACAAGAAATTCAAAATTTGGTTCTATTTAATTTCAAGAGCAACGACCGCGATGAGAACGCAATTAGATATAAGATTTTCGAGGGATGAAAACATAGGCAAACTATGGGGCGGTTTCCATGGTAGCAATCTTACATGAGAAGACTGCTCAGCCTCAAAATCAAGTGACCATCACAAGCAGAGTCAGAAGGAGTGATTAAAACAAATGATTAAAGTGGTTCACAGAATGCCTTATGCAATGTTGTTTTCTGTGCCCATTCCTTTCCCTAGATATTTGTGCAGCTACTACAGTCACTATACTGCCTAGAAGGCGAGTCGAGGGAGTTCACTCAATGTATCTACACATTTGTATAGTAGTTTTAACTCTTCAATCCCTAAAAAACGAATGACACCATGCGTGTTCAATTTCCCAGCTGTTTTATCTGAAGCAGCACTCTTGAACTCGGAGATATTCACGGCGATTTTGCACTGAATCAAGGTTCCAATCTAACGCTCTCAGGTCTCCTCCAACATACACTGGTGGTGAGTAAACTCCTTCGACTTGCCTTCTAGGCAGTGCAGTAAATGTAGTAGCTGCACAAATACTGAGAAATGATGGATAAGCTCTAGTCTGTGCTGTGCTGTGAAGGCGAGATATAAAACAGGGCAAGATCAGGAAAAATGAACACCGGATGCGCAGAAACCGCTTCGCAAGTGGCAGTGGTCCGAAAGAACAGCTGATCCGAATGATCTCCAGTGCACTTGAAGGGCGACGACGACACGGCCACGTTCCATTGTGCGCCGACTTGACTGTTTCGATATGGGAAACCAGTCCGGATCAAGAAAGCCTCACGCGACTGGCGTCCAGCGCCCCACTGCGCGCCAAATGGCGGGCGCCGACGTTCGGCCGGAGATTAGGAGAGCGGCCGCAGTCCGGGTTTTCGCGAGGATTCCTGTTGTTCGCCTCGAGAGAAGTCGTTTCACCTCGGCTGTGGATGCGGCACGTAGAGTACGCGGCAGATAGCCGCATGCACCCGATTAGGAACAGCAGCCTAAGGGGAGCAAAGAGGGCAAGGAGAAGGCAGCCGATGTGTGTCCCCTTTTTGAGGCCCAGCAAGTCCTTCAGCCATACAGCAATCACCTTAACAGTCTCATTCAGCTACGCCGCTAAATGGGGCGCGCGGTAGCGCATTCGGAGAACGAGCGCTTTCATGTTCACGACTCCAGGCTTAAATTTCTCGGCCTGGGCAACCTGCCTTTCATCGCTGAGGGGTCGGTGAATTTGACGAGATTTTCCTTGTAAGGATAAAGCGTTGAATTGTTCTGGCCACCGCAAGTCGCCGTCTAGGCCAAATACGCTTTCAGATTGCCTCCACGACATCTCGGTACGGATGGAATGCGGGGCGCATCCCAAGAGTTTGAATAACGCCGTCCTTTATCCTTTTATCTTTTTTGTCGCTAATTTTGATAAAATCGCTTATAGGCTACCGATTCCTCTCGTGTGTAGAGATTATATGACTCGAGTAGCTTAGCATGGAATCGATCTCAAGCCCGCACGCACGCATTCACACGGGTTGCGCCTCCGTGCGCTGTGCTATAACACCAGAGAACGTTTACAGTAAAAGGAAAAATAAGCAACGACCACTGCTGATCAACATCTTTTTGTCACGGACTACTCTTTGCCTTCTACGTGTTGCATCGATAAGGAAAAGAATACGGATAAAATATAAGGGACGGCGTTACTCTATCCCTTTTGGGAGGTGCCACGCATTCTACTTCTGTGTCGTGGAGGCGATTTGAATAAATGCGTATTTGGCCATACAATGACTTGCAGTGGTCGGCCGATGAACGATGCAACGCTTTATCCCTCCCAGACAAGTCTGGAAGGAACCAATTCGCCGACCCTAGAGGCATGGAAGGCTTGATGTCATAGGGGGGGGGGGGGGAAATCCGAACCAGGAACCTGGTATCAGATGCACGGACAGCAGGCACGTAATCCGACTGCGCTACAGGCGCTAAGAAAAGAATACAGTGTCCATTCTAAGCGCTCAATTTAACGCTAAGCTGTCATAGTTTTTCTTGGAGTTTTTCTTCGAAGTTCTTGAATTAGGTCCCAAACACAGGAGCCATCCCTGATCAGAGCAATGGTATCAAACTTGTCTGGGAAGGATGAAAAAGGTGCTTGTCTATCGGCTGGCCATCATCAGTTATTGACCAAATACACATTCAAATTTCCTATATGGTTAATACTAGTCGTACATAGAATTAGATCGCAGCATACCCCATACATGGACTGAATACTGCCTTCCTATATCCTTAATCCTCAATCCCTTACCCTTTTATCAACTAATAACATTCTGCTGGCTATTGAATATCACAACGACAATAGTAATATGGAAATGGCATTTCGGCTTTGCATTTCCAGCTGATCTATCGCGCGATTACTAATATACATCCAAGTCATAGATGGAAATGTTTGAAGACCTTATATATATATATTTATTTATTTATTTATTTATTACGTGAGGTATCCCATGTGGAAATGAAATCAACCGAAGTACGAAGCGTTGTTACGCCTCTAATAACACGTAGCTGCTAAGCGGTATAACATCGAACAGAACGTTGAGAACAATATAACATTCGAGTAGTACAACGAAATGAGTAGAAAAGGCAGCTAACGAAAAACGATGCAACGTGGATTCCATCATTGATCTAACGGATTGTCAATAGCCTTCTTGAAGGCATTGAGATTTGCAGGAATCAGTTTAGCTCTGCTGAGGTGTGTGTACGTAGGAGAGGCTGTTGAGGAAGAGATGCGACCATTCGGGCTCTAGGCAAGACAACCTTTGATGCGCCCCCTCTTGTGGTGGATGTTCTCTCATAGAAAACATGCTGTGATGAAGAAGACCTGACCGGCAGTACATGATTTTGTGGAAAAGAAGCAAGCCAGACTTTTTTTCTTCTCCAAGCAAGTGTGCGTAGACCAAGATTCAAATTCCTTCCTTTAATTGACGGAATGCAATCATAGAGGAAACCCATTGATCATGAGTTTTCTAGTGAAGCTGTTCTGAACCTCTTCGACTTTGTCAATCCTTTTGCGCTTATAAGGATTGAAAACAGCGGTTCCATGCTTAAGTAATGGTCTCACATAGGTATTGAAGTCCTGAAGAACAATAGTACTGTCTTTTGTCGTTAGACCATTGAAAACTTTATGCATCATTTTTACTTGGATAGTGCACTATCTTCGACGATGCATGACTTACCCTCGCTCTATGTAAGGAATGTGTGGCCTTTAGTGGCTACAAAGCCTCGTATTTGCACTGCAGCTGCATCCACAACTGACCCTATGGAACAGATTTGACAAGTTGTGTAAATAATTCTCCGTATTCACATTAATCAAAGATGCTTTGATTAAAAAAAAACGAATGCAGTAGAACATCAAAGATGGCATGCAGCCCAATAAGTAGTGCCAACATGAGTCCTTAAAGTGTTCATTTAAATACAGGGTGTCCCAAAGAATATATACATACACTGCTTTAAAGGTGATAACTTCGCTTTCAGTAAGGGTATTAAAGAATTTAAGGACTCATATGAAAGCTTAAGGAAATGGAAATTCTCTGACGTATGACTGGTATGGAACGCGAAATGCACTCTTCTGAAATGTTGCATTTTACATTCAGTTGATTGTGTTTCGCATGAATACGTGTCATAATTTCTGCACAAAGTGGCCGTATCGATTAAGTTGTGCTTCTTTTAAGGTTTGAAACTTGAAAACACAATATGGCATGCGAGTAATGCAGGGTATCCTTAAAAATGCAGGTACTATTTGAAAAGTTCTAACATTGCTGATAGTTAAGCTTTTGAAGATGTTTGAGACTCATATGGAAGCACAGGTAACTAGGTAAGTAGTAACAAGATCGTAACAAGCATTCAGCCCATGCACAATCAATCGAGTCTGAAATCCAAGGTTTCAAACGGTGGCATAGCGCAATCTTGACTATTTACACTCCACAGAAATCTAGTTACCCTGTGCTTTCATGTGAGTCTCAAATATCTTCAAACGCTTCACTACCAGCAATGTTAGAACCTTTCAAATAGTACCTGCATTTTTTACAATATCTTGCGTTTTCGTAAGCGTAAGTGTGTTTTTAAGTTTTGAACCACCAAAGAAGCACAAATCAATCGAAACGGCCAATTTGTGAAGAAATTATAACATGTATTCAAGCGAAACACAATCAATCGAGTGTAATATGCTAAATTTTAGAAGAGTGCATGGCACGTTCCATTCCGCTCATATTTCAGAAAATTTCTATTTTCCTAAGCTTTCATATGTTCCTTTATCTTCTTCAATGGCTTTACTGTGAGCAAAGTTATCACCTTTCAAACAGTGTATAGATTTTTTGAGACACCCTGAATATCCACCAACGCGTTGCTTGGAGTTATACGTGAAAGTCTTCAACGAACAGTATGATCTCCTTTGTGCCTCTCAGACTAGGAATATCCACAGGTCCACAGAGACGCGATACAGGGATGAATGGAGACGTTGCAGACGCTCCCTTCAGAATTTCCACGCTCAAAAGGATGACAGGTGATACATCGGATTCACGACAAAAACGTCAAGGGGGTGTTTACCATTTTCCAGGCCAGTGTGCTAAATACAAATAGAACCATGTGCATCGGTGGTGATAGAATCCACCTGGAGAGCAGCGAAAACGAATTAGAACTTCAAGAGGAAGATGCGCGTGTTGATAAATTTAGAAACAAAAGGGACCATGACGATGTTAGCAGCACTCGCTTGTGATGAAGGGAAAGGTGAGTGGCTTCCCATTCGCTACTGCCACCATCCTGTCCCATATTGAAAAACAACCCCGATTAATCACGAGCGACAAATTGCAGCGCAAACGACAAATCTCCGTCATGAGCTATAATAAGTGTCATCAATTGTGCCGCATAGCATCTTGTCGCGATGAGCACAAGAACAATTCTCGAGCGCGCTCCATGGCTAATGAAGGAAATTCTGAAAGGTCTCCATAGTGATTCTCTAGACCGCACGCGTTTATAAGCTGTAGAAGACGAACAGCAATGCCAGGAAATTTAAAGTAACGTTCAGAAAAAGAGTGTCAAGGGTCGAAAAAGCGACATCTGACGGAGAAGTCGCAACCCAGGCTACTCTTTCCACAAACGACAACCGTGACATACAAAAAGATCGAGGATAGCATAAGCGATTGCCAGCAGCTGCAATGTTATTGAGACGAGTACGCGGCGACGCTACAAGTTATAAATAACGGCGACAAAATGACACGTTTGCCGTTCCAAGGCCTTTGTCTCGATTTCCGAGCAAGAGCGTAAGCAGCAGCGAATTACTGCGGTCATAGGGTTCCTCGACTTCCCCGCTCGTGCTCGAAGTGCAATTCGTGGCCAAGAGATAGCATGTCCAGCCGTTAAATAGGCGGCGCGCAGGGGATTTGGCCGTCTTCCAAGTGAGTTGGCCGCTGATTGCGCTCAATGAAGAAGTGTCACACTAGTGTCACTAGCTCAACGCGGGGTGCCGCTACTCGACAAGTATCCGGTGCTGCGGATTGAGATGGACGATGGCCGCCGCAGAAACACCGACTGACCTCTTGAGGAAGCCGCCGCAAATAGTAGGGACCCCGTCAACGTAGCGTAGCTGAAATCGGCGCCTTCAATGCAATTTTTAACCTACAGGATGTTCGAAAAGGTGTGTCACAGTGTGAAAATCAAACGATTGTTATCTTCGTCTCGTCACGTGAGAAATTATTTTTTAATGTGTTAGATATTCCTACGATAAGATACTAAAAGGCCAAAGGCAGCTTCTACTATTAGGTTGTCCGGAAATTAATGCAGGTTCTGGACCTCAAATTTAAAACGACATATCTCAGCTCAAACACAACCTAATTAATCGAAGTAAGAACCATTCTACATATCTTCGCCAACGAGACACTAGCTTATTTATCTCTTAAACCGGAGTTCTGGAACGGATGAATTCGTCGAAGGCAGTTTCCACCTGGGCTCGGTTATTGAAGCATTTCTCGCTTAAGAACTTATCCAGATGCTTAAAGAAGTAGTAATCGGTTTCCGAAAGATCCGCTGAATATGGTGGATGTAGTGGAGTTTCGTAGCCCAACTTGTTCAACTTCTACAGCGTCGGATGCGCAACATGTGGCCGCTCGTTGCCGTGGACAAGGACCGGTCCTTTCCTTTTGACCACTGCCGGGTGCATAAGTCGGAATTTTCCGTGCATTTCGTAGATCTGCTGGACGTATTCTTCTTCCGCCATTGCTTCGTCCGAATTCAAGAATCTGTGGTGAATTAATCCAGAAGCAGACCACCAAACGGTTATTATGATCTTCCTTTGGTGCAATTTTGGTTTCGGGAACTGCTGCGGAGCTTCGTTGGCCCAACCACTGAGCCGATCGTCGCCGATTATCGTAGAGGATTCATTTCTCGTCGCAATTTACGATGCGGTCGAGAAATGGATCGTTCCTATTGGGAAGGAACAGCGCTGACGACACTTCGAACCGACGACTTTTTCGATGGTTGTTCAACTCGTGTGGTATCCGTTAATCTGACTTCTTCGTCTTTCCAATTTTCCGCTTGTGTTCCCAAACACTTTATTTGCTTACGTAGAGTTCCTTCGCAAGTTCTCGAATCGTCACACGTGTATTTACTTCCAGCAAGGTCTTCATCTCGTTGTCATCAATGCCAGAGCGACGTTCGCGACATGCCTCATCATCAAGTCGAGTTCACCTTGAAATTTTTGAAACCAGCGCTTCACCGTTGATTCGTTAACACTTCCTTGGCCTCATACCTAGTCGATGTTCCGAGTTGTTTCCGCCGCAGTACGACCAAGCCTGAACTCACAGAAGTAAATCTGCCGAAATTGCTGCTTTGACACGTCCATTTACAGCCCACAAAATTTGCCGTAACGTAATCTATTTTAAAAACGAATAGCATTATAAGAAAGTGCACAAAACCAGCTTTGTAACAGTTGCAACTATGCACTATTCCAAAGTAAAGTTTTGCCAAAAAACCCCGCTTTAAAGCTTGAAGTCGAAAACCTGCATTAATTTCCGCACAACCTAATATTTCACTGTTCCGGATCCGCGGCACAAACCAGTGCTAGCGGTACTCAAAAGTCAGTAGTCATTTATTTATTGCACGTAGATATCCTATCCCCTCAAAGAAACTTAACACAAAAAAGCTTAACACGTAAAAGGAGTAAAAAAAAATCATCAGGAGAAACGAGTCCGTACACAGTCGGCACAACAAGGTAATCGATTAATGCAAAATGCTTAGAGCTTCCCGAGAAGACCTGTCAGTAACTACTTTGTGTTATCCTACAGAGCACATTTTCTTTGAGAATTTCAGGAGTTTCGTGGCAGTTCGATTTGCGAAGAAATTAGATCCCGTATTACTATTAACTATAGTAACTTAGATCTTCACCCTGGTGTTGGAATGATATATTGAATACACACCACTAAGGGAAAGCCCATTATGCAATTTATCATCATATAAGTTGAGAGCAAATCATATCTTTAGCAGTTAGGCAGGAGTGCGTAAATTGAAGAATTTGATTCCTTAGAGATGCTGAAGAGATGATGGAGTAGTCATATCCACGCAATCTTGGTCTTACATAAATCTTCCCAGCATTTCTTCGGTATCTGGGAGGGATTAAATATGTTTATCCGTGTAGAGTTGAATTCTTTCGTTCTTCGACTTTCTTTTTCGCAAAGACAATAAGTGGTTCTGCCCGATCGTTGTCTAAGGTGAAGCACGTTGCAGTCGAACTGCAACGTTGTCTTCTTCTCCAACGATGTTTCTGTTTCCATATTTTTATGTCGTGAATTAATATTTTGCATGTGACATCGTATTCATCCAGCAGAGACGATGTTTTGGAAGAGTAGATAATAAAAAGAAATGGTGAACGACTCCTTGCCGGACTCTATTTGGAACTCGAATACATTCGATAAAACATTCATTTACTCTAACCTGAAAAGAACTCTCGTTTATGAAGTTGTCAACTACTTAATTATTCAGGATTTTCGCCAGTTGACAGACCAGTTTGTTTAGTGGAACCTTGTCCAAAGCTTTCGTAAGGTTGAAGTAAGCGTTGCCTATTTTGAAGAAAAAGCAAAACAGTAAGGCTTGCAAAGAAGTGGTAACGGATCAGGCATGACAGCAAGCCCAGCCGGCGCTTCTCATCGTTCACAAAAAGAAGAAGAGCGAGAGAAATCTGGGCTTCTAACGACAATTGATCACCTTCTAAAGGGAAACGTCTATCCGTCGTTTTGTCTCCCATATTTCAGAAGGGCAAGGCAATCTTCTCCTTCGAACCAGCGGTGAAGGGACCAAGTTATGGAACCAGCACAGCGACCCACATAAGGGTAACTACCATTTCGGCAATCGATATTTTCTCTGTTGTTTTTTCTTAAGCAGTGTATAGTGCGCGGAAAGGCTTTCATATGGGTTTGACATTTCGACTTCTAGTCACCTTCAAAGGGCTGAACGTATAAGTTACCATGTGCTCCACCCCATCAAGCGCCTTAACTGCCTAGCATTTCCGACCTACACCAACGAACGCAGCAGGAGTCCAAATGAGCGAAACGAACCCACCAACTGGATCTACCGCAAGGACTGATTCTCCCACGCTAGTTGAGCACTAAAGGCGAATGAGGCTCCCTGTGCAGGCCTGCCAGGTCTGGCCCGTCTGGAGTTCACAATGACACACAAACGGCGGAAACTCATTCGTGTCAGAAAGGCAATTATTTCATTTGTTCATCGCCGATTCCTTGTGGAAGTTCAGAAAGCCTTTAGCGTTCTTCTCGCGGAAATATCTCCCTCAGAGCCCAAAAACTGGGCATTCCTCCTCCACCGTTATGTGAATCAATCCTGTTTTCCAATTGAACAGGTTAGCAATCTCCAGTACTCCTCCAGTGTACGCGATATATTTTGCGTTACATACCAAACTCTAAACCTGAAAAATTGTTCCTATTTTTGAGCAATCCCTTGAACTACCGTTTGAGCATATAGCGCAATTTCCAGAAACGTGCAGCTTATGATAGAGTCTATTTCGGTCCAAGTGCCGCTTGATGTTGGCGTTAAGAATGTTCACTTAGACAATATCCTCCCACAGATGTGTTCTTACGATGCCTTTTTGAATTTCAGCAGTGAATCTATCGGAGATGAAGTGAAGCGAACAAGGGGCAAACTGTTTACGCGAGATCTCTCATGAGAGTTAGCGTGAGATCGTGGATGACGGTTTGACACCCTGTGTCCAATGCAACTGCATTCACTCTTTATGGGCCACTTTCAAAGGTGAGTTTTTAAAGGTGAAATTAAAAGCGGACTGTCATACAGAGATAGCAAACTGATTTTGTCCTACCACAGGCCTTTTTTCGCAATTTCCTAGCCGAAAGAAGCAACCCCCTTGGTGTTCGTTTCGCTTTTTAGCGGTCCCCCATTCTACATTTTCTTTAAACACAATAATTTCGGCTTCACAATACCACCTCTGTTCTGTTTGCAGTTTAGAACGGTTTAATTTGGTTTGCGGAATGTTCGCTTTAATTTCAAAGTTGTCCGGCCTCGAATTACAAAGTTTCCAGCCTAATGTTCAAGTCTAAGTATAAAAAGTGTTCAGTTTAAAGTGAAAATGGTATAAAAATGGAAGTAGTGAAATTTGAAGTGACACGGAGTTGTTCTCTTCGAATGATCTTGACTAAAATGGATTGACATCGATGAAATTGTGCTTTACGAAACGACTCTAAACGAATGTCCAATGGATGTTTCTGATTCACTATTTACACTTCGATTACACAAAACTTATACTGCCTGTAAATTGGGAACCGGATGATAGCCCTGCATAGCCCACACAATTAACGGACAATATGAGTTGCTGCGAGTCTATTCAAACAGTATACAGTAACCATTCAACAGTGAATCCCAAACGAACATACTGTTAGAAGCATTAGGGGTTCCCACAATTAGGGCTTTCATGGCCTTTCAGGGGATTTCTTTTCTCTGCCCCACATTTTTTCTAGACATGGCGGGCAGTAGAGTTCAAGTCATGCACTGCAATCACCACCGTTAAACTTTACACGGCATTTTTTGGAAAATTAAGACTAGCAGGCAGAGGGCAAAAGAAAAGCATGACCACGAAAAAATATAGATATAGACCAAACTAACAATGTACCGTAATTTTTGTAAAGAGCTTATAAGGTTTCACACTATAGTTGGACTAGCCATCCCCCAGCTTGATTTTGTGAACACTCAACGCTCACCATTGACCTTAACAAGGCAACACACCTACTTTTCTTGCTCTCAAACGACTGCAAGTGTTTTACAAGGTTATCTATAATAACAACTAAGGAACATGCAACAGGTAGCTCCTCCAGGACAAAACTTCGACGAATTCAACTCACTTTGACGGAGAGTTATACTGGAGTCATAACAGATTGAATCGCATGGAAAACTATACAAAACATGGAAGTTTTATTGACTCTTTCTAGGCGAAACGGAATTAACTAACTACATATGTATGTAATAGGGTAAGAGAAATATGTCATGCTCTGTTCTAGTAAAGACATCAGGAAGAGATTAATCATTAATATTAGAGTTGAAAGCACACCCTTCTAGAACTGGCGAACTTGTGTGCCTTCTGGTTAAGAGCTGAAGTGCTGCAGTTCCCCAGTATGCCTCCATTAATACGGTAAGCAGCTACACTTCTCAGCCCCCCTTCTGGACTACAAATGTATTTCAAAGGGATTCAGCTTCACAGTAACAAACGCTTCCGACATCCCGGATAATTCTTTCGGTCAAATTTTAGGGTTCTTTTAGGTAGTGCTCAAAGACCGTCGTTCGACAATGAAATATTTTGGAACAAATGACAATGAAACACGCAAGAAGACTCAAACAAAATCTAAAAAGACGCATTGGTGTGATTTATGCTGCGTCATAGTAGTTAATATGCGCAAAAGTTCTGGGCCTGTGAAAGCCAATTAAAATACACCATCACAAGTGAATAAATAAATAAATAAATAAATATAAGAAGAACATATGTACTCAGCACATACATATTCGGGACCAAACGTTACTTTAAAGATGTAATGAGTTTTTCCGCTTTGTCTCACGCTGCGCAATGGAATAGCGGTTTCTGTGAAGTCCTAATAGTAGTAGTAACAGGAAGAACAGAGAAAGGCGCAAGATCTGAGTGCAAGTGAATCCTGCTTGAGTCGAATAGTGCCCATTCTGCAGCAAAAGCTGCAAACAATGACCGAAGAGTGTATGTCCAGGCCTGGTAATCGAATACCGACTATTGCACTGAAGATGACCGGCCATTCTTTGTTTGCTCTTGAAAATCGGCGCGATCTGGTCGCTTGCTGAACCCATCTTTTCACCAACGATACTCCACGGGTGGTCTTTTGAATTGGTGGACACGACATCCTCGCTGCTTGATTTGCATCAGGCTCACGATCTGCCACTTTTCATTATCCCTTGAATAATTCACGGAAGAACTGGAACCAACTAATCTGTATTCCAAGTATTCAACGCATAAGAGTTGATCTGCACAACTGTTTCAGAGAATCCGTCTTTCCGTAGCGAGTTCCTATTGTGCGTAATATTCTATATCAAGATTTTCAAGAAACGCTTTACATGGTAGGAGGGCATGCGCGGTATTTGTGGTCGAATTGTAACGCAGGAAATCGGCCGTTGCTTAATACGCACCTAATCTCAACATAAGGAAGATTTAAGGAAATCAACTGGCAATTCCTCAGAAGAGATCTACGCCTCCAAAAGCATTTCATGAAGTGGCCCTGAGTCGTGATATAAGAAATGTTTGGTGACAAGACTACAACAACTGCGCAGTCGGCGACGCCCCCCCCCCCCCCACACAACAAATTTTCATGCCGATTGCTGCTCTATTTCAATAAAGTGTGCAATGTGTACTCCTCTCAAGTTGAGTGGTTCAAGGTATGAAAGCATGCTGCATGAAAACACCGTACGCGAATGCCTGGCCTTCTATTTTTGCCCATCTATCCAACAGAGCTATTGCAACTTGTGCAAGGACAGCCACTTTCAGATCCCGCATGTGCTTCCTATCTACACCACTCCATGCAACACGGTATGGTCAGAAGTTCGACAACTGAGCACTCTGTGTGATAGGCTCGCACTCCATGAAGCGGCACGCGGTTGCTGCTCGACCTCAAATCGTTTCTCAGGAACCGCCATGAATTACGGGACCTCGTAACAACAAGAAGCGTTCTGCTTCTAAAATCGGCCAACCAATAGAAACCTGTTCAAACCCATCAAGCAATTAAGAGCTGGCGGTCGAAAACCAGAACAACCTACTACTTATTTATTACAACTTCTCAAATAGAACATAAACATGAGAGCAGATGGCGAAATAGCATGCGAAGCTCGAGCAGTAGCAACTGGAACCAGAAAACCTTAGCGATTCAGAAGATCTTGAACTCAGCCCGAATACTTCCACACCTTCGAACTTCTTCGAATATGTGAGTGGCTTCTTAAGACTGATAAGTCGAAGCTAGGTTGTCAGCAAAAGCCAAAACTGCTTCCATCGCCATCAGCAGCACACCAATAACGGCATTAGCTCTTGTTAAGATAACCACACTCCAGAGAACACGATTTCACTAAGCGTGAGAATCGTGGGAAACTCAGCGCGAATCGAAATGATGTTGTACCAAGAGGAAGGCACGCTTGCATATGCGCTTTGGTTTCCGAACACGTACAACACCAAAGTATGTGATATCGCAGCAAGAGGAAGCGCCTGATGGTGTGAGCCCCTAATCAAGGTTCCCGATTCGATCGAACCCAAGCCGGTTGACCCTCAAATTTGCTTCTGAACAGATGAGTTAGTCCTTCAGTTGCACAGAAAACAAAAGATGTGCAGAACACTGATTTCATCATCGGTTGGCCACTGAAAGTCACTGTATGTCCAAATACGCGCTTGAATTGCATCCACGATATCCCGTAGATGTAGAAAAACTGGCGTTCATTTCAAGCAGGGTTTGATTGACTACCTCTGATATAACAAAGATCATCCATTACTTAACTTCTAGAAGCCTGCAGCTCAGCGTTTCGTTATAGGTTAACTTTTCAAAAAATTGTCTACTCGATTTTATTGCCCTGATCTTATCTTGTAACCCGACTTTCAAACTTCTGGGTGAGGCTTCGCCGGCAGACCCTGAAAATACAGCGCCTTGATTGTAACGCTTCTTCTTTTACTCTCTGAGCTCTTATCTTCGCTGCAGAAAAAAGTGCTCTCGCTTATTATATAGGACTCGGTGTAAAGTACGACGGAATAGCGAGATAGGATCTAAACTGTATAGATGTCGAGTTTACGGCACGTTTTCTGAATCCCCACCCATGTTGGACGACGTCTGCCGCACGTGTTCTAAATCCGTATGAACGTTGCCCGACGTCGGCCACACTTCTTCTGAATCCGGACGAACGTTTCACGACGTCTCCAAAACGTCTCCTGAATTCCCCTCCCCCATGTTGGACGACGTCTGCCGTCCGTGTACTCTATCCAAGCGAGCGCTACACAGCTTCTGGAGCACCATTCTGAACCCATTACGCACGTTGCACGGCCGCTGCCCCAACCCCATTACTGGTCCTGCGGACTGACAGACCGTCAGACGCTCTCCTACCCCCCAGACAGACGCCTTAGCGGCATATTAGGATAAGGATAAAGAACGGCGTTATTCAATCCTCTTTGGGATGCGCCAGCGCATTCTATTTCTACGGGATGTCGTGGAGGCGAGTTGAATGAGTATTTGGCCATACAATGACGTGCGTTGGCCAGCCGATGAACAAGTCAGCGCTTTATCCTTCCCAGACAAGTTTGGTACCAAATCACCGACCCCGGAGGGATGGAAGGCTTGGTTGGCCTGGGCGGGAAATCCGAACCAGGAACCTGGTATCGGGTTCACGCGGCAGTCGCGCCTCCTCCGACTGCGCTCCACGCGCCCACAGCGGCATATTATACAGTAAGATATAGCACAGCGGAAGTTTCAACTGAACGAATCTTATGCCTGGAAAGAAGAAAGTGTTATGACGCAACGTATGTACAGGTGGCAGTTAGACACGGTATAATAGCAGAACCCCTGTAAGGAACATTGAAAATTTTTGAGTGGTATGCATGCTGCTGACCAGTGCCTTCATACCTTTGCGACCTTACTAGTGAAAATCATAATAAAGCAGCAATGTGCTAAACAGTGCGCTAGCTTTGTCCAATTATCAAAAATCGGTTTGGAGTGTGTGCATCCACTTTGAAAGCGATTTCATTTTTTTTCTAAAAAGTGAACAAAGGCGTAAAAAATGAAATTAATTCTCCGTCTTCACAATTCGCGCAATACAACGCCGAACACATTTCGGAGCAGCGTACAGCAGAAGGTTTCCTGGAGAAACACGCACAGCCGGCTCTCTCACTACATCTCGACGAGTTGATGGCAATGGACCAAACAGGTAGCCTCATAGTGCAGTGCAGTCAATCAGTGAATAAATGAGAAGGAAAGTACAACGCTTCTCGAAAAACTGAAGCGTTCCTAATAGCGCGTATGCACCAAAGAGCGCTTAGTTGGCCAGAGACTCTGTTACCTGAACCCTAACAGCGCTCTGGAACAGACGAAATGACAGTAATTTATGTGTTCGAGACATTCTACAGGAAGAAGTGCAGGATTTCCTCAGTACTGAGAGAGAGAGCGCCGTATAGACTGCATAAGCTCAACATGAGCACCCTCAGCACAGGCCCGTTCTGCTATGTCCCCAAGTGGACTGATGGATTCTGCCACATACGAAGGTGACTAACGACTAGTGTATGGCGTCTTTTGGTGGGGGAAAATCGTATGTTGTAAATAAACTTTCCGCAATGCCTGAGTTTTGACCGTCGGTTACGGTTGTCGGGTTCTGCATCTGGTCAAATAACGCAGCATTAAAAAATCTGCTGAAGCATGAAAATCATCACGTCGTTGTGAACCTTTTCTATAGCTTAACGAGGTAATTCAAGTGGATTTGGAAGAGAAGGATCTAAAGCCTATATCTAAATGGAGGAAGCAAGTAATGTAGGAAGAATGAGCCAACCCTAACTTCTTCTAATCTGACCGGACACTGTCGGTTTCTTCTGAGAAAAAAACAGGCAGCTTGGGGTGTTAGTACAACATGTATCGAGTTTCTTAAAACTGTTGTTTTTAAATCAATTGTCATGTGATGGGAACAACGGGACTTAAATCTGTCGGCACGTTATGCCTCCATTCCCGGATCGAATTATTATGATCTTCAATGTAGTGTAATAGCGAATTGGGCAGAGAAAAGAACAAAGATTTGTAATCCAGGATTTGAAACCTCCTTAAGCGGCGCCAATTGCAGCCTGTAATTTCAATTTTTTCTCGAAATTAAAAAATGCTCTTCCCATAGCATAGCACATGTTAGCGGTAATCTGCGATTCTGCGTGGTGAGAAGAAAATTGCAGGACAACCGGACTGATAGAAACTGTGTAAGCTTCCGTATAGCTCTAGAGGCTTCATTTCGATATTTATTGGTCTATTACTGGTTTATAAGGCGAACTCCAAAGTCGGATAATCAAGCTTCTCGATTGGCATGGCCTAAGGATAAGATTTCAGATTTAAAAAAAGGATAAAGGACGGCGTTATTCAATCCCTTTTGGGATGCGCCACGCATTCTACTTCTACGGGATGTCGTGGAGGCGACTTGAATGCGTATTTGGCCCTACAATGACTTGCGGTGGCCAGCCGATGAGCAAGTCACCGCTCTATCCTTCCCAGACAAGTCTGGTACCAATTCACCGACCCCGGAGGGATGGAAGGCTTGATTGACCTGGGCGAGAAATCCGAACCAGGAACCTGGTATCGGGTGCACGCGATAATCAGTAGTTGGGGATGGAAGCCGTCAGTAGCTGGAGCTGCTGCTAGCTCCATTCAACGGTCGTAAACTGGAACACTTCCAGCTCGAAGCATTGGCAGATGGTACTTCTGGCGATCTTTGATGGGGAGGGGAGAGCACTCTCCACATTTTTCTCATGTGAAGGGCGCTCGAACTTTATAACCTCTGCATGACGATGCTGCCGGGCAACCTTTTTTATAACATGGGCTCTAAACGGCCGTCACATCTTCGTTTTTAAGGACGCCGGAGGGTCATCTTCTAGAGCGCTGCCCGTACGTTCGTGAGACTCCCGATACGTTGCACTGACATGGTTTATTCCAGTACGGCACTTCTTGCAGAACAACAAAAGCAGATCGTAGGAGGTACGAAGCTGCTGGAGAAGACGGAAGTTATGATGTCTCAGGTATATAGCAAACATTTTCTTTAAAGTGTTTATCGAAGTAAACTACAAATAAGCTACAAACAATACCTGAGACTTTTGACTTCCGTCTTCTCCAGCAGCGTCGTGCTTCCTACGATTTGCTTCCGTTGTATTGCAACACCACAAATTGCCTGCTAGAATAAATCATGTCATGTTTATCGAATCGGTTACCGAATATCTTGACTGTTTTCAGCATACTTGATAATTGATTTGATTTCGCTCAAGGATGAAGCTTATAATACTCAAGAAAGGCTAAAGGAGAAAAAGATCTTTATTTATATGTCTCGTAACAAGCAAATGAATTCAAAGAGCCGATGTAGTTTTGGTGAGGAATGGAACCGACGCAGGTGACACGAATTGTAGTTTAAGCCACATGCGATGTTATGGTGTACCTGGAGATTAATCTTCCATCAACTACAGCCCAATGTTAGTGGTATGGAGAAGGATTAATTTTTCTCGGACAGTAAAAGCAAGAAGAAGGATCTACACGTCAGTCAAACTTAGCCACTTAAGCCAGTTCATGGAGCAGAGCTTACTCGCCTAATATTTCTGCATTCGACTTCTTAGGAAGGGACTCTGATCTCGCCACTCAATCAATCCATTTCTTTTCCAAGAAGCAGTAGCCTCAAACACGCAAAATGTCAAAAAAGTTAGATATTTCGTTTCATCACCTCTCTTCAGACACAAAGTTAAATTTTAAAATTATATTTCAGACAACCAATTTTATCATGACTCCTGTGGTTAATCACTGAAGCAGAGACATGTTATAACCTTTAAGAAAGATAAAAACAAGTCTTGATTACGTAATACGTTATTGATCAGAACTAATGCTCTGAATCTTAAACATTTATTCTTCAGCAGACAGCGAGAATAGAGGCCTGACTGACGATTTGCTGGTGCTTCGCTTTAGAATACCATCTGCTACTTGCTGTGGAAGAATGGCACTTTTGTTACACATAGGTCACATAGGGAATGCGTTTTCATATCGCAGGTGCGATGCTTTCCCTCTCGAAAAACCTTCAAAAGAAAAGGCAAAAGAGTACTTGAAACAGCTAGCAGGTTTGCTGATTCACATAGAAATATTGAGCCTCTCTTAAACCTATTAGGTTGTCCGGAAAGTTTCCAGCGTTTTGCGTTACCATTTTTCACTCGTCTGTTATTAAGTAAAAATTCAACTTGCATTGAGCATTAATGCTACTTTCTGTCCCGAATTTTTCGCCCTATCTGAATAAATAGTCTATGTCTCAACGTTGTTCTATATTTCTACAAGTGCTGCGACACGCCTAACGGCGTGTCTCGCACTTGCCCGCTTCGCGGGGTGATACAGTTAGTCTTTTTCTCAGAAACTACTCTTGTACAAAGAAAGATGTGCGCTTCAAAAAAAAAATTATTCATAGCGCAACGAAAATGGTTTAATTTTTATTCAAACATCTCGGTGAATACTACGTTTGATATAGTCTTCCGTCCTGGTGGTAGCCAAATTTTCAGATGGGATCTCTGTCGAACACGTGAGCACGCCACGTACAGTTGACCATGAGAAAAAACTGGGCTGGGGAGGTATACACCGACCCAGTTGAATGTTTGTCCCTGACTCTTGTTTATTGTCACTGCGTAGGCCAAACGCACAGGAAATTGTCTCCTCTTAAATCTGCACGGTGAAGTGTCATAGGCAGGCGGACAGAATATTATTCTAGGAATAAGGACGTATTGTCCTTTGTTCGCTCCAGTTGCAATTTTGCAGCCAAGGATGTACCTATCCATATGTTCAACGGTGAGTCGCGTACCATTGCATAGACCCTGGTTGACTCTAAGATTCCGCAGAAGCATTATGACTGTTCCTTTCTTTAGAAAGAGTTTATGTGGCGGGTATCCCTGGGGTGTCAAGCTGTTCAGAAACTCCAATGAATACTCTGTGTCGCTGTTAGCTTCAGTTTCGTCATTCATAACCTCATCTATGCTTCTGTAAATCTTCTCCTGCCCAGGTAGTTTCGAAAGCACTTTGTTGTTTATCTCCAAAGAGTCGAAATTCCTAGGCGTCATAATCGCTCTACCGACTGCAGCGGACATATCCTCTAAGCTCACTATATCACCAAATATCTCATCTGCTATATCTACAGAGCTCAGCATATCGTCGGGCACTTTCACTTCATTGGAATCGTTTTGAGCTCTCCGTCTCCAAGTTGAATTAGAAAGTTAGACCAACCGATTCCACCGCTGGACGCCCTCACATTCTCAGTCAATCTGTATTTAAAGAAATGAGGCCACAGTGGGGAGCTCTTAATAGAAACGTTCAGAATTTCGGACCGTCCTGCTTTTGGCACGACAGGAGGAATTTGTCTGAAATCACCTCCTAGGATAATCCAGATGCCTCTAGCGCTACGTAGAGGATCTTTTTTCTGAATCGAGACGTTTAGAAATACGTGTAGTTGCCGTTTGTCAAGCAGGAGAAGGCTATACTTCCTCTGTAGATCAGCATCCGATGTTGAATTCTAAAGCGCCTGCACGCCGGTGACACAATTCCTTAATTCATATGCTTCTAGGGCGGCGTACAGGACCTGTCCTCTGAAACCAGCACCACAGAAGATCCACCTTCTGAATGCAGAGGATCAGAAGCGCGCACAGTTGCCGCTGTGTCGAGCATGAAGAGGCTGCGCATATGGCAGATTCCTTGTTTCGCGTACAAATTTTTTTACGGCTCCCTTCTTGCTGGTTCCCCGTCCTGGTTCCGCCTCCAGGTCCCGTATTCCTAGTCGATCTCCCCCCCCCCCCTAGGGATCCTCGTTAATACTCTCCCCAATTAAGTAGCTCTCCCACGCTCACACACAACGACGGCGAGCGAACGCCCATTGCGTGTCATCGATGTCACATCCTCTAAATCCGTACTCTCTTATTGGTAATGGGTCCCCTTACTGATCTTCTTAACTGCTCCCCCCCCCCCCCCTGATTGCTAACTCCCTACTGGTCCCTCCTTAATTCTTCATTGATCCCCTATCGCCCCCCCCCCCCCTCCTTCCCGATGCTTCCTCCAAGTCGCTACCTCCTGGTCGCTGTCGATTCTCCACCCTCGAAGTCCCCCCTTATACTCTTCCCCCTTTAGTGGTCTTCTTATGCTAATGGCACGAAGACGGCAGCACGGTTTCTGAATCTGGACGCTCAGGAACGCGCGTAAGTGCTGTTGTGTCAAGCAGTAAAAGGATGCGCTTTCCATGCTGCTGCAATTCTCACATTCAATGGGAAACTTCGACCGCGCTGTGGATGATACAGCGTACCTCACTTATTAGATTAGATAGATAGATAGATTATTCGACCGCTCTCGCTGTGGATGATGCGGCCTTCCTCACTTAGGTTAGATCACTCGACCGCTCCCGCTGTGGGTGATGCAGCGTACCTCACTTAGGTTAGATCATTCGACCGCTCTCTCTATGGGTGATGCGGCGTACCTAACTTAGGTTAGATCATTCGACCGCTCTCGCTGTGGGTGATGCGGCGTACCTAACTTAGGTCAGATCATTCGCCGCTCTCGCTATGGGTGATGCGGCGTACCCAACTTAGGTCAGATCATTCGACCGCTCTCGCTGTGGGTGATGCGGCGTACCTAACTTAGGTTAGATCATTCGACCGCTCTCGCTGTGGATGATGCGGCGAATGCGGCGTATCTCACTTAGATTAGATCACTCGACGGACAAACTCTTTTATATATAGGTGGTGATTATTGAAGGGCTTATTGAAGTATGTCGAAGGAGCAATTCCGAACGATATTTTATTTTGACTTAAATTGGGACAATCCGCAGCCGAGACAGCTCGACAAATCAATCAAGCGTGGGGGCCTAGTAGTGCTGGACAAAGCACTGTGCGCCAGTGGTTCAGTGAATTTCGGACCGGAAATTTCAGCCTCGAAGTGAACCCCGTAGCGGCCGATCTAGACCAATCCTGGACGACGAGTTGAAGGAATTGGTGGAAGCTGAACCATCCCAAACTGTTCGAGGGATCGCGGAAGAGCTAGTCGTCAGTAAAACTGTTGTTGAGGATGCTTTGAAACGCAAGGTGGAAAAGCTCGAAAAGTGGGTGCCTCCGAGTTCAGTGAGCGGCAAAAGTTGTCTCGTTTCGAGATTTGCTCTTCTCTACTTTTACGCAACAACACTGTCCCGTTTTTGGATCGAATCATCGCTTGCGATGAAAGGTGGATTCTGTGTGATAACATGAAACGTTCCGGACAGTGGTTGGACGCCGACGAACCCACTAGGTATTTTCCAAAGGCGAACCTCTACCATAGTCAAGTAAATAGTCACTGTGTGGTGATCGGCGGCTGGTTGAGGATGCTTTTCGCTGATGGAACAAGCCGACTGGTGACCCCTTGGCAAAGGCGTGCTGATTCGAGCGGTGCCTACATATTTCAACTAAATCCGATGAGATTTGAGAAACATCATCAATTACAACTTTTTGGCACCGGACCAAACGATCACAGCAGAGTCCTACTGCAAGGAAATTGACAAAATGCACCGAAAATTGCGTCAACTTCAGCCAGCATTGCTCAACAAAGGAGACCCGATTTTTTTTTTGCACGAGAACGCCCGCCCACACGTTTAACAAATCACTGTTCGAAAATCGGACGAATCAAGGGTTGATATTCTGCCTCCCCACCATTTTCTCCAGACCTCTTACCAAGCGACTGCCACCTTTTCAAACACTTTTAGAACTTTCTCGCTGGTAAAACCTTCAGCAATCAGGACCAAGCCACAACAGCTTTCATAGATATTGTTGAATCTCGACCACCTAATTTTTCGCTGATGGAAGAAGTCGACTGGACTCATTGGCAAAGGCGTGCTGATTCGAGCGGTGCCTATTTCAACTAAATCCGATGAGATTTGAGAAGGTTATCGTAGGTCAAAGCGAAGCACTCAAAACGCTGAGGACTTTCCGGATAACCTAATAATTTTCGTGACTCGAGCTTTACCACGGACAGTCTCTGTCGTGCACGCACTCCTTGACAACGCAGCGCACTTGATATGACAAGCACAGCGACAGCTTGTTTTGCTTCATCTCAGTCTAAACGATAAGCGCTTGAAGACTCTGCAAACCAAAAGTCATCCCTCCTTGCTAAGCATGCCAGCTCCTCTTGACCTAATTACAGGCTCACTTTAATTGGGCAATTTCATGCGGAAAACGACAGAGTTCATTTCTCCTTTGAAAGGCCTTATGATAGGAAGACATTCAGGTGAAATAATAGAGCCACACCGTACAATATGATTGAGAATTAAGGTTCCTTTTAGTTGCAAAATTTCTGAAAAACGCATGCTTTTGGAAAGGCATCGGCTTCAAACGATTCCAAGTAGCCTAAACAATATAACAGTCTAATCACGTGCTAAGAGCTATGGATGGAGAGCTTTTTTAGAAATTATTCATGGTGAAAAATAGCCGACATCAGCGGAAATTACCTAAAAGCTGAAATTAGCGAAAAACAGGAAAATACTCCTACTTCGTCAAACGTGCGTTGTGATATGGAGGCTTGGAGGACGTATCACATATACCGAACAACGTGCGCCGGGATTCGAAAGACGTCAAAGGCGCCGTTCAACATGCCTTAGGATATTCAGAGACGTGTCACAGATGTCGTCCAGCATGGGTCCAGTCTGGATTCAAAGGACGTGGGATAGACGCCGTCAAGTGTGCGTCGAGGTTCATAAGAAGATTCACACATGCCGTCTAATGTACACCTCGATTCAGTAGACGCGTCCCAGACGGTTAGCTCCACGGCAGGTGAAAAGATTCGATTGGGAGGCTAATATCGATTGATATGAGATATACGCCGGCGCCTGCGCGACTGGGCTTCGTAGCTGGTAGAAAGTTTTGATTGGACGACTAACAGTGATCGATGTTATAGATTTTAGATTGAATCCCATCGTTCCTTTGGTTGTTTGTCTGGCGATGACGACTAGGAAATCGTTCGCCACAGCAGCCTCGCAGCGTAGAATAAGTTTGCCTTTCAACATGGCATGAAGTGATGATGACGCTCTTCCACAAGTGAGCAAAATCGATGAGGCGCTCAGTAACGTCAACCGTTCGACCATGGGGAATGAAGGCGCCTGCGGTTGTTTTGCCGTTAGAGTGAAGTAGAAAGTCTGATGTAGGGCATCAGAAGCTTGTCGAACAACTTAAGACGAAGGCAATGATTGGCGCAAACCAACGAACGAACGAAATCACGAACCGTCTCGAGGTGACGCCGACGTTGAACGTTGGGGGGAGGGCTTGACGGCTTCATACTATACTTATGCTCGAATGACCTATTCGAATAGGTATTCGAATGATTTTCATTCGAATTTGAATATTCGAATTCGAATACTCGAAAAATCGCGTTTTTCGAATGTATTCGAATTCGAATGTTCAAAAAATTGCGTTTTTCGAATCTATTCGAATTCGATTATTCAAAAAATCGCGTTTTTCGAATGTATTCGAATTCGAATATTCAGGAAAATCGCATTTTTCGAATATATTCGGTTTCGAATGCTTGAAAATTTTCGGTATTCGAAACTGTTCGAATATTCAAAATTTTTCGGGAAGCCAAATTATTCGACTACTCGAAAAGTGTCATTCGAATGTTCAACGAGAATTTGTGTAGCGACGTATTCTAAACAGGCTTGTTAGGTTTTTCGAGTAATTAGGGTCTTCAAAACGGTTCTTTCTGTGAATCAAATCTCTGTTACGATAGCGCCTCGTCGATTCTGATCATCGCCTGCGCAAAGAGGTCGAGGAAGAGTAGGAATTCTTAACTGCAATTAAAACTTGGAAATTATGATTCTTACGGTGTTTCAAACGGACGCTACTTGTCCTTCACACTGCAGTTAGGAGTCTGAGACCATAGGCCAACGAATATCTGCAGGATGAGAGTGAGGGTCAACAGGGAGCTTCAGTCTAATACCACGTCCGATGTATTCTCGTGCAGAGCAATGCCTTATGGAGTCTGCCTTGTGATTTTCCTCTCGCTGCTCGTTATGCTCTTCTGCTCCTCCGTGGTCGCTGAATGCTACTCTGTTTTTCGTTTCTACAACTACGGTTCCGCAAAAGCTATATGATTAGGTTGTATGGAAACTCCCCCGGTTGCTTACGGTCGGTATGGGTAACGAACGCTTCAGAAGGGGTTTTTCAGCGTTTTGAGTGCTTCACTTTGAACTACGATAACTTTCTCAAAGCTTATCGGATTTAGTCGAGATAAACACCGTTCGAATCAACAGACTTTTGCCAACGGGCGACCAGTGAACTTATTCCGTTTGCGAAAAAATGAGGCGGTCGAGATTCGACAGAATCCACGGAAGCTGTTTTGGCTTGGTCCTGACTGTGGAATGTTTCACCAGCGAGAAAGTTCTGAAGGTTGTTGAAAAGGTGGTGGTCGTTTGGTGAGAGGTCTGGAGAATATGACAGGTGAGGCAGAACTTCAAAATTCGTTCAATTTTCTAAGTGATTTGTGAAAAGTGTGGGCGGGCGTTATCGTGCAAAACAGTCGGGTCTCTTCCGTTGACCAATAATAGCTGAAGTTGGCGCAATTTCTGGTGCATTTCGTCGATTTCTTTACAGTAGGACTCTGCGATCGTTTGGCTTCGTGCCAAAAAGTTGTAACGGATTACATTAGGCGCCGACCACCACACAGTGACCATTGCCATTTTTTGGTGGAGGCCCGCCTTTGGAAAATGCCGAGGGGGTTCGTCGGCGTCCATCCACTGTCTGGAACGTTCGCTTTTATCATACAAAATCCCCTTCTCATCACAAGTGATGATTCGATCCAAAAACGGGTCAGTTTGTTGCGTAAAAGTAGAGAAGAACAAATCCCGAAACGTGACAATTCTTCCGCTCCCTCAACTCGTAGGGCACCCCCTCTTCGAGCTTTTTCACCTTCCCAAGGCGTTTCAATGCATCCGCAACCGCAGTTTCCCTGACATCTAGCTCTTCCGCGATCCCGCGAACTGTTTGGGATTTTTCAGCCTCCACTAATTCCGTTAACGCGTCGTCCAGGGTTGCTCTAGGTCGACAGCTACGGGAGTCATCTTCGAGGCTGAAATCTCCTGTCCGAAATTTACTGAACCACTGGCACACAATGCTTTCTCCAACACTTTTAGACCCTCACACTTGATTGAAGTGTGTAGAGCTGTCTCGGCCGCGGATTGTCCCAATTTGGAGTTAAAATAAAATATCGTTCGAATTGTTCCCTCGACATAGTTCAGTAAGTCCTTCAGGAACAGAAATGTAAAACAACGTTGAAAGGTAAATTATTTGGTCAGATAGAGCGATAAATTTTGAGAGGAAGTAGCATTAATGCGCAACAAGTTCTTCGCAAATAAGAAATATCTGCTTCTACCACTTATTTGTGCGAATCACCAGAAAGAATTGAGACTGGCCCTCATGGCTGGCCTATTCCTAGCTATCTGTAATACACGTTGTGGTCGCAAAATAGACAGTGTGATATTCCACGTTTTTGGATGAGCAGGACAGATTTGCTCCAGATTTACACGTAATACTTCTTTGTCGGTCAGTCATTAGCTCCTTTAGCTTGTTTCATGAGAGTTTTTTTTTAACATTCAGTCACCCACCGATTCCAAAAATGACCATTTTGAAGTGACCTAGAAGCTTGAAGTGGCTCAAGCAAATAGTTTCCCCTTCAATTGTCTTGTAAACCTTCCGTTTGTTCCTCATGAGTAGCACTTTACAACACACAAGTACTCCTTTGGAAAAAAACTCGTGTTCTAGCAAACAAGAAAATTAGATGCATCCATAAGCCTTTTGATTCCGCTATGTATAAGACGGCGACCTCATTTTTACCGTCCATAAGGGGGTTTATGAGAAGCCTGTCGATAAAAACCTCGTGCTTAACTAGGAAGGAATCCTTTGTGTATTGCTTCCATTTTTCATCCAGGCTGTCTATCATGTCTATCGGCGAGCCTGATTTTTCATTCGAATTCGAATATTCGAATCGAATATTCGAATTCGAATATTCAAAAAATCGCGTTTTTCGAATGTATTCGAATTCGAATGTTCAAAAAATCGCGTTTTTCGAATGTATTCGAATTCGAATATTCAAAAAATCGCGTTTTTCGAATGTATTCGAATTCGAATATTCAGGAAAACAACGTTTTTCGAATATATTCGATTTCGAATGTTCGAAAATTTTCGGTATTCGAAGCCATTCGAATATTCGAAATTTTGGAGAGAGCATAAGTATACTTCATACCAAAAAACCACTCAGTTGATCTTAGAAAAGGTAGCGCAAAGTTCGAACAAACTAACGCTTACAAGATTGATTCTGTACTACTAGGTAGGGAACAAAGCTGCACAATAGGACAACTGATTTGAAGTTACATTAGCTCAGTGATGCTGCAAGAAGGCGCTCGTGCGAAACACGCCGGTAGCTCTATTGGAGCCCTTGTTTTGAATGAGGAAGCACGTACGAAGAAACTGCGGGACATAAGTGGTAAGTGAAAGACAGGTGAAATGCTTTGCAATTGCCGAAAAAGGAAAAGGGAAAGCATGGAGAACCTGCGATCAACAAGTTTCCTTCTTCGAACCCACTTGTACATACATACATATACAAGCGTTTTCAGTGGACCTCGGCCACATAAATAAAAAAGTAAAAATAAACTGAAAAAAAATTTAAGCGATTCGTCTCTCCATCTTTCTTACTTCTTATTACAATATGTCCTCGGTGGACATAGATGTAATAGATCAATTCTGCGAAATAAACGAGAAATGCAAAGCATTAGTTACTGTCTACTAATGTGCCTAAGAACGAACACGAAGGAAGATAACACTATTAAAAGAAAATTACCTCAAGGAACAAACAAGTTTTCTTTGCAGCTACCAACTTCTGGTTTTTCTGGGGAAACTATACCAAATTTGTGCCACCAGATGGAGGGAAAATTCGCAAAGCCCCGACTTGCTTCCCCGTAGATCCCTATGAGAAGGCCCTTAAGCCGAATTTTTTATAGAATTTGAACGCATATTTCTGTCATGAATTGTAATATTAGGGACAATATGCCATGCAGAAAGCAGGAAATACTGATCGCAGGCATTCTAAATAGGTAGGAGGTGAAGCTAAAGTACGTGGAGCATAAATAAATTAACAAGGAGGAGCGAAGTCCTATCATCCCTCGGACACCACGATGTAGTCACTTCCAAGCAGTCATCAAGACACTTTCAAATTATCGTGCAAAACAAGACAACTTTGCTGCAAAGCACAAAATAAAATTTGTAATAGGAATAATATCCGCGATGATCTGTCAATCTCAAGGAACAGTTCCGGAGCTCGCAACACTGTCGACAAAGCTTTGTAGAGAGGGAAACACTGGAGGTTCACGCCGCGAGGAAAAACACTCGAAGTGATGGACGAAACCGCTGCAGCAATCCGCTCTAGTTTTTCTCGGTCGGGTAGTATAACGCCAAGCATGCTATGATAAACGATGAAGGTAAGAAAATAGGAAAACTTTGAGAAAAACTGACGGAAACGAACATGCAAAACGAAACTTACAAAACCGACCTCATACCAGGATTGGAAATCGCACACTGGGTGTCCAAAAAAAACATCTCTACTGCTTGAGTGTCATAAATTCCTTTTCATTCTCTAATTCCCTTTGATAAATTCCTTTAGCGCATAGAGTCAAGTTCTATACCACGTTTTGAGGAAGGGGAGAACCAGAACCACAAGGCCAGATCGGTGTTGAGATCAGGGGTGCACACAAAGTTCTGTGCGTTAAATTATTTTAACGAAATTTTTTCGTTAAATTTCCGGTAAATCGTTAACTTTCGTTAAAAAATACAATTAGCTGCAAACTATTACATCAAATGAAAAAAAAAACCAACGTAATATGAAAACGTTATCCAACTTCAGCAGATCAACAACTAAAGTTCAAGGAATGGAGTGTAACACTACAATGTAAGTTAAACAATTCATTATGAACAAGGAGTAGACAGTAATAATTAAACCTTCGGCAACAATTATCTTTATGGTGTGGAATAACACCAGGTATGGGTTTATCAATCAAGAAAACTGTACCTAGTAGTCTTGTGCCCACATCGACAAGGCATCTTAAAATGTAAGATTAGGGCTACTCCGAAGCTCGTCCCTATTTCCTGGTTCTTTGCGAAACCGTTTTGTGTGACTGCTATACGAGTGTGTACAGCGTCGATGCGGGAACCAGCCCGCTAAGTACCGAAAGAACTAATAGAACTACAATTAAAAGCCTTTCAGTCGAATGTTAACACATTGACGAGCCTACGATTTTCGCGTGCCCTGCGCGTGAGACCAATCGATTTTTTTCGTCGGAACTCTGACACGACATCGTGTCACGCGGTCCCACACGGCCGAAAGGGTGTGAAACGATCGTTGACGTGTTAATGTTCAGGAAAGAAGCTTATCAAATTTTTGTTAACAGGCGTGTGTAGCGCAGTCAGAGGGGGTGCAGGCTTTTGCATGCATATCCTATACCAGGTTCCCGGTTCGGATTTTCCGTTCTGCCAAGCAAGCCTTCCACCCCTCGGTGAAGTTTCGTTCGGTGAATTGGTACTAGACTTGCCTGGAAACGATAAAGCGCTGACTTCTTTATCGGCTGACCATCACAGGTGATTTATATTCTTGCGGATTTCAATAGCTTTTTAGGAATAGCCCTAATTGGGAGGATGAGGCCTGCAATATTAGTGAAGACTGAGAGGAAAATGAAAACTTACTGAGGAAAAAGGTCCGTTAAAAATTCCGTTAAATTTCTAAAAATTTCCGTTAATTCGTTAAGCCGGATTTTAACGGAAAATGCCGTTAATTCATTAAATTCGTTAAATCGTTAACCGTTAAATGTGCACCCCTGGTTGACATGACGTAATGCTCTTGTTCAATGATCCACGACGTTACTTGCTTGCAGGGGTAAATTGTATTGACACGGAGTGCTGCAGATAAGGATTGTACGATTTTTTATGCCTCATCGCTGAAAAACTTTCCCCTCTTAATTGTATTTTCTCAAGATTAGTTACTAAACCTTGAGTTTCATTCTTCTCTTGAGTCTATAGAACTTAATTTCAAACTTGGTAATCACATCATATGTAGATTAAGGAAGTAGTCTCTTAACTGGAATTGTTGCAAACTTCAGCCCGTAGCAGATGCTAATGAATTACACCGAGATCGGTTGTCAGTACAAGCCATATTGACCTGATTAATCCATCGTTAACCAAAGAACCAAGGCTTGCTAACGTCACGATAGTGTTCCTCATCAGCGAGTCCTCTTGTATGGGCATGCTTTTTCGCCTTTGTTGTAGACAGCACCAAAACTTAAATTGATAAGGCTACTAATAACAATTTGCTCTACAGTAGCCCATGTCGAGCATATCGTTTTTCACACCAGAATCCGAGGTTGCATTTTTAAACACATTGTGTGCATGAATACCAAATAAGTCCTCTATCGTGTCCTGATCTGGAGAACATGTTGACAACTCCAGAAGTTCGACTCCACGTGCATTAAGCTAAAATGCAGTCGACTGTGACACGTGTATGGGTGATTATCTTGCTCAACACAAGTTTATGCCCATGAAATCTTCTCAAATTTGACAGCAAATGATCTCTAGGCAATCTCTTATAGTCTTCGCTGTTCATCTTATACGAGGCGAACTCCAGCGAAACAGGTATGTATCTACAAAACGATGCCAAAATCATGAGCCTTCCAACGCCAAAGTTCAGCCTGAAGAGCACCCATTCCTCTCCTAAAGCTTCTCGAGTTATATGTGGACTACGGCTTGGGTTTGGTATCGTCCACTTCGATGCTTGAGGTCTAGATGACGCCATAGGTTGTTCACGGACTGGAAGCCAGCCGGACCAGGCGACTCTCATCTCTTCCGCGTAGGTTTCTTGGACAGCCAGCAATTGTTTTTGTCTTTGCAGACTTCGGAGATCTTCAGGTGCCAGTTAATGGAGTTGTGAGACCGCCCTAGTAGCGCCGTGATCTTCCTGTTTGGAAGACCGGCGAAGAACATCAACTTCTGCTTGCTCGTAAGTAGAAAGCTTGGTGCACATAGGCATCGTTTTATCAGACCGTGACAATTATGCCTTCCCTTGCTTTTTGGCGTACTTATACCTTAATTTGCGGTTACAAAACCTAGAGGACGAATGAAATCCCCAGTGGGCTGTTAGTTTTGCGCCGACTCACTTCTTACACATTTCAATTTCAAGATTTCATGGTACCTTACAATGATCAGGTTTCCTGCGAAGAATTCTCATTAGATTTTCACTTGCGATACAGAGAAAGGTGACATTGTTCAGCCCTTGTAGGGTCATAGGCTACTAATGGATAAATTTGGGTGGACCTATAATTTTGCGCTGGGGTTTACGTGATCGTGAGAAAAATTTCTAGGAGTGTTAAGTTCCAAGAGGGATAATACTCTGACTTCTCCATTGGATCGCCACCGCAAATCAGTGCCTTGTATAGTCACCCGCGAACGATTCGATGAAGAAATCAGAAATATTATCCCTCTCAGAAGACTCTGAGACCAGTTCACCGAAGCCGAAGTGATGGAGGTCCTAGATGGCATGAACGAGATTCGTCGAACCATGAATCTCGATTCGTACTGCACGATGAAGATAAAGGAGAAATGCTAGCAGGAGTAACATGAACGATAGCTCTACGTAGGGGAGCCAAAGTCCCATGAAAGGAGCTATTTTTACACTACGCAGGTTTTACACATGTATTCGCCCGCAGTCTTTCACTTTTCTCGGAATGGCGTCACACTACGTGGACGAGGGGAAGACCACAGTCATTGTAACGAGTGTCCTTGTAAATTCACGAGCTTACATCTCAATGAAATCATCAACACAACATTTGCGTGAGTTCCACGTTCACGGGAAGCTACGCGATGAACTATAAAGAAAACTGGAAATGTGAGGGTTACCTCTAAATAAGGATGCATTTCGATCCTGAGACGGTGGCCAACTGTCGAAAACCGGCAAGCGCATGCGGCGTTAGCGGGATTAACCGCAAATGCAACACAAGATTTGCTGTTTCACGATCGCATTGCGAAGAAACGATGACGCCCAATTTCTCCAGATGGCAACTCAGTATCAAGAACAAAAGGAACATAAAAGCACAAACTGAGTGCATGTGATGATGAGAAGGCGATTAAGTTCATCAAAAATTACTGAGCATATACGCAGCGAACAAGTAGAAAAAATCACTGTTCCTGGATATGGTCGTTTGAGGTCCCAATGATTTGTCACTTTCTCATCTGCTATTTACGTAATCCGCCTGTCACAGTCGACTTTCACGACTACGCACAGCGGATGGACCAGTTTCCTTCTGATACATCGTGTGTAATAACTGCTTGCAGATCATAGTTATCCCCGGGGTCTACGCGCATCATACCATGCGCCCTTAAACAGCCAACATTGTTCTTCAACGAATTCTGCCAAAGTTTTCAGTCTCAACAGGGTCACCCAACATCACCCGTAAATATTCGCCGCACTGCGATCTGGGCCATGTCTTGGTAAACGATCCTGTCTTTGCGGACTAGGTAAGGCATTATGCTGACCCACTTTCAACAAGATTTTTAGCAGGATTAAGCGATATTATATGTCCGATTAAAGAGAACGGAAAATTAGGCGAATCTTGTTTTACATTATTGTTTTGTAGGTTCTGAGTAGCGATATATAATACTTCCTTCATTGCGGTATTCTTCGTAATGCGTGGGTACTATACAACGACGCGCGAAGCGATGAGTCAATGAGTCATACATACATAGATCGACGCTGAGACATAAAATAACAGGAAAAGATACGGAGAAATTCGGGGGGGGGGGGGACGGAAGGGGGGAGGGAGAAAATTACGACATGAAAATAGCGAAAAATACTCAGACGTCTTCTCCCTGCCTGGAAACTTCGACGCTGGGGCAGTCGAGGTCGCTGAACACGAATCTGAAGTTCGGTTTTAAAGTATCGATTGCCACCAATCGATACTGATCAAACTACGTGTAACGAAAATAGCAGAAAATACCAAGACGTCTTCTACCTGGCTGGAATCTTCAGCCCTGGGGCAATCGAGGTCGCTGAACACGAATCTGAAGTTCGTTTTTGAAGCATCGATCGCCATCAATCGATATTCACCAAATAATCGAGTTTTTGTGAATATCGTTCAGGCGGTCCGAAGCTTCAGCCCGGGGGTTTACGAGGCGCAAATCAAGGGTGCGAAAATGACGGAAAATATCTTCTACTTGCCAGGGGATTCAGAATACGTGCCGAAGACGTCGGCCGTCAGTAGAGAGGGGGACCAGTAGTAGTAAAGGGGAGTTTTACGGTAAGGTGTCATAGATAGATCAGACAATAACTAGTGATCGATATTATCGATTTTCTCTCAGATTTAACCGATCAGAGTGGGAGTTAAGTGATTACGGTCGCCGACGGAAGGCTATTACAGCAGGTAAAAAGTTTCGATCGGGAGACCAATGTCGGTCGATTTCATCGATTTCCTCATAGGTGATTTCGGTTTGGGAGACACGCGGATATAATGGCCGACGAAGATGGTTCACAGCAGGTGGAAAGATTTGATCGGAAGGCAAATATCGAGCTACATTGTTGATTGTAGCCTGAAAGTGACGTTCCTTGGTTTGTCCGTGGATGACGGTTAGGCAATTCGTCACTACTGTAGCAGTCTCGCGTTGAAAAAACATCTGTTCAACATAGCATTAAAAGCAGAGGAAATCTTCTGGTAAAATATATTGATTTAGTCGTATGACCAAAGTCGATTAGACGCTCACTACCTTAGGAGAGGAGTAAAGGTGTCTGCAGTCAACTTGGCGCTAGAGTGAAGTGGGGGGACGTGCTGTGGGCATAAGCAGAGTTGTTCAAGAACCTAGGGGATGAGCACAAGCAATGTCACCACTGAACCGTCTGGAGATGATGTGCGATGTTAAGCATAGTGGTGGTTGTGGTGGTGAGGGGCGGGGGGGGGGGGGGGGGGAGCAGGGGATTCCGGAAGACTTCATACCGCAACACTACTCACCTGGGGCGAGAATCACCTCACAGCGGACTCACCATATCGGCCTGCGTAGTAAGTACAGATACGATATTCGATGTACCGTTACCGGCACGTAATCGATTGATGAACATGGCCCCTGATCTTAACGACGGTAGAACAAGGTTCGAACATAATAAGCTGCATAAGCACAGCAGCTAACTGGAGGTGATTGTTCTTAGCTTAGTGATACTGCAACATCGCGCGAAGCGCGCAAGTGCGAGGCTTGCCGATAGGCGTGACGGAGCACTCCTAATATGATAATCCGCTAAGTGCTGATTCATAACATAAGGGATGAAAATCGAGGGGGGAGGGAATTAGTCATAAAATAGCGGAAATTAGCGGAAAATACCCAGACTTCTTCGACGCCCCTAGGGATTTAGAAGACGTGCCCAACACGTCGCCCAATCTGCCCTGGGCGTTCAGAAGACGTGCACAAGACGTCGTCCAACGTGACTGGAGATTCAGACGTGCCGAAGACGTTGTCCAACGTGACTGGAGATTCAAACGTGCCAAAGACGTCGTCCAACGTGACTGGAGATTCAGACGTGCCGAAGATGACGTCCAATGTGCGAGAGGATTCAGAAGACGTGCCGAAGACGTCGTCCAATTTCCCTGAGGATTTATATGATCATCGATGGAAGGCTTTCACAGTGGGGAATGTGAATTGACATTATCGGTATTCTCTCACATTTAACTTATCAGGGCGGGAATTAAGCGATTATGATCGTAGACGGAAGGCCTTCACAGCAGGGGGAGGCAATCAATATCGATTGAGGAACAAAGAAGCTACTCTGAAAGGAAGATAGGCATTTAATATTTGTTTGCGTTCAAATATTAACAAAAAGTGTTCTTTTAAGTGCGGGTATTTGGGAAGAAGGCAGCTAAAACGACACAATTCGAAGGTTTTCACACGACACATGGAGCGACGATGAAGCCAACCCTTTAGCGTGAGGCTGAAGTGCCTTGAAATATTCAGCCACGAAGTGGGAAGCGTTAGAAGTACTTGGCCTTTGATGGGATCCTGTTCCAGCAGATGTCCAAAGGGAATGCAAAAGCGAGGTGTAATGTATTGGAAGGCAAGAACCAGCGAAAGAAGTGTGTGGCGATTGTCCATTCTGGACGAATAGCATCCACGGCCTATTTGTCACCAGCTCCATACACCGCTGCAAATCCTCTTGAAATCGCTTCGCACGTAGAAGTGCAGGCTTCCAACCAGTAGTAGAACACGTTGTGAATTCTAACTCGGTTGCCGATGCAAAATATTTATTGCTTCACTTCATAATTAACATAGAGCATTGAACATAGAACATTTATTGAGCCAAAAGCGGTACAAAATAGTTGAACACAAAAGAACACTGCAAAAGTTGGCTTTTTAAAGATCAAGAAAAGTGAAGAGTCAATTATTTGTGCTAAAAAGATATAGAATGTGTAACACGAGAAGAGTGATTTTTTCCAACGGGACTCATCAATTGACTCACTGAAAAAAAGGCACTCTATCAAAATATCGCTGACTCTTTTTAAAACTAATTTTTAGTTAATTTCTCAGATGTTCTTTCTGTTTAGAAATTTTTATAACAGAATTGTCAACTACTCATCACTCACTACAAATATGACAAGAACAACTCGAATAGCACTATCCATAGCTAAAGACATGGTGATGAAAATGTGAGGTCCATGCTCCACTAAGAAAAAATTTACAGGACTTTTAACATTTTTAACATACATAATCGCTAAAAAACATTCATAATAAATTACAGTCATTACCCTTTCGTTGAAAGTAACAGAAACTTAAATCACGGGCAATACCTTTTAAAGGATTCTGAAGTCGCTGGAAGAATGCGCAATAATGGTTAACAAACTATAATTATTAGGGGGGGGGGGGGCAAAAGTAATGAGACAAAATGAAAAAAAATCTTTATCTCTTTATAACTCAATTACAACTCAACGATGCTGAGGAGTGTATTTGCCATTAAGGGCAAGGACCTTGCTGCCATCGCTCAGCCAACTTCCTGATCCCATCCTTCCAGAACTGCTTGAGCCTGGTGTTGATCAACTGCTCGATATGGTTGTCAAGGACTGCTTGGGTTCTTGAGTCCCTTCCGACTAGGAAGTCCTGTAGGCTCAAGTAGTAGTGGTAGTTGCATGGAGAGATGTCCAGCGAATACGGTGGGTGAGGCGTGTGAACGTAGCCCGCAGTGGCCAAGCTTATCCGTGCTTACTTGTTCCCGATGGGGTGCGGCGTTGTCGAAGAGGAGAAACTTCTTGAAGCGCTGCGAATGAATAAGAGCGAGTCGCTGGCCCATCTCCTCTATTTCGTTCACCATGTCCTTGGAGTTCATCGTAGTGCTCTTGGAAACAGCTTCCGGTAAACCTGTCCATGGGCGCAGACCCAAAAGCTCCAAAGGTGCCTCTTGCCGTGAACATCTCGCCGAACGAAGGTCGGTAACAGGTCACCAGGCCTCACCCAGACTCGCTGCTTGGCAGGGTTAAGGTAGAAGACGTACTTCTCATCCTGCGTGAATATTGAGCCCAGGCTGATCGGGTTTGGGAATTGGGGGAGATTTGCGCGACACAGGTCGACTCGTCCAGACTGGGGTTTCGGCATGAGACAGGCTGGGGTTTTTGGCATGCTTCTGGAAAGGGCGTAAGTGGTAACTTCTCAGATGGGCTTCAGTAAGTAGCATACAAACATACAAATACAACAAGTAGGAATTCAGACTCCAGCCACGAGATATATGGACACGGCATGGGGTGTCTCATTACTTTTGGCCCCCCCCCCCCCCCCTAATAGGCGTCAAAGGATCAAGATATAGGCTCTTGCAAAAAAAGATGCTTGGAACTAGGGTAAAAGCCTTAGACGTGAGAACATTACCTTCCGGTTGAAAACTAAACCACTCCACGCCGTTGCCGCCCAGGGTCAACGCTCGCATAGTACCAGCACTTTACTCCAGGTTTGAGGGATTGCAGCGAGTCTACGAAAACACTTGTCCCATCAGCTCCATACAAGGTGTCTGCTGATTACAGGCGCCACTGACTTTTGCGTATTCTGGGAGTTTGCCGATTTAATTCACAGTTTTGTTCTTTCCCCTCCATCCTTCTTGAACGTTTTTATCGTTCTTCAGGACATTTTCATTGCTTCTTCAACTACTTCCGGATCGACAGAAAACGTCAGATTTGGAGAGAAACTAAATGTGTCCCTACACAGAGAAACTACTAGTATAGTAATGCTACTGAAAATCAGACCCGAAGTTCAGAGCTCACCTGCATCATTTCTGAAATTGCTAATCCCCTCCTCATATCGCATTATCCACTACTCAACTACACGATGAACACTACTTATAAGACAAAAATTACATAGAGCAATCTACCTTACCACAATACTATATTTATTGAACCACCATGTGCACAACAATCATGGAGGTATAACCAGCCCACATGTTCTTCATCACAACTTATCAATTCAGTGAAACCACAATAAATCAATGTATTTCTACCACATTAGTACGCTGACAATGT